>JARHVA010007255.1:0-217500 GCA_037957365.1 Torreya grandis | reverse complement strand
CTGACTGAGATTCAGTACTTTCAATGGTTGTGTCACAATTGAACTTTGCACTAGATTGAGGGTATAATTACCCTTCAAATTTTACTATTCAAATATCTAAGTTTAATATCTTTTTCCATTTTATCTTCAATGATTCATAACTAACCATATTTACCAAATATAGTTACTAGGTGGCAACATGGCTGCATTGACATGAAGGTGTACTCCTTCCTTGCTCTATTTACTTTTTAAGCATTTAAATTATTAAATTTCATACTATATGAATTGGTTTATAATATAGAATGATCTTGGTCATATGTCACACATCATAAAAAATTCACTATGGATCAAGTAAAGGAAATATGTGTTGTATACATCCATGTACACATTTCTTTCCTTTAACCTAGTAATTTCATCCTTATAAATTACTACGTTAAAGGGGAGAAATGTAGATAATAAAATATTATATATATATATATATATATATCATAAAAATTTATAACACTTACAAAATACCAATTTGTTTTCTACTCTTCATTCTTATACATTACGGCTATTGAAAGGTTCATATTCACCATCTCATTATGCCTAATTGTATATTTTATAGTTTAACTCTATCATCCTACTAACCAAGATCATCTATACAATATATAAATCTTAAAATGTAATATATATAATTCAATATCATTTAAAAACCTTCAAAAACTTTCTATATTTTAAGATACTTATGTTTACACATGGACACATACATCGATGCTAGTGTTAGCTTTCCTTATCAAGTGTCTATACTTCAAAAGACATCTAAATTAAAAATATTTCAAAACATATTATTCATCTTATTTTTATTATCTAACCCTTCCTTTAAATATTTTCAAGAGGTTTTGTATAAATTCAAAACTAATATAATTCATCATAATCAAGCACACATCTATAAAATACCAATAAAGCACCTATTCAAGCTCAATCAATAAATTACACAATTGAGTTCTATCACCCTATTATTTCCTATTTATATATCAATCATACAAGCAGTCATATTAGAGTTTTGAAGCATTAAAATTAAAACCCATGAATGTTATTTTTTAATTTATAAGGTAGATAATTACATGCCCTTGCATATAACATATTTTAACCTTATGTACATAGAATCACACACTTGGGGTAGAATTACATATGTCTAAATCCCTCCTTAGATTTTTGACTATGTAGGTAGTACTCATTTCAAAAGGGGTCATTGAGGTTATCTCAACTTCAAGAACACACTACCACATTTTTGACAAGGTGACAAAAGCTAAGGTGAGGAACTACGGTTTGAGAGATATAAAATCATACATAGCCTTTGCATATGATATAAATAGATTAGAAAAAATACAATAGAAAAACATAATAGGCAAAGATAGTGACATCAAAATATATTGAATATTTTTTCCAATACAAAATAACTTATACCTAGAAAGAACTATTAACGTAAGTGTCTGTAGGTCAATGCAAGCCTCCAATATTCCTAAAATAATATTTCAAAAATCTGACAAGTGGAACCTAAGCATCAACCTACTTGGGTCCACTAATAAAAAAATCATAGATTCCTACATATTTTAAAATAACCTAATTATTATCCCTTCCTTGTTTTGAAATTATAAGAATATCAATTAGAACTATACTTCCCATATTTAGTAGTTTTTAAGATTCATAATATTATGTTTTCTAAATAAGTTTATTTTTGATTCTCTATAATAATTTTATTCAATCAATTTTAGTAGGCTATTATATGCATTTAAACCCAACCAAAAAAAATATTTAAACACTTGTCCATAGAAGAGTCTCCTCTTATGGTCACCTATAAGTAGAAAAATTAACATGGTAAAAGATAAGTAACCTTACTTGCCTATCTTAGACTTGTAGAGAGGATTAAAAAGCAAGTTATTCAAGCATTAGTCCATAAATAATGAAACATGCATAAAGAACTAACTAACCAAGCCTATCTATTCTTATGGGAATTACAAAGGATAAAAAGAAAGAAATGAAATAAAGAAACACCATATTACCTTCTCAAATGGATTTACCATATCCATGTGGCTCAAAAACATGTTCTCCCTTGATCAAGCATCATTGTATTTGTCAACAATAGTGGTAAGCTCCTCCAATGCCTCAAAAATAGTCCATAAAACCTAGGCTCTTGATTTTAAACCACTAAACTATCCTATCAATGAAGCTTTGTGGAAACAATTTAACATTATAACTTTACAATGTTTAAGATTTGAAGATGTTTGAGCATAATAACGTTGCACCAAAATAACTTAGAAATGATGTTCATGGCCTCTCTATTTATATATTTTTGAGATTGGTTAGGATCAACCATGACCGTCCATCTCAAGATTGAGATGTGTGGCCATGGATAATCCTAATCTTTGGAATTAAATCCATAATTATCCTCAAGATAAATAATCATTAAATAGAAATGAGAGGCATTAACTAGGCATGGGTGATCCATAATCCTGATATTTTATGCACTTATGGCTTCATGGATGCCAACCCATAGATGATGTCATTAGGTGATGCAGATAATAAGAATCAATTTTCAAAATTAAATATTTAATAAATCTCACAAAAAATCCACTTAAGCTCTTGATTTTTATTAATTATCCTTAAACAAGGTTAATCAACATTTATGCAATTTTTTGGAAATTGGTCCTTAATTAATCAAAATGGTCAAAAAGTCATATTATTGGGTCATAATTTGACTAGAGAGGAATTAGAAGGTGATGTTAGATGTATTGGATCCATATAACCATTTAGGATGTTGCCAAAAATAAACAACAAAGGTACATGATGTGTACCAAGGAATTAGAAGAAAAGAGTGATCTAGAGTGCTAAATGGCAAAATGGTCATTTTGACTTGAAATGATCTGATCAAAGTTAGCTAGCCCATAAAATGCATTGCCCTATTTATGGATACTTTGACATAAATTAACACTTTTAAGGGATAATTTTGAACCATTTAAGGCATTGTATGGATTTTGACCTAAAATATGCATTTGAGTATATTTTGAGGAAGATTGCCAATTTTAACACAAATGGTGTTAGGAATTAGATGTCTACATTTTGCCTCTATTTAAGAAGGTGTAGCAAGACATTTAGGTGAAGCAACATATTTTCAAAGAAAAAAGTTGTCAAGAAGAAATTGGAATAGACCCATGATGGCCCCTCGAGAGGGCATAATAGGATGAAAGAGAAGGATGAAATCTCAAAAAGAGAGAGAAAGTGAGAGATTAACCCATGGAATAGATCACATCTAGATGAGCTAATGATTTCACATGTGATTACCATCAATGATAAAAATATAATTAGAGGTATAATAGGCCCTAGAGATGATGGGAATGGGAAAGATACAATCCATAAATGTAAGGGACACACTTTAAATGTACCGAATTTGAGATTACATGTTACACACTTATGAAATTGATCAATCTTGAGATAAGTTTCACACTAAAATATTTACATCATGGGCTTTAATGTGGATAGCTTTGAATTAGAGGAAAAGGGAGAACATTCTACTTTAGGAAGGGAAGCACCATTAGAATGGGGTCTCTAAAGAGAAGATAGTAAGAAGTACCCCAATAGAGAAAATTTGATCATGGTAAAATAGTCATGCCCCAATAGGGAGAATCTTGATCATTGATAAAGAATAAATATTTAATTTCCCCTTTATATCTCATTTAATTCAGATGATGTTCAGATGTTGTGCTCCAGCATGGGCAAATGACAAGCAAAATAGCTCAAGGATATAATCGAAAAGATAGGTTAAAGCAAGTGGGTGAAAATGTACATGTGATGGTGTAATGTCTTAGAAATCCATATAAAACCAAGCATATGAGAATGCACAAAGTGATGAGAGAGATGAAAATAAGAATGGAGATAGTCAAGCTGACCTCAATAGAAATTGAGCACTACCTACATAGTTCCATAGACTCATGTTCTATCATGATCTTCAGGCCAATGTATTTCACCAAAGTTTGGGAAAGAATGGAATGATGAATAATGAAAAATGACTAAGAATTGATTAGACTTAAAATGTATGTAAATAGATGCATGCCTAAGCATAAACAAAGAAGCCTAAAATGCATACAACCTAGAAGCTGAATTCCATATCATTAGCCTAGGTTTTCTAGAGTGTTCTTGAGAATCATTCATCAGAGCTAATGTTGACGTTAAGACTTTGAGACATAAGCACAAATTTATTGTTATATAAAAAAAAATTAGTCATCATAAGTATGAATAACTTATAATTAAATAAGATTCCAATTGCACTGAGATAGATCAAATGTGAATATCTATAACTAAGGATAATGGTAAAATGATGACCAAAACTAGAGTTATAGTGATTTACATTTAAACAAAAAATCAAAAACAAAGAAAAAGATAAACATAGATGAACCTAACTTGAAATCAAGATATGATCTATCAAGACTTAAGTAGGAACAAAAAATTTAAAAGGAAAATGCAAGAACATCTTAATGACATGAGACCAAGATATGAATAATCAAGATCCATGTGGACCATCAAGGAATTCTTAAACAAAAAAGAGAAAAGCAAAATCAAATAGAAAAACAAGACAAAGCAACACAAGACCAAGAATAATATAAAAAGGAATAAAAACCAAAAAAGGAGAAGAAAATAAAAGGAGAGGTGTAAAATCAAAACAGAACACCAAAAAAACACAGATAAACACACACAAATAAAAAATCAAGTTAGTGCAGTTTAAAGACAAATGTTCATGCACGTGTGGTAGAGGCATTACTTTCCACCCCATTATAACAAATAATAATGAAATGATAATGTTTCTGTAATTAAATAAGAACAATGATTGAAGAAATCGGGGAAGAGAGGAAAAGTAAGGGGTTGGCTGAGCTGACTCTAGATGTATAACACAAGTGGGCATTGCCTACATAGTTCCATGGATGCATGTTCCAACATGAACTTTAGGGAAAATTTAGTTCTCCTAAGTAATGGGATAGAATAAAAATTATGATCAGACCATGATGATTTATAGAATAAATGGAAGAGATGACAAGAAAATGAGAATAGTCTGGCAAATAAGAAGCTAATGAGAGGAGAAAGAATGATCTTTAAAAATGGCAAGTGTATGTGATAAGATGAAATTAATTGGTGTTTTTGTGCTTTAAAAACAATAATAGCATTCAAAATTAATAGTTACTCATAAAATAGTGAGAGTGTTCAAGGTTAACAATTGTTCACAAAATGGTGAGAGCATGGGATGGTAGAACGGGAATGTATAAATGTACAAAAGCATGAGACAATGTTTTTGTTCTTTTTATGGATCATGCTCTAATTTTTTTGGTTTTTTAAGATAAAATATGCACAAGGTGGTACCATCTAGTTGAGGAGATGCATGTCCTAAGAGTAGAGGTTCCAATAGGACAACTAAGCTAGCTACAACGACCTATGCTCAAAAACTAGTGAGACTGAGGTTCTTGATAAAATAAGAAAGAAATAAGATACTTGTACTGAGAAGATGAGGTTATTCACCTATCAGAAGCTAGACAAGATTGTCCTAGCTAAATTGATTTATATAACTACTACTGAATATGTTCATAATGCTTATGAGACATAATTGAGATCATAATTGGTCAAGGGACAAAAAGTGTTCAAGTTTATAACATTTCCCAAACATAACAAAGAATATGCATCTTGAAGAGATTAATCTAGAATGGGATGAAAAATGTGTTCAAAGTGCCAAGAGTTCAAATCCTTTACCATCAATATTCATGAAAAGTGGACCAAGGTAATATAAAATGCATTCAAGGTAAGATAAAAGGGTGGAATAAAATTATGATAGCACAAGTTGCCCCCAAATTAGGGGTTTTATAGAGAATGGTTCAAAGTTTTTCATGCATATAACCTATTCTGGTGTATGATGTTCATGGGATATTAAATTTATTCACCATTAGGTTTAGCTAATTGATATGCTCCTGATCCATATTTTTTTGTGACAATGTATGGTCCTAACCCATTAAGCTGAAATGTGCCTTTCTTTTTGGGTTCATCATTCATGTTCTTCTATTCTCTTTTAAAAATAATTCACCAATATCAAATTCTCAAGGGAGAATGCATTTTTTATAGCTCTTATATAATATGTTATGATATGCCTGTAAGTTTTCTAGGGCAACCAAATTCTTACCATCAAGAATTTCTAGTTCTTGCAGTTGTGAGGCTCTATAGTATTCATCATCTTCAATGTGCTCCAATGATATTCTTAATGATGGGATCTCAATATTGATCAAGATGATAGCTTTAATGCCAAAAAAAAGGGAGTATGGAGTAACTCCAGTTGGGGTGTGATGATTGGTTCTATAATCCCAAAGGGCAAGAAAGAGTTGCAAGTGCCAATCATGGCCAACATCATTGACAATCTTTTTTAAGATGGCTAGAATGGTTTTATTTGATGCCTTAGCTTGTTCATTGCCTTGTGGATTATATGAAGTGTATTTGTTATGCTTGATCTTGAATTTTTCACAAATATATTTCACATATTGGTTTATAAAGTACCCATGACTATCGGATATAATACGGGTTGGGATGCCATATCAATAGATGATATGGTAATGAATGAATTTGGCTATTTTTTTCTTGGTAACATAAGTGAGAGGAATGGCCTCAATCCATTCAATAAAGTACTTAGTTGTAGTGAAAATGTGCTTATGTCCATCTAAATATGTTGGGTTAATTTTCCTAGTGAGATCAAGACCCCATGTGGAGAATGGCCATGGTGTTATAATTGGTTACAATGGTAAGGAAGGTGCATGTATCAAGTTGCCATGTTGCTGATAAAAAACACACTTCTTTACATAATTACAAGCATCTATCTCCATTTTGGGCCAATAATATCCTATTCTAAGAAGTTTCTTTGCTGGGACTACACCATTGGTATGGGCCCCACACATTCCTTCATGAACCTCCTTTAGTACTAGCTTAGATTCTCCCAAAGATAAATAATGGAGAATCATTCCCTCATAGCCTTTTTGATAAAGTGTGTTTCTAAGGAGGATATATTGTGTGAGGAAAATAAGGAAAAGTTTTTTGTTGGTTATTGTAAAGTTTGTTAGGAAAGACATGGATATGGGAATAGTTATAAAAATATTGGTACCATGATAGCTCAGGTGAGAGATTAGGATCAACAACAGTGCATATCCTTTCTAAATATGATAAAATATGCACTAGCTAAAGAAAATTTTCAATCAAGAACTGATACTCTTTATCACTATCATGTATTTGAATCATGAAACTAATTGTTGCCATGGCATCGACATACCTGTTGTTGACTCATAGAACTTGCTCAAATTGTAGATATTTAAAATGTCTTTTAAGGTTATAAAAAATTTACTTGTAAGGGACAAGCTTATCATCTCTTGTTTGATACTAATTATGTGTATGATTTATGATTATCTATGAATCTCTATAGACCATTAAGCTTTTAACATCCCACTATATGGCAAGATGGAGCCCTACAACCAATGCTTCATATTCAGCCATATTGTTTGTACACTAAAATTATATATGGAAGGCTTTGGGGATAAAATCCCTTTATGGGGTTATCAACAATATGGTAGCTATAGATCCTTGGGATGTGAAGGATCCATAAAAATAAAGTGCCCATTATTCAGGTTCTTGGGATGCTTATTCTATCATCATGATAGAATCATCTAAAATGTCAAAGTTGAGAGGTTGAGTGACTATAACAGGAGCTTCCATAGGTTGGTCTACAAGAATCTACCCTTTGATTACCTTTTGATTATAGTATTCAATATAAAACTCACTAAATATTATAATCCATTTATCCATGAATCCTTGGAGAGCTACTTTAGATAAGAGGAACTTGAGAGGATCTACCTTGGTGATAACAATAGTTTTATTCCTTAGCATATAATGTCACAATTTTTGAGTGGTGAACAATATAGCTAAACATGCCTTATTAATAAATATATAATTATGTTTATAGGCTACCAATGTGAAACTTAAATAATAAACTATGAATTCCTTACCATGATATAAAAGTGCCCCTAGTGCATATTTTGTGGCCGATATGTAAAGAAGCAATGGCTTTCCATGTGTTGGAGGTCGTAAGACTGGTGGATTGGCCAAGTATGTTTTAAGATTTGAAAATTCTATCTAAAAATATTCATCCCATTGAAAAATAACCCTTTTCTTTAAGAGATGGGTAAATGGGTGGCGCTTATCTACCAGTTGAGAAATGAACTTATGTAAAGATTAGATCTTACCATGTAGATGTCATACCTATTTAAAATTATTGGGTGGAGGCATTTCTATAATAATGGTGACCTTTATAGGGTTGAATTCAATCCCTCATTGTGATATAATGAACCATATCAATTTTCCTAATGTGACTCCAAAGACACATTTCTTAGGATTCAAGAAGACTTTATATGCATGAAGCCTCTTGAATATTTTTCATAGAATGTTAGGGCGTTCAGCTCTTGTTCTTGATTTTTCTAGTATATCATCAACATAGTCCTTGATAATGTCATGGAAGATGATAGTCATTACATGTTGATGTGTGGCTCCAATATTCTTCAAACTGAATGGCATGACTTGGTAATAGAATGTCCCCCATAGAGTGGTAAATGTGGTCTTATGTTGATCTTTAAGGGCTATCTTGATCTAATTGTAACTAAAATATCCATCCATTAAGGATAGCATCTCATACCTAGTAGTTGAGTTGATAATCATGTCAATGTTGGGTAAAGTAAAATCATCTTTGGGACATGTCTTGCTGATATCACAAAAATTAGTACAAACACATATGCCTAGGGTCTTTTTACTTACTGGGACTATGTTATAAATCCATTTAGATTAGTCTAGTGGTTCGATAAATTTATCTCCTAATAGCTTCTCCAACTCAGCCTTAACTGAAAGGGTGATGCATGGACGCAACTTTCTTAACTTTTGCTTGACTGGTTTAGGATCAAGGTAAACAACTAGATGATGCAGAACTAAATTTGGATCTAGGCCTAGCATGTAAAAATATACCCATCTAAAGATGTCTATATAATCCTTAAAAATGGATATAATATGTTCATGTTATGATTCAGTAAGGGAAGCTCCAAGATAAACATTTTTGGGATCTTTATAAGTTTCCAAATTCACTTCTATTGTGCTCTCCATAAGGAGTGTGGATCCATCCTCTAGAATTTTAGGTAATGTATGGTTATGATCATCTTCTTATTCTATATCTTATTTTTGTTTATCCCAAAGATCTATATAATATGAAGAATTCGAATCAGTCTTCTCAAGTAAAGGCCAATTAGCAAAGGCCTCTTGAAACACAAGAGTAAGATGCTCCAATATTTGATGTTGTTTTGAAGAGATACTTGTACTAGCTATGGAACCTGGGCTAGATGGAATTTCTACATCCTAAGGGGTGAGCAAACTTTCCCACCTGGGAGTGCTTAAAACAAGTTTTCACTCAAAGTCTTGTCTTTTTCTTTACTTTTTCCCTGATCAACAAGTGCCTCAAAGAGGTTTTCACCTAAAGATCTCAATGTTTGATCTTTATTATGACCAATAAAGTTTTCCTAATCTCCAAATTAGGTGAAAGGATTCAATGAAAAATTAAAACACTATTTATGATCACCAATGGGGAATAGATCTCATAGGCCCATGTATTATATAATTGATTCTTCATTTTAAAACTCAACAAGGTATATGACCAAATTTTTTGATCCCAATCTATGATTTTAGGATGGCAAAGACATATGTTACAATGAGGGTTTACTTAAGGATGGAAAACACCAATGGTAAAGATATAATATCTTACTTTAAGAAGGGAAGCACCACTAGGATGGGTTTTTTCTTTAGGATGGGAAGATATAATAGGACAAATTCTTGCTTTAGGATGGAAAGATCCAATATGTGTTATGGTCAATATGGAATTTGAATCAAACAAATCTAAATTAATAAGCTCATCAAAAAGGCTATAATGGGACATTACATCACTACTAGGAGTCTTATTACCAGTCACTTTGGAAGAATCACTATAAAATGTTATGAGGTCATCCTTTAGTGGTTTAAATCCAAGACCATGATTCTTTTTTACAACTCTAGCTGATAAGGACTCTAAAATTCCTTACCCTTGGGGGCCAAGACCTTTCCCTATATAATCAAGATGATCCATTATCCTATTAAGGATAGGATACTTTGGATTCTAAAAATAATCTGTAATGCCCTCAGAATATAACCAATCTCCCTTGATAAAATCCTCTCAGTCTTTCTTTGGTGCAATTATAGGTACAAAAACCATAGGAGGTTTTGGTTGCTTCTTCTTTAGTTTCCAAATCTGATTGGGTCTATTAGGAGTCTAAGAAGTTTTAGGCTTACCAAATGTCTTCAAGGATTTTGGTAATTTTACAATATGGAGGACATCCTTTAGATGATATGTGGAAATACCTGCATCTTTAATAATCACCTGCTTGGCTAGAGTTGTAAGAAATGGATTAGTTGAGGTAGAGGCTAGATCACCAGGGTCTATATAATTAGATGGAGATGGATGAGAAATGATGGATTTATTCTTCTTTGTAATGAATTTAGAACTTGGGAAATATTTATAATTTTGAAACTCTACTTTGAGATGTTTGTAATATTGGTATGGCTACTGATCAGTGGGAATAGTAACCTCGATCCCATCATGGGGAATCTTAAGGCATTGGTGAAGAGTAGATGAAACTTATTGTACTTCATGGATCCAAGGATGACTAAGAATTATTCTATAAAGAAGCTTAATATCCATAATATAGAATAATGTGTGATGATAAATAACCCCAACCATGATTGGCAACCAAATTGTACTAGATGACTCCCTCTCAACATTGTCAAAATCCTTGATTTTAATATTTTCTGGCTAAATGTCTTTGTCCATGTAACCCAATCATTGCACCAATTTAAGAGATATGATGTTTAGCCCTAAACCATTATCTATAATAACTCACTTGATCTTATGATATGCAATGATTATCTCAATGTATAGTGGGTTATTATGATTTCGGCCAAGGGTGGACATGTCTTTTTGATCAAACATGATTTGCCTAAATGAAGATAAATGTCGAATTAGGTTTTGGAACTGATCAAGGTTTATATCATTAGGCATAATAGACTTTTGTAAAAATTTATTGAAGATGGTTCTATGGACATCAAATGTTTGCAAGAGTTCTAATATGGAAATTTGCATAGGGGTCTTATCTAATTAGTCCATTATATTATAAGGCCTTTTAATTATGTATTTAACTAGTTTAGTCTTTGTTGGAACAATATTCAGCTTTGAAACCATTGGCATAATTTTCTCATTGGGTTTATGGAATGAAGTGGGTGAAGGGCCCTGGATGGTAACTCGAAATCATCTAGTTATAATTGCATAACCCAGAGGTGGCAAGGAGTCATTATAATTATAAGATCAAGGTAAAGGGATTTGGATGGTAATTTGTGGGTTATTAATGACATTGCTATATTTTTTGGTTAGCAAGGAGCCTCTAGAAGAATGGTACTATTGTTCAAGATTAATAACCCATGTAAATAGAGTAGTAAGATGATGATGTGAACTCAACATGGTATTACTAGGGGGAGAGGATGATGAGCCTATAATGATGGGTCTCATGTTGTGAGGAACATGAGATTGGCCGTATAACATCATAATAATAGTGGCAATGTGGGTTGTAGAAATGCATCCCATAGTGTTATTATAGTCATAAGGCACATTGTTATAAGCCACATTATTAGTGTGGGGATCATGATATCGATTATTATTATAACCTTGTTTTGGTGTTGAATCTACCTCTGTCTTTGATTGTGACCATTTTGATTATTTCTTGGTGGTGGTGGATCATGTTGAGGAAAGCGGTCTTTATAGATTCCCATATCCTGATTTGTGTCCTGATTAGGAGCCAACTTAATTTCTATCTCACCATTTTTAATAAAGTTCTTAATAATATGTCACAATTGAATACAATGATATGCACCATGACTAATAACATGATGAAAGTTACACAATTTATTCTTTTTATACCAGTCTAGTTTTGTCTGATCTTGAGGAAATAACCTTGATACTAGCCATATAATTAAGTTAGTTACAATGAAATTTTGTAAGACTACTTCAACTGATTCTCCTAACTTGTTAAAGACTCTAAAATTGTTATGAAATGTCCTTCTTGGAGGTTGTCTTTACAAAGTAGGTAGTAGATTTGAGGGAGTTAATTGTACATTTAGAGGAGGCATAGTTTGTACTATTTATACATGTCTTATTTCTATCACCCCATTTCTAACCATGTTTTTATTTTTTTGAAAACAATTAGATTTATCCTATGTAAGTATTTTAAGAGCCAATTATTTAGTTTGATTAGATGCTTGTCCTTGTGCAAACATATTAACAAGGCCCCTAGCAATAAGAACATTCTCAATCTACACTTTTTTGTCAATAATTTATTCAAATGAGCTAGCATAAGCTAATCGTAGATTATGCATAACTTCTGGACACAAATTTTATACAAAGATATCATCCAACTATTTATCTAGTAAATTATATTGAAAGTGGCCTACCAATGCTCTCCACCTTTGTAGATATGTAGCAAAACTTTTGCCATCACATTGTTTAGCTTTTCATAAGTCAACAATAATAAATTCATGTTCTATGTTATCTGAGAAATGGTTAACAAAATTTTCCAATAAGTCATTCTAAACTGAAATTGACCCCTTGGGTAGTTTAAGTAGCCAATCAAGAGCTTGTCCTACTAAACTTCATGGAAATAGTCATAGTAATTACTCATTACTATAAGCAACCTATTAACACAAGATGAAGAATGCTTGTATGTGTTCATGTGGATCTCCTTTCCCTTTGTATTTGTCAAATTTGGGTGCCTCAAAGTGAGGTGAAAAGGGGTTTAGAGAATAGATAATTCAAATGGATATGGACATATCTCATCGAATTTGTACTTTTTTACTCTATTGTTTATCTCTAATCTTTGGATAATTTCCTTCATAAAATTCTATTCTTGCATGTTTGGTGTATTTGTGGATAGGATAATATGCTATTGGGGTGGAATGTACCCCTATTTATATTGTTGTTAGGGTGGAATGTGCCCCTAGTTTCATTGCTATTGGGGTGGAATGTGCCCCTGGTTTTGTTGTTGTTAGGGTAGAATGTCCCCCTAGTTTTGTTATTGTTGGGGTGGAATGCGACCTTAGTTTTGTATGGATCTATAGGGAGTGTATACCTTTCAATCCATGATTTGGTTCTAATTTATTTCTTGAGTTGAGAAAATAGGTTGTTGATTATTGGATTATAAAACCTTCTCTAAATTTGACTATTTCACACTTTAATGATTTTGGAAATGTCTATGTTTATTTACCAATCTTTGGTCTATTTGAGGGATTTCCTCAATTTGAACTAAATGTTTGGGTTTCTAAGTTTGTAAAGTAACAAGAGGTTATTTATTATTGAATAATGTATGTTTCATGTTAAATGGAACATCTTGTAAGGTCTCTTGTGACTTTAACTATTCATTTAGATTACCTTGATCCACTATGGTAATGTTCTCATCGAATACTAATTATGTATTATCCACTATATCCTCATGTTCTTTCAAAGCATTATTGTGAATTTAAGTGACAACTAGGGATTTAATTAAGTTTATGACATGTTGATTTACATATCATTAACTTATTATCTTGATCTTAGCTAGAAGTTATAGATTTGTGGGTTTTGACTTTTTTTGTATTTCCTTTCCTTTGTTAGAAGAAGAAGGTATGTGTATTTGTGCAAAATCTTTCTCTTACCATCATTGTTCTCCTTTTCTAACGAAGGTATGAAATTGTTCTGTAGGAAATTTAGAAGGTAGTCTAACACCTAATTCTATCAATCTAAGGAGGGATTCATCTTGATCTTCTTGGGGTTGATATTCATTGTAATCATCTTCAAATCCTATTATTGTGGGGATATCATCAAAAATAGTGGGATTATCTTTACCATCATACAATTGCTCATCCTCATAACTAAGGCCATAAGAGGCCCCACTATGAGTGAACCTTTGAGTCATGTCTAAAAAGACCTATTCTATGTGTTTGACTAACTTTGGACCAATATGTGACAACCAATCAAAGTATACTTCAAATCTTTTTAAACAAACAACCAAGGTACTAATGAGACTATAAGGGAGGGTGGTTTGAAACCACACACAATTTAGAAGATTTGGTTCACAAAATTACTCAACCTTTGGTTATGTTAAAATTGTATAGATTAGAAGAGAGTAAGGTAACTCAAAGCCCCAAGATGAAAAATATTACACCAAAGCCTATATCTTTGTGATACACTCACACAAAACAATCTAATTTCAACTTCAAAAAGTTGACCCTATAAGTTTACATGAAATATCTCCAAATTATGAAGAAGACAAAATGAACTAAGCAACTTAAGATGTAAAGACATACGTGAATCTCTAACTATAAAGCTAGGACCAAATAGGTAGCACAACATCACCACATGATTCTAGTAGGATAAAATATGTTCTAGGACCCAAAGCATGAGTGATACGCAAGATGACTTGATTCCACAAATATGATAATGTGATTTTGAGTCTTAATAAATGGCCTTCAATCCAAATAGAAAATTGAACCCAAGTTAAAACAAGCTTAGTGCATGAATGGAGAACCCAATTTGACACACCAACCCTTAGAACTCAGAGAGGTTCAATTTTGAATGTGGATTACAAATGAATGATTTAAACAAATTGGGTAAAATTTATATACTTAATTAGGTAGCATGACTACACCAAAGTGGATGTCATGACACAAAGCTTTTGATAATAAATTAAACAAGGAAAAGATGAATTTTAAATTTAGATAGTGTAACGCCTCCATTGCTCAATAAAATTGAGGACAATGTGTTTTGGTTATGTTCATTGAATTAACAAGAAATGTTAGACATAAATCAAGACCAAGTAAGCTAATAATAAAAAATAAACATCTTATGTCTAAAATAACAAGATATGGAAAAGTGGGGTCTACTAAACTATCAAGTTTCAAATGTTCTAAGGGAATCAATTCCATAATGACTTTCTTGCCAAACAATGCAAAATAAAAGCACAAATTTTGGGTCCATATCACTTGGCTTGTTGCAAAAGCTCTAGTCCTTTTTACAACCACTACATCTTACTATTCACTCAATGTAGTGTGATGTCCAAAGTGTCATTATTTACCATGTAAAACTCTAAAGGAGTCAAATGAAGTCAATTTTAGGAGGTGAAACCCTGGGTCAATTCTTCCCTAAAGAACTTGCGAGAGGTGATGAAGTCCCCCTCGCAATACAAGTTTGCATGAAAATAAAGAAAGGATAAAATATAAAGACATTAGGGTCATTTTCAAGACCACCCAAACTTTAGCAAGTTTTTGGGGAGTACTTTAGGTGACATTCTTTCTAAGCCTTGGACTAGGTTATTTTCAATAGGAATGACACTTTTTATTCCAAGGGTTCCCTATAGGGGACAAATGGAAGAGAATACATGCAAAATTCCTCTTTTTTCCAAACAAGATTAATATAATCAACTATTTCAAACAAGAATTAACAAGTGTGTTTAATTTTAAACCTAAATGAAATGTTTGGTGGTGTTAATTTAACCCCTTGATCTTAGTTGTAAACTTTTAAAATGCTCACCAAAAACACTTAAATTCTTTGTTAAACACCAAAACAAGGTTCCTAATCAATTTTTTAAGCATTCAAAGGTGATTTAAACATGTTTTAAGCAAATTTTAAACTTGATCCTACAACAAAATCGTTAGCATGTCCTTTAGATTTGAAGCTCTTTTGAGTTTGAAATAATGGGCTTCAAAAAATTAGGCCTCAGGTCTATATTTTTTGAAAAACATAGTGACTGACGTCAATCAATGCCACCAACATCAGTTATGCCTAACTAAGATTTGATCAATGTTGATTCTACTAACCAGTGTTGGTTAATTCAATAATTGGTGTCTGTATTTCTACTAATGTTGGTTACTATGTAAAAACTGTGGCAACCAAAAATGATAAAATAAAGTTAGAAAATTAATTTGCAAGTGTTTTAAGAGCTCAAATTATTTTTTTAAAGTTGTAAAAGGATATTCTTTAGGTGTAGGATGTGTCTTGTCCCACTAGGTGTGTCAAGATGTAGAGAGGATTACAAAGTGAGTTAGTCAAGCATTACTCCATAAATAATGAAACATGCATAAATAACTAACTAACCAAGCCTATCTATTCCTATGGGAATTACAAAGGATATAAAGAAACACATTAAATAAAGAAACACCATACTACCTTCCAAAATGGATTCACCATACCCATGTGGCTCAAAAACATGTTTTCCCTTGATCAAATATCCTTGTCTTTGTCAACAATGGTGGTAAGCTCCTCCAATGCCTCAAGAACACTCCATAAAACCTATGCTCTTGATTGTAAACCACTAAACTAGCCTATCAATAAAGCTTTTTGGAAATAATTTAGCATTATAACTTTGAAATGATCAATATTTGAAGATATTTGAGCATAATAACCTTGCACCAAAATATCTTAGAAATGATGGTCAAGGCCTCTGTATTTATAGATTTTTGAGATTGGTCAGGATCAACCATGACCGTCCATCTCAAGATTGAGATGTGTGGCCATGGATAATCCTAATATTTGGAATTAAATCCATAATTATCCTTAAGATAAATAAGCATTAAAGAGGCATAGGAGGCATTAACTAGGCATGGGTGACCCATAATCTTGATATTTTATGAACTTATGGCTTGATGCATGCCACCCCATAGATGATGTCACTAGGTGATGCAAATAATAAGAATCAATTTTCAAAAATAATTATTCAACAACTCTCATGGAAAATCCACTTAAGCTATTAATTTGTATTAATTAGCCTTAAATAAGGTTAATCAACATTTGTGCAATTATTTGAAAATTGGTCCTTAATTAATCAAAATGGTCAGAAAGTCATATTATTAGGTCATAATTTGACTGGAGAGGAATTAGAAGGCGATGTTAGATGTATTGGAACCATATTCCCATTTAGGGTGTTTCCAAGAAAAAATAACAAAGGTACATGACATGTACCAAATAATTATAAGAAAAGAATGATCTAGACCACTAAATGGTGAAATGGTCATTTTGACTCGAAATGATCTGATCAAAGTTACCTGGCCCATAAAATGCATTTCCCTATTTAGGGATACTTTGACCTAAATTGGCACTTGTAAGGGACAAGTTGGAACCATTTAGGATTTTTTAATTTATTTTTACCTAAAATGTACATTTGAGTTTAATTCACGTAAGATTTCCAATTTCAACACAAATGGTGTTAGGAATTGGATGTCTATAAGACTTTAGTAATGAGACCTTACATCTTAATAGTTATGTGGGGCCAAGATTTGGGAGTAAATTCCTTATTAAATATGTGATAAATAAAAATAAATACACTCATATAAATAAATCAAAATCTTATGCAAATAAAATTTAATTATCACATCTCTTTCCCTTCAATAATATTTTGTGTTGATACCTTGAATCTTACTAGTTGTGCAAGGTTAACTTTGTGAGAGATGAACTTACTCACCTAAATATAGTCTATTTTGATGATCCCATGTGTCTTCTTAGTCACATGATGCTAAATGTTGGGGGTATTAAATAAAAGTATAAGTGAAATGTAAAATAATGTAAAATTAGAGTTCCAAATAAGATTTCTTCAAAATGATTGTTTTCATGTCTACACTGAAAATGGTAGATTTATACCATTTTAAAATTATATCAAGTTTAATTACCTCTAGTTTAAGCTAGTAAATATAGTATTTTATTAGCTTATCAAGATGTTTATTTTCCCCATTTTATTGTAAGGATTATGTCTTACTCATTTTCGGTATGAAGTTATGATGTATAATATTCAATTTACCATCTCATTTCATTCATTTGTTGTAAATTTAAAGTCATATGATGCATTAATTAAATATACCAATCATTAGTTGTAAAACATCTATTATTTACTATTAGTTATATACATATACATCACATTAAATAATTCACATATGTTATGTTTTCACATTTTGCATATATAAGATTTTTTTTAACATTACAAAAAATAAGACAATTCATACATAAATTAAACACGTAAAATTAAAAGACCAATCATCCCCTAGTAAGGCAAGGCCACAAGATTAGATCCTATTAGTGTCCAAATATCTAAATCAATGATATCAATGGTGTCACATCTATTTAGTGTGAGACTCTAATAACACTAACATCTCTGATAGTGATTCCTCTTTGATAAGGGATTATCCTCTCATAGACCTAGTTCATGATGAGTATTGGGTGGTTTATGGATAGATACCTAGAATGTTGATCCTATAGATTTCTATATAAGTATGAACAAGGACCTCTTAAGCCCATAAATAATGTAGGACCCTCTCCTCAATCTAGCACATGATAACTAAATAGTTGTATAATAACCTATATATTCCCTTGACTCATACTAGTTAGGAGTAAAATATCTAAATGATATCATTTTAGAGGTTGGGGATAACCTATTCCTCAACCACTAAAATTTTGAATCCAACCCTCCAACCCACATCAAGTGATTGAACACCACAAAAATCATCATCCCATCTAGGCCTTTGCCATATTGATGGCCTTTCAAATGATCACAAACTAACCTATAATAGGTAAAATTATGATTGAAGACATGTCCAAGAGATAACTTTTTCCACTCTCTAGTACCCTAAAGAAATCATAAGGTGTTCCAATCTACATATAAGTATGAGAAGATATGACATATTAACCTTCTTGATGGGGGCATGATTCCCACTTGGGCAATTTGAAGAATCCTTTCTCTATGTAAAATAGGAAAATAGTTATCCCTCAATATTTTCATCAATAAAATTACATTCTTAATGAGTCTTTATCCATTTTATGGCCCAAAAATTAACCTAAACCCCCCCTTTTAATCTCTAGGAGGAAACTACCACCTTCTTCAAGTGGTAGTTGTTGGGATTTCAAAATTTTAGTAATTGACCTATCATAGGTAAAACTATGATTGAATACATATACAAGAGATAATTATTACACTCTCTAATACTCCATGAAAAACATAAGTTGTTCCCATTCGCATCCATGTATCAAAAAATATCACATCATAACTCTTTAATAGAGGTACGATTCCCACTTGAGTCATATATAGAATCCATGTTTTGTCTAAAATAGTTAGCTTGTTATTTTATAATAGTTCCATAAGTCATATTACACTCTCCAAGAGTTTATATCCCTTTTCTATCCTAAAAACTGACTTAAACCCCCATTTTTTCTATAGGATGAAATTAATTCCTTTTTCATGTGGGGTTATCAAATCACCATGGTAGTTTCACCTTATTTTTTTGTAGCTTTCTAATTGTTGTATTTATGGTTTTTATATTTCTACCTTATTCACAGATCACAATAATTATCACATCACTATGTCAAGAGCATAATCACCTATAGTGGTTTAAAAATAAACACATTAGTAGTGGTTATGATGTCATCCCACTAAAAATCATGAAATTTACATAATCATTGTGTCTAATATGTAACCACCACTATGCAAAGATTGATGGTTCTGTGTGTATAGAGGATTACAAAGAGTTAGTTAAACATTAGTCAATAAATCATGAAAAATGCATTAAAGACAACAAAACTTATCCTATCTATTCATGCAAGAATTACAAAAGATAACAATAAACAATTAAAATAAAAAAAACATCAATTACCTTACTAAGTGGATTCACCATACAAGTGTGACTTAAAATAATGTTCTCCCTTGATCAAGAGTTCTTATCTTCATCAAAAATAGTTGTAGCTCTTCCCATGTCTCAATATTTCTTTGCATAAAATAGGTTCAAAGTAGATGAAATATCCAATCTAGCCTATCAAATGAAACTTGCTAATGAAAAAAATGATAAACACAAAGGATTGTGGAGACAATTTGGCATTATAACTTTGCACAAATCAAGCTTTAAAATGATGTTCATGGCCTCTCTATTTATATATATTTGAGATTGATCAGGATCAACCATGACCATCCAACTCAAGACTGAGAGATGTGGCCATGAATTAATCCAATTATATAATTACATCTATAAATATCCCTCGTAAATATTTGTTATAGATGGGTATTTAAGAGGAATTGAGGATCTTAATGAGGCATGGGAGACCCATAATCCTAAATTTTTATGCATTTATGGCTTATGGATGTCACCCCATACGATGATATCATTAGGTGATGTAGTTAATAGAAATCAATTTAAAAAAATAAATATTCAAAAACTCTCATGGAAAATCCACTTAATCTCTTGATTTGGATCAATTATCCTTAAACAAGTTTAATCAACATTTGTGTAATTATTTGGAAATTGGCCCTCAATTAATCAAAATGTTTATAAATTCATATTATTGCATCATCATTTGAATTATAAAGAATTGGAAGGTGATGTTAGATGTTTTATAATTGTATTCCCATTTAGGATGCTACCAACGCAAAATAAAAAAAGCTATGTGACATATACCAATGAATTAAAAGAAAAGAGTGATCCATAGCACAAAAGGGTGAAATCATCATTTTGACTCAAAATGATCTAATCAAAGTTAGTTATCCTATAAAATGCATTACCTCATTTAAGGATAATTTGACCTAAATTAGAACTTATAAATGACAAGCTCAAACCATTTAGGGTGTTTTAATGATTTTGACCAAAAGTGTGCATTTGAGTGAAATTTGAGTAAGATTGACAATGTCAACACAAATGGTGTTAGGAATTGGATGTCTACATTTTTACCTTATTTGAGAAGGGGTAGAGAGACATTTAGATGAGGCAAGTTATTTTCAAAGAAAATAGTTGTCAAGAATAAATTGGAATAGACCCACAATTTACCCTTAAGAGGACATACTAGGATGAAAGAGAAGAAAGGAGTCTTGAAAAGAGAGGGACAATGAGAGATTAACCCATGGAGTAGATCACATACAAATGAGCTAATGTGTGCATGTGTGATTACCATAAATGATCAAAATATAATTAGATTTATAATAGGGCCTAATAGTGGGGGGGGGGGATTGGGAAAGATACAATCCATAAATATATGGGACACACTTTAAATGTACCCAACTTGAGAGTAAAATTTGTGTACTTACAACATTGATCAATCTTGAGATAGATTACACACTATAATATTGCCATCATGGACAAGAGTGTGGAGATCCTAGAATTAGAGGAAAAGAGAATGTGGTCTCAAAAGAAGATAATAAGTACTCTAGTAGAGTAAATATGATTATGATAAAATAGTTTTTCCCTAGTAGGGTGAAGTTTGATCATTTGATAAAGAATAAATAATGGTTTGACCCTATAGATCTGATTTGACTCTATTGTTGTGCCCTATCATGGGCAATTGGCAAGAAAAATTTCTCAAGGATATACTCCAACGAATATGTTAAAGTGAGTGGGTGCAAACATACCTATGATGGGGTAACTTAGGAAGCCATATAAAACCCAACATACAAGAATGTACAAAATGATGGGAGAGATGAAAAGAAGAATGGAGATTACTGAGCTAACTCTATATGTATAAGATAATTGGATGTTGCTTACATAGTTCCATGGACTCATGCTCCAACATGAACATTAGGCCAATGTATTTCACCCATGTTTGGGAGAGAATGGAAAGAAGAATGATGAAAACTAACCAAGAATTGATTAGACTCACAATTCATGTGAAGAGATGTACATCAAAGCATATATTCAAGTGCTAAAATGCATGATACCTAGATGCCTATTTTGATATTATGAGCCTAGATTATGTAAAGTGTTCTTGAGAATTATTCATCAGAGTGATGTTGATGTTAGGACTTTTGAACCTGAGCATAAAGTGCTTGCTATGACAATTGAAATTAGGCATCATAAGAATGAATAGCTTCAATTGACATAATATTCTAATTACACTAAGTCAATGAAAATGTGAATACCTATAACTAAGGATAATGGTAAAATAATGACCAAAACCATAGTTATAGCTATTTACATTTAAACAAAAAGTAAAGAAAAAGAAAAAGATAAAAATAAATGAACCTAACTTGAAATCAAGATATGATCAATCAAGACATAAGTAGGAACAACAAATGTTTAAAAATAAAAATAAAGAACATCTTAGTGACATGAGATGAAGATATAAATAATTAAGATCCATGTAGACCATCAAGATGTTCTTCAACATAAAAGATAAAATCAAAATTAAACAAAAAACACAAGACCAAGATGAGACAAGAAGTAATAAAAAGAGTAAGGAGAATTAATAAAAGGAGAGGTGTGAAAGCACAAAAAACATGAATAAAACACAAATAAACACAAACAAATAAAAAAAAACCACGTGAGTGTTGTTTAAAGACAAATTTTCATTCACATGAAGTAGAGGCTTTACTTTCTACCACAACATAAAAAAGAACAATGACATAACAATTTTTCCATAATTAAAGAAGAAAAATGATAGAATAAATGGGGGAAGAGAAGAAAAGGAAGGGGTTGGTTGAGATGAATCCAGATATACAAGACAAGTGAACACTACCTGCATAGTTCCATGGATGCATATTCCAACATGAACTTTAGGCCAAATTTGGTTCTCCCAGGAAATGGGATAAAAGAAAAATGATGGTTAGTGTTATAAAATAAATGGAAGATATGACAAATAAATTAGAATGTTCCTGAAAACAACAAGATGATGGGATAAGAAAGAAGGATCTTACAAAATGGAAAGTGAATGGGACAAGATAAAATGGTCAATAGAATATTATTAGGATAAAATGATTCCAAGATGACAAGTCAATGGAATAAGTTGTGCTTTCAAAATAGTAAGAGTGTATCATGGTGAGATGACAATGTACAAATGTACAAAAGTGTGTGACAATGTTTATTCTTTTATGGGTCGTGTTCTGATGTTTTTGGTATTTATAAAGTATTTCAAATGTTTTTGGTGTTTTTGAGATAAAATATGCACAAAGTGGGACCATCTAGTCAAGGAGATGCATGTCTAAGAGTAGAGGTTCCGATAAAATAACTAAAATGGTTGTAACGACCCATGCTCACAAATCAACCAGAGAGAGGATCTTGATAAGGCAATAAATGCCTATAAAGAGAAGAAAATGTAGTATAAAATAGTGTGAAACATGAATCAACTTTGAAGAATTATCTATGTTCACTTATCTGTAATAGTGTGGCCAAGGTCTTAAACTAATAATATGTTCTTGTTCACTTTTTTGTATAAAAAGTTGAAAATATTGTCCTAGCTGAACTACTTTATAGAACTAGTGTTGAAGATGGTCGTAATGTTCATGAGACATAATCAAGATCATAATTTTTCAAGGGATAAAAAGTTTTCAATCTTAAAACATTCCCAAGACATAACAAAGAATATGGTTCTCAAGTAGAATGATATAGGATAGGATGAAATGTGTTTAGAGTTCCAATGATTCCAAATCCTTCACTATCTAGAGTCATGAACAATGGACCAAGGTAGTATAAAATGTGTTTAAGGTAGGATAAAAGGGTGGGATAAAATTAATTCAACACAATTTTCCCCCTAATTCAAGGGTCTTGTAGACAATATTTCAAATTTGTTCATCCATGGAACCTCTTAAGGTATATGATGTTCATGGGCTCTAGAAGTTCTTCACCATTAGGTTTAGAAAGTAAATATTCCCCTAATCCATAGTTCATCATGACAACATATGGTCCCAACCAATTAGGCTAGAACTTACCTTTATTTTTGTGTTTAGCATTCATGTTCTTTTGGTTCTATTTCAAAACCAAGTCACCAATCTCAAACTATCAAGGGAAAATGCACTTTTTGTAGCTTCTCCACAATTTGTTTTGATAGGTCTATAATTTTTATAAGGTATACAAATGCTTACCATCAAGAAGTTTTAGTTTTTTCAACCATGAGGCTCTATATTCTTCATCATATTCAATGTGCTCTAGTGATTTTTTTAATGATTGTATCTCAATATCAGTCGAGATAATAGCTTCAGTGCCAAAAATAAGGGAGTATGGAGTGGCTCCAGTCGGGGTTCGATGATTGGTTCTATAAACCTAAAGGGTATGAAAGAGTTGTAAGTGATAATTATTGCTAGCATCATTGATAATCTTCCTTAAAATGGCTCTAATGGTTTTGTTCAATGCCTCATCTTATCTCTTACTTTTTAGGTTATATGGAGTTGATTTCTTATGATGTTTCTTGAACTTCACACAAAGAGATTTCACATCTTGGTTCATAAAGTATTTTCCATTATCATATATAATATGAGTTGGGATGACATATCAATAGATGATATGATAATGAATGAATTTGGATATCTAATTTTTGATAACATAAGTGAGAGAAATGACCTTAATCCACTTGGTGAAATAATTAGTTGTAATCAAAATGTGATTATGGCCATCTAAAGATGTTGGGTTAATTTTCTTGATGAGATCAAGACCCCATGTTGAGAACAACCATGGTGTTGTGATTAGTTGTAGTGGTAAAGAAGTTACATGTATCAAGTTATCATGTTGCTAATAAGGAACACACTTCTTCACATAGTTGTAAGCATTGGTCTCTATTTTGGGCCAATAATACCCTATTATAAGGAGATTCTTTGATAGGACTACACCATTGGTGTGGGCCCCATGCATTCCTTCATGAACCTCTTTTAGTGCTAGCTTGGATTCTTCTAAAGATAAACAATGCAGAAGCATTATATCATATCCTTTATGATAAAGAATGTTTCTAAGGAGAGTTTAACATATTAAGTGATGAAGGAATATTATCTATTAGTTTTTGGAAAGGTTGGCGGGGAATACATGACTATGGAAATAGTTATAAGAATATTAGTACCATGGTAGCTCAGTTTGGGGATTAAGACCAGCAATGACACATACCCTCTCTGAATCTATTATAAGATGCATAGGTTAAAGACTATTTTCAATCAAGAACTGATACTCTTTATCACTACCATCCATTTGAATAATGGAACCAATCATTTCCATTGCATCGATGGATATGTTGTTTACTCTCAGAACTTATTTAAACTACAAAGATTCAAAATTTGTTTTGAGGTTATCAGCAATTTGCTTGTAAGGAACAAGTTTGTCATCTCTATTTGATACTGATTAGTGGTTTGATTGATGATTAACTATGAATCTTGATAGACCTTTAAGCTTTTATTATCCCACTATATATCAAGGTAGAGGCCTACAATCAATGCCTTATACTTGGACATATTGTTTGTATAATGAAATTATATATGGAATGCTTTGGGAATCAATCCCCCCTATGGTGTGATCAATAATATGCTGACTCCAGATCCATAGGATGTGAATGATCTATCAAAATAGATCATCCATAATTTAGGTTCCCATGGTGCTTGTTCTATCATCATGATATAATCATCTAGAAAGTTAAACTTTAGAGGTTGAGTATCCTCAATAGGAGCTTTTGCAAGTTGGTCAGCAATTACTTGCCCTTTGATTTAATTTTGATTCTAGTAATCAATATCAAATTAACTTAGGATCATAAACCATTTAGCCATTCATACTTTAGGGTCTACTTTATACAAGAGGAACTTGAGAGCGTCCACCTTAGAGATGACAATAGTTTTGTTATTTAGCATATAATGTCACACTTTCTAAGGTGTGAATAACATAGCTAAACATGTCTTCTTAATAGGTGTATAATTATATTCATAAGACACCAATGTACAGCTTTAATTAAAAACAAAAGTTTCCTTACCTTGATCATCATGTTGGCCCAAACGTGCCCCTAGTGCATGTGTTGTGGCTAATATATAAAGAGGTAGTGGCTTTCCCTGTGTTGGTGGTCTTAAGACTAGTCAATTGGCCAAGTATGTCTTAAGCTTTGCAAATGTTGTTTGGGAATATTCATCCCATTGAAATGTTACCTTTTTATTCAAAATATGAGTAAATGGATGGCACTTATCTTCCAATTAATCAATGAACCTACATATAGACTAGATCTTTCCTTCCAGGCTTTGCAGCTATTTAAGATTGTTTGGTGGAGGTATTTCTATAATAATGTTGACTTTTATAGGGTTGAATTTGATCCCTCATTATGATACAATGAACCTTACCAATTTCCTTGATGTGACTCTAAAGACACATTTCTTATTACTCAAGCAGACTTTATATTCATGAAGCCTCTCAAAGATTCTTTATATAACATTAGGATATCCATCTCTTGTTTGTGATTATAATGATATATCATCAACATAATCCTCTATAATTTCATTCATTATGTCATCGAATATGACAATTATTTCATGTTTATATGTTTCTCAAATGTTTTTTAAGACAAATGGCATAACATGGGAACATAATGTCCCCCATAGAGTGGTGAATGCAGTCTTGTGCTAGTCTTTAGGGGCTATCTTGATCTAATTATAACCATAAAATCCATCCATAAATATAACATATTGTACCCAAAACTTGAGTCAATTTTCATGTTAATATTAGGTAGAGGAATATCATCTTTGGGGCAAGCTTTGTTGATATCCTCGAAATCAGTACAAAGATGTATACCCAGGGTATTTTTACTCACTAAAGACTATGTTGGAAACCTATTTAGAGTAATCCAGTGGTATAATAAAATTGGCTCCTAAAAAATTTTCCAATTTATCCTTAAATAATAGGGAGATGCATGGATGCATATTTATTAGTTTCTACTTAATTGGTTTAACAACAGGATGGACAATAAGGTAATTCACAACCAAATTAAGGTCCAAGCCTGGCATGTCAGAGTATGCCCATGTAAATATGTCTATATAGTCCTTAAAAATGGATACAATTTGTTCACATTTCACTTTAATAAGGGAATCTCTAAGATAAATAGTTTTGGGATCCTCATAAGTTCCCAAATTCACTTCTATCGTGTTTTCCACAAGGAGTGTGGATCCATCTTACAAAATTGTTGGTAAGATATGATCATTATTATCCTCTTCTACCACATCTTCTTATTGTTCCTCCCAAATATATGAATAGTATGAAGAATCAAAATCTACCATCTTAGGTAAAGGCCAAGTAGGAAAAACCTCTATAAATTCAAGAACAAGATGCTCAAACATTTCTTGTTGTTCTAAAGAGATGCTTGTACTAGCTATGGAACTTGGCCTAGATGGATCTTCTATGTCCCAAGGGGATGAGAAAACTTTTCTAACTAGGAGTTCCTAAAATATTTTTCACTCAAAGGCTTGTCGTTTTCTTTACTTTTTCCCTAATCAATGAGTGCCTCAAATAGGATTTCACCTAAAGATATTGATGTTTGTTCTTTATTATGACCAAGAGAGTTTACTTGATCTCCAATGTAGGCAAAAGGATCTAATGAAAAATTAAATCCCTATTTGTGATCACCAATGGGAAATCCATCTCATAGGCCCATGTATTCTACAATTGATTCTTCATTTTGAAATTTATCGAGGCATATGAATGAAATTTGCCTTTCCCAATCTATGAGTTTAGGATGGCAAAGGCATAAGGAATAATGAGGGTTTTCTCTAGGATGGGAAGATATAATGGTAAAGATATAATGTCTTACTTCAAGAAGGGAAGAAACATTAGGATAGGTTTTTGCTTCAGTATAATAAAATCCAATAGGTGTTATGGTTAATATAGAATTTGAATTCAAAAGTTATAATGGGATGCTATGTCACTATTAGGAATATTATCACTAGTCACTTTGGAAGAATCAATATTGAAAGTCATGAGGTCACCCTATGGTGGTATAAATCTGAGGCCATGATTCAAATTGATAAATCTAGCTGATAAGGGCTCAAGATTCTTTGCACTTGTGGGCCAATGCCTTTCCCTGTATAGTCAAGATGATCCATTATTCAGTTAAGAATAGGATACTTTAGATTCTGAAAGAAATCAGTAATCCCTTTAGAATATAACCAATCTCCATCCATAAAATCCTATCAATCATTATTTAACATTATTATAGCTATAAAAACTATAGGTGGTTTTTATTTTTTCTTTTTTGGCTACAAAATTTAGTTGGGTCTATTTAGAGTCTGGGAAGATTTAGGCTTACTGGACTATTTAGGGTATTTAGGTAACTTTGAAACATGGAGGACATGATTTAGATGGTACATGGAAATACCCATGTCTATAATAACAACTTGATTTGCAAAAGCTGCATGAAATGGATCGATCAAAGTGGAAGTTAGATCACTAGGGTTGATATAATTAGATGGATATGGATGGGAAATGATGGCTTTGTTTTTCTTCATAATGAATTCAGGAACCTACTCAATAGTTATAATTATGAAATTTAGATTAAATATGTTTTCAATATTCATATGACTACTGATCAATGGGAATAGTAACCTCGATCCCATCATGGGGAAACTTAAGGCACTGATGAAGAGTGGATGGAATTGCCTATACTTCATGGATATAGGGATAACCAAGAAGGATGTTATAATGAAGTTTAATATATATAATATGGAATAATGTGTGATGAGAAATAAACCCAACCATGACTGTAAATCAAATTATACCTAAAGACTACCTCTTAGCATTGTCCTAAGCCTTGATTGTAATAGTTTATAGCGAAATGTCTTTATCCATGTAGCCCAATCATCCTACCAATTTGAGAGATAAGATGTTCATACCTAAACCATTATCTATAAAAAGCTTCTTGATTTTATGATCTGTAATAATTATCTCAATGTATAGTGGGTTATTATGGTTTGGGCCAAGAGTGGACATGTCTTTTTGGTCAAATGTGATTTTCCAAAATGAAGACAAATGTCCAACTAGGTTCTAGAACTGATCAGGGTTAATATCATTAAGCATAATAGATTATTTTAAAATATTATTTATATTATTTATATGGACATCAAATGTTTGTAAAAGTTATAATATGGAAATCTATGTAGGGGTTTTGTTTAATTGGTCCACTAAACTATAAGTATTTTTTATTATGGATTGAGCTAGTTTAGTCTTTATTGGCACAATATTTAGCTTTATAACTATCAACATAATGTTCTCATTGGGTTTCATGGAAGAAGTGGGTGAAGGGCCCTAGATGGTGACTTGTGGGCATCTAGTTATGACTGCATAACCTAGAGGTGGCAAGGAGTCATTATAATTAAAAGAGGAAGGTAAAGGGCCTTGGATGGTGACTCATGGGAATCTAGCTATATTGCTACAATTTTGAGTTGATGAGGATTTTTTATAATTAAAATAACGGTACTATTATTCAACACTAGTAACCTATGTAAATAGAGTCACAACATGATTATGTTGACTCAACATGGTATTGGTATTACTAGGGGAAGAGGGTGTTATCCCTATAATAATGGGTCATGTGCCATGAGGAACACAAGATTACCCATATGGTTTCACAATAACAGTGGCAATGTGCATAAAATAAATGTGCCCCATAGTATTTTTATAGTCATATGACATGTTATTATAAGCCACATTATTATTATGGGCATTATGATCTTGATTATGCTCATTATGATTATGACCCTAATGTTGGTTCTAATTATACCTCTATTATTGATTCTAACATTGGTTTTGATTATTTCTTAGTGGTGGTGGATTATGTCAAGGAAAGGGGTCCTTGTAAATCCCCATATCTTGATTTGTGTCCTAATTAGGGTCCAACTTAATCTCTAATTCACCACTTTCAGTAAAGCCTTCAATAATGTGTTGTAATTGGATGCAATGATATGCACCATGACCAACAACATGATAAAAGTTTTACCATTCATTTTATTTCTACTAATTTGGTTTTGGTTGATCTTGTGGAAATGGCCTTGGTACTAGCTATACAATCACATTAGCAATGATGAGATTTTTTAAAACTTTTTTAATTGGTTTTCCTAAATTTCTAAAGACTCTAAAATTGTTATGAAATGTCCTTCATGGAGGTTGTCTCTACAAAGTAGATGGTGGATTTATGTGAGTTAATTGTACATTTGGGGGAGTCATAGCTTACACCATTTGTACATGCCTTATTTTAATCACTCCATTTCTAACCATGTTCTTAATTTTGATTAAATACCTTAGGTTTATCTTGAATAGCTACTTGAATTGGTGATTGAGTCTGATTAGATGTTTTACTGTACATGAAAAACTTGACAAGGCCTTTAGAAATAATTTATTCAAATGATTTAGCATAAGCTAACCATAGATTATGCATGACTTTAGGATGCAATTTCTGTGCAAATATATCAACCAACTATTTGGCTAGCAAATTATGTTGAAAGGGGCCTACCAATGCTCTGCACCTTTGTAGATATGTGGAAAAAAATTCACCATCACACTATTTGGCTTTGAAAAATTCAACAATGTTCAATTTATTTTTTATGTTATATGATAAATGGTTAAAAAACTTCTTTGATAAGTCATTCCAATCTACAAATAATCCCTTGGGTGGTTTATGTAACCAATCTAAATCCCATCCTACTAAACTTTGTAAAAATAGTCAAAGTAAGTACTCACTACTATAATCAACCTCTTGACATAAGACAAAACATGCCTATATGTGCTCACATGGATCTCCATTTCCTTGTACTTATCAAATTTGGGTGCCTCAAAATGAGGTGGAAAGGGGTTTTGGAGAATAGATAAATCAAATGGATATGGGCATATATCATCAAATTTATACTTTTTAAATCTATTATTCATCTCCAATCTTTGAAAAAATTATTTCATAGAATTACACTCTTACATGTTTGGTGTATTTACGGATTGGATAAGATATAGTTAGGGTGGAATGTACCCCAATTTTTTTTGTTATTAGGGAGGAATGTGCCCCTTATTTTTTTTTTATTGGGGTGGAATGTTCCCATAATTTTGTTTTTGTTGGGGTGGAATGTGCCCCTTATTTTGTTGTTGTTTGGGTGGAATGTGCCCTAATTTTGTTATTATTGGGGTGTAATGTGCCCCTAATTTTGTTGCTATTAGGGTGGAATGTCCCCTAATTTTATGTAGATCTATAGGGAATGTATACCTTTCCATTCGTGCCTTGGTTCTGATTCATTCCTTGAGTCGATAAAATAGGCCATTGATTCTAGGATTGTAAAACATTCCCTAAATTCACCTGTTTAGTAGTACTTTATTGATTTTGAGAATTTTTGTGTTTGTTTACTAGTTTTTGTGTTGGTTGTAATGAACTAGATAAATTATCTTGAGGTATTTCCTCAATTTGAACTATATGTTTGGGTCTTTCATTTTACAAAGTAATAATTTTTTTTTGATGATTTAAGAATGTATGCTCCATGTAAAATGGAACATTTTATAAGATCTCTTAGTACTTTAAATGTTCATTTAAGTTACCTTGATCCATTATGGTTATGTTCTAATCAAATGTCTATTACATACTTTTGACCACATTTCCTTGTCCTTCAAAGCATAATTATGAATTAAAGTGTAAACTAATGAGTTAGTTAAGTTTACGACAAGTTGATCCACATATCATTGACTTATTATCTTGATATTAGTTAGAAGATCCAAATTTGTGGGTTTTGACTTTGTTTGTATTTATTTTGCTTTGTTATAAGAAGAAAGTATGTTTATTTGTGAAAAATCTTGCTCTTTCCATCATTGTTTTCTTTCTCTAAGTAAGGTATGGAATTATTCTATAGGAAAGTCTGAAGGTAGTCTAGTACCTGATTCTATCAACCTAAGAAGTGCTTCATCTTGATCTTCTAGGGGTTGATATTCATTTTAGTTACCTTTGGGTCCTACTATTATGAGGATGTTATAAAAAAAATGGGGTTATCTTGACCATCATAAAATTTCTCATCCTCATAGCTAAGGACATAAGAGGCCCAACTATGAGTGAACCTTTGAGTCATGCCTAAAAAAAGATTCATTTTCTATGTTTGATGAGATTTAGATCAATGTTTTACAAATGTTAAAATAAGGTATGCTTTATTTATATTTAGACAAACAACTAAGTTACCAAAGATATTATAAATGAGGGTGGCTTGGAACCACACATAATTATAAGATTTGGTTCATAAATTTACTCAAATTTTGGTAAAGTTGAAATCAAATAGATTGCAAGAGGGTAAGGTAATTCAAAGATCCAAGGTGAAAACTAGTACACCAAAGACTAGATCTTTATGATATGCCTGTATTGTAAAATCTAGTTTGAATTTGATGAGTTGACCCTAGAAAATTAGAGTAAATCTCTCTAAATTACAAAGAAGACAATATGAAATAAGCAACTCAAGATGTAAAAACATACATGAATCACTAAGTATAAAAATAGGACCAAATGGGTAACAAAACATTGCCACATGGTTATAGTAGGATAAAATATGTTCTAGGACTCAAAGCATGAGTGATGCATGAGATGACTTGAGTCCACCAAGATGATAATGTGATTTTGAGTCTAATAAATGACAGTTAATCAAAATGAAAAATTGAACCCAAATAGAACAATTTTAGTGTATAAATGGAGAACTTAATTTAACACACCAACCCTTAAAACTTAGAAAGTTCCAATTTCAAATGTTGATTATAAATAAGGGACTTTAAACATATTGGGTAAATTATCTAGACTCAAATGGGAATTATAACTATGCCAAAGTGGGTGATATGACACTAAGTTTTTGATAATAATTTTGAACAAGGAAAAGATAAATTTTCCAATTAGAAAGCGTAATGCCTCCCTTGCTCAAGAAATTTGAAGACAATGTGTTTTGGTTAAGTTCATTTGAGTTAAAAAATATTTTTAGACACAAATCAAGACCATGTAAGGTAATGATAAAAAATAATCATCTTAATTCTAAACTGACAAGGTTGCATGATATTATTGGAGTCCATATATATACATCATTTGAGAGGATTTTAAGTGTTCATCCAAAAGTAAATGCATATTATAGAGTAGGTTTTTTACAACCCCCTTCTCTCAAATGATAATACAGTGATATGGACCTTGAGGCACATCTTGCACCAAAAATACTTCTATGGTAAGTGGGGATATAATCTAAAAAATATGAGTTTTCAAAATTTTCTAGATAGATCAATTTCACAATGGATTTCATACTAAATGATGCAAAATAAGTGCACTTTAAATGGGTGTCTATGACACTTAGCTTTTTGTAAAAAGTTCTTTCCCTTTTTTCAAGCATTACACCTGTCACTTGCTCAGTGTAGTGTGATGTCCAAAGTGTAGATACATCCTGGTGTTTTAACCCTAGAGAACTCATGGGAGGTGATGAAATCCCCCTCAAAAGCCAAGTTTTCATAAAATAAAAGATATTATAGAAATACTTTATGATCACCTTAAGATCACCCAATACTATTTTGAGTTTTTGGGGAGTGATTTAAACAAAATTATTTTTATGCCTTGGACTAAGAATGTTTGCAATAAGGATGATGATTTTGATTCCAAAAGTTACCTAAAGGGGATGGATGGAAGATAAAACATGCAACATCCCTATTTTTTAAATCAACTAATTAATCATCTATTACATACAAATTTGACAAATGAGTTCAATTTTTTTCATGAAAAGAAAGATTAGGTAGTGTTATTTTGACCCCTTGGTCTGAATTTGTAACTTTGGAAGCATAATTTCTCAAAACATTTACCTAAGCATCTAAATTTTCCATTAAGCACCAAAATGAAGTTCCTAGCCAATTTTAAACTTTCAAATAAGGTATAAAAATTATTTATTAAAAAAATTCAAGCTTGATCTTATAATTAAAAATATAGTATGTCCTTTAGATTTGAAGCTAATTTGAAAATTAGTAAAGCAACTTCTCAAAACAAGCTCTCTATTTTGAAATCATTGTTACACAGTCAATATCATTTTTTCCCTATAAAATCACAATTACCAGACAATAATATTATTTTTATGAGTTAGATCATCATAAAAAAACAATATCACTATTATGGATTAGTTCGATAGAAAACAATAATATCATTATTTTTTTATGAAATCATTGCTAAATAAAATCACTATTTTAAATGCAATCACTGGCCAAATCAATGATATCACTACCTAAGAAACAATATCATTGTTCTAGTTGACAATATTGTTGATCATACAAAATCACTACCAAAATTGAAAAAATCATTATCCTATTGACAAAATCATTGTTGTCGAATATGAAATTGCTACACAGGGTCAATAATATCAGTGTTTTGTGACAAAATCACTATTTTTGTGAAATCCTTGCTCAGGAAAATGAAATCATTATTCTAGTGAATGATATCACTACTCAGGGCTACAAAATTATTCTTTAGTAAACAATAATTTTGTTATAAAATTGATACTATGATAGTAGTGATATTGCAATAGAGAGAAAAATTGATGTTACTAAAAAAATGCAATTATCAGAAAAATAGAATTTTAACTTAAAATTTCATTCTTTTGACTCCTTCACTCCAAGATTCTGCATATAATTGGCTAATAAGTTACTTAAAAGATATTTTGTGAGAAAATTTATGGTTCTAGGGTCCCACCATGCATGCTAAAATGTATAAAGGATTACAAAGAGAGTTAGTCAAGCATTAGTCAAGAAATCATGAAAAATGCATTAAAGACATAACAAAACATAGCCTATCTATTCATGTAGGAATTACAAAAGATAGCAATAAACAATTAAAATGAAAAAAATTGATTACCTTCCTAAGTGGATTTACCATACAAGTGAGGATTAAAATCATGTTTTCCCTTGATCAAGAGCTATCTTCATCAACAATGGTGTTAGTTCCTCCCATGTCTCAAGAATTCTTTACATAACCTAGGCTCAAAGTAGATGAAATATCTAATCTAGCCTATCAAATGAAGCTTGATAATGAAAAATAATGATCAATACAAAGGTTTATGGATATAATTTAGCATTATAAATTTACACAAATCAAGCTTAAAAATGATTTTCATGGCCTTTTTATTTATATATTTTTGAGATTGATCAATATCAATCATGACCATCCATCTCAAGATTGATATGTGTGGCTATGAATTAATCCAATTATATATTTAAGTCTATAAATATCCCTCATAAATATTTTAGATATAGGGTAATTTAATAGGCATGCAAGGTCTTAGTGAGGCATGGGATACCCATAATCCTGATATTTTATGCATTTATGGCTTATGGATGCTACCCCATATGATGATGTCATTAGATGATGCAGTTAATAGAAATCAATTTATGAAAAGAAATATTCAACAAATCTCATGTAAAATCCACTTAAGCTCTTGATTTGGATCAATTAGCATTAAATAAAGTTAATCAACATTTGTGCAATTATTTGGAAATTGGCCCTTAATTAATTATACTGGTCAGAAAGTCATATTACTGGGTTATCATTTCAGTCAAGAAGAATTAGAAGGTGATGTTAGATGTGTTATAACGGTATTCCAATGTAGGATGCTACCAACACAAAATAACAAAGGTACGTGATGTGTAACAATGAATTAGATGAAAATAGTGATCCAGAGCACAAAAGGTGAAATCATCATTTTGACTCAAAATGATCTAATCAAAACGAGTTGGCCATTAAAATGCATTACCCCATTTAGGGATACTTTGACCTAAATCAACACTTGTAAATGACAAGTTCAAACCATTTAGGGTGTTTTAATTATTTTAACCTAAAATGTGCATTTGAGTGTAATTTGAGTAAGATTGACAATTTCAACACAAGTAGTGTTAGGACTTAGATATCTACACCATCTTGATGAAATAGTTTTGAATGTTTATCATGACCTAGCCCAAAAACCTCATAGGAAACCAATTTTAAATCTAAAACTAGAAAAAAACATTGTCTAGCCTAATCACCCTCCATACTCCAACCATGAAATCAAAATAAAAATATAACATAAGGCTATGAATTTTTAGTAAAATATTCAAAACTTGGTAAAAAACACAAAAGGCTCATAATAAACCTACACATGACCCATTTATCATCTAGATATTATGTTTGTCATCATCTCACTATGCTCTTATATTTAAGTAATTTTGAGATCAGATATATCACCATCAATATAGAGCTCACAAATATCAAAAACTTATTTGGCATAAATGATTTCTATTTTGGACTAATTTTCAACTATAAAGTCTTTTAAGCTAGTCATTTTGATTTAAAAGTTTTTTTCTAACATTTTCTCTTCCAAAATCATGTTTTGATCATTTTATAATATTTTATGGATAAATTAACATGATTTTTACCTAGAACTAATTAATTTTAATGGGTTTATCTTCCATATAATATTTATGTGTTGTTTCAAGTTTTGCAAGTACATGACACTTGATTCTGGATTCATCCACCAACAAAATGGTTCAAGTATAATAAACATCCATGTATAAAAGGTAAGTAATATTTTATATGCTTTGATTAATTATCATTTTTATGATTTAATTTAAATATACACTTGATTACTCTCTTTTCATAATAGGTTTTAGTGAGTCTTGACTAGTTTCATTTTACCATAAATCTAAGGTAAATATTTTTAGCCATCCATTTTAATTTTAGTGAACCACTGCTCTAAACACACCCTCATCAATTCATGACAAGGTATCATCTTGAGGGGGCAATATGTATGCACTAAAAATTACTTGGTACAATATGTATATATTTAATGATGATGCATTGATCACCAAGAATACACGTAGGTATGGATCTCTAACATTTATCCAAATTTAATCACTCTTTATCCCCTTTTTTTCTTCCAAAAGCCTTATAAATTTTTTTTAATTCATTTCTTACCTTAGTGTTTATGTTACTTTTTTAGAAAAAAATTGTCACTTTTAGTGTCAAAATTACCTCTAAAGGTTATGAAACCAAATCTTATGTTCTTAATTTAATATGGAAGTTGTTTTATTTCCTTGTTTGTTTCATTATAACATGTAGTGTTTTTAATATTATAAGTGTGAGCTTCATCATTCTAAGTGGCATTTTTTCCTTTGCCACCAAAAAACTATGGTGGTTTCATCATAGTTTGCATGTTTTTATTTTTTAACTTTTAGAGCTTGAGCTCTCCTATATTTTTTCATGTTTATTACTTTAATTTTTTCACCTTCATGACAATAAATTCCACTCTTAATATTATTTTATCCATATTTATTTTTTCCAAGTTGATATTTGATTTAACCAACAAATAAACTCACCCTAGTAACCTCTTTTCTTACTCTAAAAGTATCTCCATTTTTTTAATTATCGATCTAAATTTTGAATGTAAGAGTAGATTTTTAAAGGTTAAACACATCCAAAACTTGATTTTATTTTCTTTTTTAGTTCTATTTTTGGTCATTTTCATGGTAGACTACATAGTTTTTGAAGAAGGAAAGTCATTAGATAAATAGCATGCTCTTTGTTATCAGTGGATTGACCAACCATATTTCATTGATTCATTTTCTTGGATTGTATTACCATTTATTCTATTATTATTTATTATATTATTTTAATGTTTTCATTTTTAAATATATTTAAATTGGTAACATGTGAGTGGATGAATTAGCTTATTGAGGATAATCTACAACACCAATCATGATTGCCTTCATCTAGTCTTACTTTGACCAAGTTGTGTTCTTTAAAATTTTAATTTATATTTATTATATATTATGTCTCTTTTATTCATTATATTATCTCCATTTTAAAAATTTAAAAGTAAAAGAAGCTAAATCTTAATCATTTTTTCTCTTGCACAAAAAACATAGCTTAGATTTCTTCTTTACAAATGCATTATAGTTTTGTTTAAAACATGTATCTTTGAAAATATTATAGATAGATAAAATTAAATAAAAAAATATTTAAATCCATCACAAGTTAATTCATTTTAAATTTTTTAAAACCTTCCATTCATAAAATAAACACTCAATCAAAAACCGACAAAACATAGATCAATTAGATAAACAAAAACCTTGTATATTTGGTTATAAATTTATTTATTTTATATTTAAATAAATTTAGTTGAGAAAATTAAAATAATAATATTGGTTTAACATAATTTAATCCATAAAACATTTCATTTTATAATCAATCATCTAATAACATTAAAATTTAGTTTGTTATTTCTAACAAAAGGTAATTTATGAATTTATAAAAAGTATAGTTGTTAGGATTTAAGGTTTTGATTTTCATATTTTCATGTTATAAATTATATAATTTTTTTATAATATCATATAGTTTAAATTTAAAAAAAAAACAATTAATTTAGATTAATTTAATTAATCATCTCACAAAGTAGACATTTTCTCTTAAAATCAACAACTACACCTATTGTTTCAATGTTTAATTTTCAACATTGCATGCATTATAAAATTCATCCAAATAAGAAAAAGGGGAATATTTATTTTATTTGACTTAACTGAAACTTTTCATTGTTACTTTTAAAATTTAAATTTTAGTAAGTAGCTTAGTTTATTCCTTTTTACCAAAACATTGTCAAAACATCAAAAGAAATAAGAAAAACCTTGTCTAGATGAGCACAATCACCAAAAAATTGTTCCAACTTCAAAAGTATAATTTAACACATTTTTAAATATATTATATATAATATATTATTATACACCACATTTACCCACTTATTATATTATATTCCCTAAGATTCCCGTCATTACTAGAACATATCTTTTTCTTAGAGTTATAACACCTTTTCTTACAAATTGTTTGTAAAGTAACATCAATGGAGAACTTAGATTATATGGTTTCTAATCCAATACCATCCTTAATATTTTTTTATTATCTAAATTCTCTATATGATCAATAATTAATTCCATATCCTCCCATTATGATATTACTCAAAAACCAAGGCCACTAATACAATGTTACCCAAGCCTAGTTATCTGCTTAACCCCTTTCTTTTATTTTAGGGGATAGATTCATTGTATATCATTTAATTAATGTATGAAATTGACATAAAAAACCCAAAATTATATATTTTATAACATTCATAGATTAATCCAACCCAATCTTAGTTACTTTTCCATTTTTATCATTGACTAGGAGCTTCATTTTCTTCTTAGCACTAAGGTTGAAGGATCTTGGAGATCTATCTTTGCCTAATTATATTATCTTAATAATAACCATGAAATAACATATATATTTTGGTTACATCATGATCACCCCTTTCCTGATGTTGTTTGAGACCCCATTCCATAAAATAACTAGCCTAATCCATAGATCCACCCATCATCCACCGTTTATGTCAACTATTTCAGCCATACCTCAAGAAGTTAAGTACATATGTTAGCATGTTTATTTCTAAGTGTAAATAAATTATTATTCCCAAAGTGAAAGGAATATACTTTTTTGTCTCCATTTTTATTCTTTTATCTCACTTTTCTCCTCCATATCTCTCCATCCTTCAATTTATTCTATGTTTTTTTAATTTCATCCATCAAATATGTTTAAATAGGATTTATGATGATATTTTAGCCTAAATAGATATAAAATAATTAAAAACGTTTATAGTGAATATTATTTAGGTGTTTGGAATAATAATTATTCCAACTAAAACATAGAATATTAGTTTCATGACCATCCCTAACTCACAAATCAAGAATGGGATACCAATTCACTAAGTGCAAGACAAATCATAAGCCACTAGTAACCATATTACTTGAAAAACCATGAATTTTACTATTAGGAGTGGATTTTATCCTCAATTTAGACAATAAAATATGATTAACATATCATTTCAATCTTGTATACTTGAAAAATTATTATTAGGGCATTACCCTATAGTTATAAACCTTCTTGGTACTGAAAGTTTACATTCACCACCTCATTTTACCTAACTATTTATATTATGCTTTGACCCTATCATTTATAATGACCTAGATATCATAAGTTGTAAATAATATCAAAACTTGATATATATCCTTCACTTCTAGTTTTAAATCCTTGGTAGCTCCCTAGCTTGTTAGACACGTGTGTCTCATATAGGGACCCTTACATTGATTCAAGTGTCCAGATTATTATCAAATGTCTAGTCCTCAAAAGTAATCTAATTTTAAAATATTTTGAATCTTATGGTTTTTATCATTAGTGTTATTAAAAACCATAGTGACAAATTTTAAAATTATGTGGTATAAATACAAATTAAATCTCATTCATTAATCATATAACAAATACCAAGAAAGCACACGTTAAATTTCACTCAATCAACTTCAAAATTGATTTATACTATCTATTTTAACCTTTTAGGACTTAGTGTATGTAAATAATATGTTTGTGAAACAACTACATAAACTAAATTAGGGAAATAATATGCAATAAATACATCCACTAATTTGTTGTGAAATTGACTTGACATTTCTAAAAATAGTAATAAATAGTGCAAGTAATGACTTAGCTAGAAAATAATCAATATAGATAATTTGGGTGGTATAAAATGAGATGGAATATGTTCTAAGTATCATAAACTAGAAAAAAATATTTAGAACACATCCTAGATAGTAGCATCACAATTGGATAATAAAACCATTATTAAAAAAGTGGTGGTTATATCCTGATATTGGTGGTAATTTTATTTGTCCAAGACTATTATGATATTTTTAGTTTTTAGCATAGGTTCATGGGTTCACTAGAACATGCTTAATATAGGGATATTTCTTAAATTTTGAGGAAGAGATCGTAGCAAAGGAAAAAATCATTACTAGGTATTTAACTTCTATCCTAGGATGATAGAGGTTTACATAATCTTGAGTAATCCTATGACTTCATACATAGATAGATATTTAATGATAAAACACAAGTATGATGACATAGTTTTCAAACATACAAAGAAAATACCTTTTCGTTATTCATTAATATTATAATATTTATAATGGTTGGAAGTAATTTTCAGATGTTTACAAAGGAAGATTATCAATTCATAGAGTTATTATGAAATATCACCCAACTTCAAAATGAGAAGATAATATGAAATAAAATACAAAACCTTTTTCATGAGAGATAGATTGTAACATATATTAGTACCTAGAATATATATCTCACATAGGAAGTGTAGAGCTATTATATTAACCATCAATTAATAATCTACTTACAATCTTCATATTATAATTCACTAATTACACTTATATTATAGATACTCAAGGTTATACTAATTCCTTAAAACATTTACTAAGTAAATTTACTCAAAAGGACCACATTCAGTATTACCCAACACTATCCAACCCATTCTACTATAATATGTAGGAATATATAATCTTGAAAACTATATTTTTATAACCATGATGTTTGTACTTGGCATCTAGGTATGTCAACCTATATTATATTACTAAATATTCCATGTACATGATCCTAGCTAAAAATAAAATATCTTTGCAACAATCTTGTTTAATAACTATTAACCAAAAATAAACCATGATCCTTATCCATGTGGCACATTCATAGATGTGATTGGTTAGTTTACACATTTCATGGATAACACTTTCCTAAACTTAAAATTTTTGTCTCATATTGAGACAAGATATAAATAAATATGAGTTTGTATAATAAAAACTATGTAAAATTCATATAAACCACATATCGCTCAAAGTGTGATTTATCAGGTTTCAGCCTTACACACTACTTAGCCAGCCTCATAGGTTTTCAACTAAGTAATAAGATAGTGTAATACTTGTTGATGTAGGTTTTATATACACCTCATAATATTTTAATGAGGTAGCCTCTATAATTTTGGGATTTATATGGAACAAGGTTCTACCCTCGAGCATGAGTTATAGGTATGTGGTTAAACAACTAGGTGATGGAATAACAAGTTGAATTTGTGGGTTTTCTAAATGGGTTTTGTGGAACAATTCATGGAATATAATATAAAGTAATAACTAAGAGATTTGGATGGGTGGATAAATATTCTAAGGTGGGTATATCTCAAATAAACCCAAAATGGGGAAATAAGGGCAAGGCAAAAAAGAAGGTGAATCTATGTTCCTAAAAGATAACTTATAAGATTGTTTCTTTGGTGGAAAAGTATATTTAATACCAATATTTGTCATTATTATATATTTCACACTCATGAATAAGATCAATTAGCAGTCTGAGATGAAAAATATATGCTACTCAATGATCTTAACTAAAGGTTACTCTTCTTAGGGCTATTATTTGTCACTATTGTATAAGAGATTACAATTCAGACTAGAAAGTTGTCAACGGTAGTTATGATGCATGCCTAGAAGACTATATCAAAATAGATACCTCTACACACCTTTAATTATCAATTCAACCTTTAATAACCATTTAATCCAATAAAACCTATCAATCCTAAATTGTTATTGCATATCTAAAATTAATATTAATTAATTGAAATAGTTAGATTCATCCATAACATTATCACACTTAAAAATTATTTAATTAATACATACAAAGAAACATTCAATTTCATTAACATAGAGAAGGAAAAAGAAAAAATAAACTTAGTTACATGACAATAAATCTCTTGATCTCTTCCTATATATTGATCCAAAACACTAATCCATTGAAAATGTTATTATACATGTATATAAATAACTTGTGGAAGGGTTCACCTCATACTTAATGTATATAAAACTTTGATTACATATTGAATGACTAGATCATAAGTCTTAGTTGCATGTCATTACTTATAGATACCTCATACATGAAACATGTGCATGTTGGAAAAAAATAATGTATTTAATTACAACAAGGATGTAACTAAAAATTAAATATTTTTTTGTAACCATTACATGGAAAATTATGCAAAAATAGCTTTTTATTTTAGGCAAAATTATCTCCTACTTAACACTTTTCAAAACTATTATTGGAAATTTTGTTGTGCTTGTTATTGTAGATGTGGTGACTAGAGATATACTTGGTGATGTAGCCATTATTTGGAATAGAGTTATAATTAGAGGTAAACTATGAGGTGGCCTTGATGTAGTTGCTAAAATAGAAGGGGATGAATTTTATGGTAGTGTTTTTATTGACACTATAGGTGGGTTATGAGGAGTGGAACTAGAAAGTGGTGTTGATGTTACTTTCTTATTTGCATCTAATACTTGATAATACTTATATACCTTATCATGTTGAAAGTGAACTAATTTCATGTCAAGAAGATGAGGTCTAGTTACCCTACTTAGTCATTCTATCAACCTTGTATACTCTATCTTGGTGGCTCAGAAGCTAACCTAGAAGACCTCTAACTATGTTACCTTCCTCCTTGTTGTGCTCAATTTTGATTCAATGTAATCCAATATAATTCCTTGTAAAATTTATTTGAAACCATATAAAACTTGTTGAATCATTTGATAAAAATTGATTTGAGATAATATCTTTCCTATGTTATCATAGAATCCTATTAATTCAAGCTCACCCAGAATTTGTGCTACTTTTTGTTCCTATTCTGTAAGCTTATCCACCAAATCTTTGGAAGATGACACCCAATATTATGCCTCATATGTCTGGATGACATAAATTTAATACATTAGCTTCCTCTAGAGTGGTCATCAAATCTAGGTGGTTGAATGCTTTATTAGGGGTGTATAATAATAGAAATTCATTTTATTTTTGTCTTCTCTAAAAATCTTAAATAGTTTTGTTATTGAATTTACATGTAGATACAATTGAAATATTAAGGAGTGAATTGTATCCAAAATTGTGTACAACCTAAGTGTTGCATTTTTTACATCTTTCTCTATACTAGGGGGAACTTGTATCACCTACTTATACTATCTAAGTGGTCCAACTCTTCTTCTAGTACTTGTCTGGCCAGCTTTATTCCCTCATGGATATCTAGTATTTCCTTAATATGGATATTCATATAGGACTTGAGGCACTCAATGTATGGGGACTGACCCTTCTTCCTATACTACCTTTTGGAAAGGGAAAAAAATTATTCTCTTTCCTCCAAATTCACATCTTTCCCAATGTTATCCTCAATATTTATTTTTTTGACCATATGTATTGAGGCTATGGATTTATCAAAAAGTGAGCTTACAATTTAAATATTAGTAATATTTAGATTAGGCCTCTTAAAGGACAAATATCCTAACTCATTGGCCTAGTCTGGAAGAGTAAACTTTATAGGATATGATGGTTGAGATTTTATTTATTCATGCTCCCCAAGAAAAGTGAATAAGGTAGTGGTAAACCTAATTGTGTAGAGGAAGAAACTATTTGAGTTATGGGTTGGATAATGGATATGTAAATATAAGTATAGACTACAAGAGTGGGAATAGTTGTGGATGGGATGAAAAGAACTATGATTGAAGTGATGGAGGCTAAAGGAATGGAGATTAAAGTGGTGAAGACTACAACAATGAAGACTATAGTATAAATGGTTAAAGAAGTGTAAATTGGAAGGGTGGAGGTGGGTGCATGAAAGGAAAACCAAAAAAGATTGATTTCACACAAATTAAAGTGAAACCAAATTTAAAAGGCATGGTATAATCAATCGTTAATAAAATTAGAGGAAAAGAGCACCCTTAACAGATTGATCACCAATGAGGAGTGCCTTTATTTTTAGTGATTTCAAGATAAAGATCTTGGATTATTATAGTTAATCATCATCCACCTCTTTACTTGGATTTCCTTCTAGATAATTTTTTTACTCTTTGACTACTTATGTTGATGGGGTCTGAGGTCTCTCTACCCTTGGTTTCCTTTGATAACACTGTATTGTTTTTTTAGCACGTGGAATAGTCACCTATTGGGTAAAAAGAGGGGGAGTCATGTTGGATGTTATGGTTGTTGAATCCACAATAATATGTGTCATTTCTTATTCATCATAAGAATCCAAGCAAATGATCTCCACCTCTTCCATACTTTTGTTGACCTTTTCTTGTATTAACTCCTCTTCTAATTCTTGCTTAACTCATCTTAGTTTAAAAATAGATTCTTGAACTACAAGAATCTATTCCTCCTCTTCTTATGTAAAGTTATATATCTATTATAGATCTTGATGTTATCCATGTTATTTAGTAATTGATGCATTCCCTGTTATCTTCTTTTTATTTTATTGTTGTTCTTGATCTACTAATGGATGTTGGGGATCTTATCCTTGGTCTTTTAGTATGGCTTGCCACTCTAGAAGTCAAAGGATCTCCATCCCCATAGAAGTTGGATATTGAATCTAGCATGGATGGGTATAAGGGAAGGTTAAAATTGTATCATATTTAATAAGTCTTCACTCAAGCCCACTTTCACTACTCTGTGTTTTACTTTCTCATCATCATTGGCATTAATAAATAAGAAGTCATGGTTAAATAGCTCATGTTTATATGGGATGCCTAGGCTATGAATTTTTTGATTTACTCTCCCATTGGGATCCCATCCTATGGGGTAATGTGTCTAATGTGTATTCTATGCTTTCATTCACATCTTCCTAAAATTCCTCTTGAAAGTATATCGCAATATCCTATTATGATATGGGATTTATGGAAAGTACCTTTATTTTTATTTGTTAGATCCTCATCTATTCCATATCTGGAAGGCAATTTATTATTTTCACACCTTGTTAAGAATAAACCTATGAATCCAAATATTTTCCTCCCTATGACCATAAACCATGATTATTGTATAATCAAGGTAGATCCAATAGTATTCCACATTGGTGATAGTTTTGCCAATGCTAGGTGAAATCCTAGCTAGGGGTTGGCCATGATTTCCATCCAAACCTAAGGGTAGAGGTCCTCTACTATTATATAAATGTTTCTAACATATGAATATATGTGGATGAAATAATAAAATCCACATATTTTTTAATTCATAACATTAGCATTGGGGATCCATACAATCCCATTATTCCTATACATAGGTCCCATGAACACTTCTAGTAGGTATGACATCATTTAAAAATTTATCCCTTGGGGCCTCTTATCTTTTTTTAAAATTTTTGCCTATAGGCAAGCACTAATGAATTCCATTAATGCATATGTTTACTCTAACATAATCAGTAGGTCAAACATGGGTACCCATTATAGATGTAGTAAGTGGATGATTAGGTGACCCAAGAGCCAGTTCAACAATGCCATGCATATGTGAATACTCATCCTAAATTGGGTGATAAGGATGGGATTCTTAATATACTCTTTGAAATTAAATGTCTCACCTAGGAGAAGCCACTTCCCTAATGCTCACTCCACATTGTTGATTTTCATCCAAGTGATTATGATATATAAGTCAAATGTAACATTTGGGATATGGAGAATTAAATACCTCATGAATTATTCTTCATATATGTATGCCATAATTGTGTTATCATTTATGTAGTGTAGTAAACCATCATCTATAATTCTACCTTCAAATAATAGGCCTCATAATAAGTCTATACATTACATGACTTATGATTTGGTGGCTACATAATGAAGGGCATGTCACTTAAATGGGAACATGTTTTCTATAATTTGTTTCTAATTAGTCGAGATGTACTCATATAATATAAATTATTTAATATTCTCTATAATGTCCCATATAGACAAGTAATTAGCGTAGAGTCCATCAAACATAGTTGCATAAAAATCCATGTCTAATTATTCAATAGAGTCTTTGATGGAAAACCTAGAGGCTGATGACGATCCCTTATATGACCTAGATGAATATGCCATGGTAATTTGAAGGATGATGGTATGAATTAATATTTCAAAAATGGAAATGTAAAAACTAAATTATTTGAGTAGCTATTCATTATGGTCATAGTTAGGGATTTTGATATTATAGAAGACTAAGTTTTCTCAAGGTCATAAAAATTGAATGAAATGAATTTAGTTGGGTGATTGATCTTATATATTTATAAATTCATTCTAGTTAAAGTTAAATTAATAACCAACATCTATGAGCTTGTCACCTTCATTCAATTCAAAATTGACTACCTAGTCCTAGTGTACATGCCACATAGGATGTTTTCTCATTCAGGGTGTCATGGTGTTGCATTTTCATTCTAAAATTTATCACCAGATGGATTATTTAGGAGATTAAAACTTTGAATTTTGGCCCAATCGACCCCAAAAAATAAGATGATCTCTAGAGAAATTCATTCTAAAATAATTTGTCAAAAAGCTACTGAAGCAATAGTTCCTAAAGACTAAGTACTCTTTGAAGATATTATCATTTAAGAGGAAGTTATCACATACATAGTTCCTAAAGACAATCCTTTTGAATGAAATATTCTAAAGAGAAAGTATTTGAATTAAACGTTTTGAATATCAAAGTTATTGAATGTAAACCTTCCAAATAAATTTATCTAAAAGAAAGTTTCTAACTAAAATAATGTTTTTGAAATAAAAGTTCCTGAAATAAAAGCTCTTAAAAGAAAAGATCTTGAAATAAAGTTCCCAAAGACCAAAATTTTTTAGCACCATATCCAAATAACCAAAACCTTTCGAAGACCAAATTTATAAAGGAAATTTTCCAAAGAGAAAATCACCAACCGAAACAAATGATCTAAATAAAAGTCGTTGAAACAAAGTTTACAAACTCATAGTTTCCAAAGATTAAAAATATTGAAATAAAATTCATCTAGTTGAAAAAAATATAAATAATCCAATTTGAATACCCATCATACATAGAAATTACTCCCAAATTTCCATTTATAGATTAGTTTCAAGAAGTCCTTTCAAAAAAAAATTAGGTACATGACAATCAAACTGTGACTTAAAGTGAAAAATATCAAGCTTCCTCAGATAATAAGACTCATACACATCAAAATAGTATAAATTTCCTCTAAAATAAATGGGTTCCCCACTTTTTCAAAGAATAAATACAAATATGGGGTGTTTTGAATACAACAAATGGTGTCTCATAGGGGTGAACACTCCTGAGTTTTCATTAACCTAGAATACGTAGTTTCACAATCCTAATAGTAACCATAAACCTTAATAAAATAAATCATTAAATTATAAATGAAAATAAAATATTAATAATTTCATTAAACATATTAACTTTTCTTATACCTTAGACCTATGTGTGGGAAAGTGACATTCTTTATCAAGTGTCTAAGGGTTTTAGGCAAAGACATGGGTTGAGATATAGGTTTCATTCTGATTGGGTGTTAGGTGCATAGATATTAGGGATCTTGGGAATGGTCTACTATCTGCTAGGCATCCATATCCCCAACAAAGATACCTTTGATTACCTCTTCTCTATTTATTCCTATTTTCCATGATCCATGGTACATTGATCTTATTTCATCATGTAGGCTTATAATCCTCTTCAATATTTTTTCTGGACTTTATGATTATGCCATATATATATATATATATATATATATATATATATATATATATATATATATATATATATATATATATATATATTCTTTTCAAACAAAAGAGGGAAGAAGGTGACCACTATGATCTAGTCTTATTAAGTTTTGGTTAATCAAAATGGCCTTGTTAACTTTTACCCATGTTAATGGTTATTAACTTAAATAATTAATATAATTTTATGTTAATGTGACCCAAGGTGATAAGGAAATATTTATAAATTTATTAAAACTATGGGATAAACTTTCACTTACCTAATTGAATCATTAGTTTTGGGTCATAGTCATGGCTAACTCTCTCATTGATTTCCTAGATTAAGGATTATGAACTAAAATATGTAACAACCATTGATTTGAGTTGGATTAAAAACACCTCAAACTATCATTTGATTATTATATGACTAATAAATTATACATTCCATGAAATAAAATGAAAATTACCCTATAAATTAGGAAAACTACCTAAGCAAACACACATATTGAAGCAAAGTAAACTACTCAAAGAAAAAATGGCTATTCTAGAAAGCATGAAATAATGTAATAAAAAATTGACTAAAAGAATGAAGATAAATAATAAATTAAATATAACATACACCTACCTATACTATAATATTTTTCATTACTCAAAGACCTCTCTAGACTGAACAGCCATGAAGCAATGCTTCAAAAACTATCCATTAACTAGATATGTCAAATCTTTACATTGAAGATCTTTCAAATGGAATGCATTATTACCCAATCTCTCATATATTTGGTATGGTCCTATCCATAATGAGGTAAAAATATAATTTATTCCTTTCTTCTCATGGTATTTATCCTATTGAGGTATATTCCTATTGGTGTTTTTGTGGCATTAAAGCTGTCATTGATGTCAAAAGTAGTCAAAAGTCATTGATGTCCTAGAGGTGCTCTTGTGAACAAACATGGTAAGTATTCATGATGACTCAAGCATAGTCTATAAGACTATTTAGTTTTATATAAAAATATTGTGAAAATTTGGTTTTTCATGAGAATGTGCTATATAATTCATCTATAATGGTATGGAGGTCTTGAAAAGGTATGGTGCATGGTAGGCTTGGTTGATGGCCTAGTGTTTAAGCATGAACATAGATTATAATGACATGATGATGGTGATACATAGATGTATGATATTTAAGGTGTGTATTTAAGTGTAAGAGCATGAGAAATATGTGTTGAGTTAGTTACATGACTGTTAGAGAGAACTAAATAGGTAAGTCTTTCATTGGAGATCTTTCCATGGACCTAGTCCTAAGACCTTAGATGGTAGTATGAGGTTTATTGATCTATTTTGAGGCTTGTGAGCTTATGTAAGAATTTTATGAGGATTAATTACATGTTTATTATGTATTAATAGTATTATAAAAGTATTTTTAAGTGTATTTAAGGTCTAAGTATAATTATTTGCCTTAGGCTTAGTGTGCAAATAGACCTACTGAACTATAATGAGGAGTCAAGTTGAGTTTTAAAGGTGATAGAGCACATGTGAGAATTGTATGAGTTTTGAAAATCTTATTAAATATTTTTTATGAATTTTTAAGTCATGTATTGAATATTAAATTAATAAATCAAGTATTTAGATCTCATGTGCATGCAGAATGAAGAAATGAGAGCCTGATATAGATCTTTTGATGTTCATTGGCATGTGTGATAGTTTCATAGTAATATGAGAAATTTGGGAGAGATTTAAAAGGTTGTTAATAATTATTTATAATAATAAGGAAGTGGTTTTGGGGATATATTTTTATGAACATTTGTTAAGAAGTGAAACTGGTCCAAAACCCTCTCAAAACCTCACAATGATGTGATTAGAGAGATCTTGCTAGAAATGGACCAATATAGATTGGTAAGGAAATTTTTATGTTTTTATTTTGTATATTAAACCTCAAATTGTCTCCACTTAGTAATGGTCTATTAGGACAATAAGTGGAAGCTATAAAAATATGCTTATCTCTAAATAATTCGATGTTACAAGTAGGGTTGACTAGGTCAATACATGCAAGTGGATGGAGGTTGAAGGTAAAGACTCATTATTGTTATATATTATGGTATTTTTACATTTTATAGCCTATATGTAAAAAAATTTTGTCACCCAATTTAACCTATTACTAAAATGACTAATAGTGAAGATAGTGAAGAAAAGCTAGTCTATGTGAAAATGCATTTAGGGATTGGTTATAGAGGATTAGGAATGGATATAATGTTTTAAGGTAATTATTCAATACCTATACCTATTATAAATGTTTATTATATTATTTTAATTTCATTTAAAATGGTGAAAATGATGTTCATAAGATGGCCTATTTAGAGAAGATGTGACAATAAAAGCTAGTATAATGAGATTGGTCTTTAAGATAAATATTTCCATTTAAGCCTATGCTATGGATATTGGATGTATATATAATTATATAATAGATAATTTTAATTCTTTTAAATTTCAAGGAAGCTTCATCATAGGTATTAAGATTCATGTTCATCATGACTGGTTCTTAAGCCATAATGACCGTTCCAGGTGTGCTAAGAGAAGTGAGATGTTTGAATATCTATAATATAAGTTGATGCATATAATAAATATATTATTTTTTATAATACCTAAATGATATATAAAATATTTATAGATGATAGAGATACATATTTAAGGTGTTGATATGTGAATCCAAAATGGCTTATCAAACTATGTAAGGACTGTGAGAGAATGACTTGAGAGATTGATATCAAAGACTAATGATTGTCACTAAAGTTTGAGATATAAATATTTTAGGATAATATACAGAACAAAAATTATATATTAATGTGAATGATATGTCTTAAATTCAATCTTAATGACATGTTGGTTGTTTTGAGTGGTAACATTACAAAGATGAATTAGGGTTATTTTGATCAGAGTTAAAGAATATATTGAATATGAGAATGTTATATAAGTATAAAAGGTTCATGGTAATGTGTTTTATTCATGATAAGCACATATTTATAATTTAGTGATCAAATATTCTTGATTGTACTTTGGCAGTGTTTGACCATTTTGAGTGGTCATATTGCAAGAGTTGGTTTGAGGCTTATTGGTTTGTTTAGTGAATTCAAATGGATATGGTGATGAACATGATGTAATTAATGATATATAAATATTATTTTTCATGTGTTTGTGTAAAAATTATTATTTTTTACTTTAGATGTGTGAAATAGACTTTGTAGGTGTATGAAGTGTTAATGGTGAGTAAGCCTAATAACATGGTTCAAGTGATGAATTAGATTTATAAGTGGTTTAGACCCATGTATATGTTATAAAGGGTATATTTAAGGAATATATTATATGTTTAAATCATTTATATAGACTCAATATGGTCTAAGAGGTTATATTGGTAATATGTGTTTAAGATATACCTAATTGTATTAGGCCTCCTTTAGGCCTAATGGGATTTTGGTCCTTATGGGTAATGAATGACTTGTTTGATTATTTATTATTATATGAAACATGTGTTATCACATATTAAAAGTATAATTAATGTGTGTAAAGGATATTAGCTAACCAACATGGGTAAGAGCAAGTGTTGCATATATAAGTAAGGGTTAATTGGACTATTTGAGCCAGTTAGAGAAGTGTGGAGTCAAGAAAAGATAAGAGATAATTAAAGGAGAAGTATTAGGTAGTTTAGGAACATAATAATATTAATTAAAACATGTTTAACATTTAATATATATATTCTATAATTAGATAACTAGGTCAGTGGACCTAATGAGACTAGAAGAGTCATGTTGAGAGAGTGAGCCTAGAAGGCTATGCGAGAGGGGTAGAAGGGTGAAGTGAGATGAATGAGGTGATATACCATAATTATATTAATGATAAGAGTTTTTTAGGATTATTATATATATTATAATTTATATATAAGGGAGAGAGTTGAAGAAGAGATCTCCATCAGCTAAGAAAGTAACAAGGTGTCTTGAGGTGATTAAGATTGCCTTGGCTAGGTTAGTGCTTGGTTAAGAGGGAGTTATAAATTTCAGAAGTGTCCTTGAAGTGGTTGGGTTGGTTCCAAGTCACTTAGGGGTTTGTAACCTCCTTTAAAGTTATAACTTGCTTAAGGACTAGTTGGGTTGGTAACTAACTAGTGAGGGGTTGGTACTCCTTGTGGGGTTGGTGCCTCACTAAATGTTGTTTCATTGGCTATAAGATAGTAGTATAAGTGGTGTGGCAATGGGTTTTATCCCCCATGAGGGTTTACTACATAGTTCTAGTGTTCATGTGTTGAGTTCTTCTTTTTTATGTGATTGCTCTTCTATGCACTCTTATATCTCTATGGTAGTTTGAATGGTTTATGAATGAAGAATGGAATTGAAGGAATTTTTTACACACTAATTCACCCCCCTCTTAAAGGTTATGATTAAAACATGTCCCATAGCAACACAAATTTATAAATCCTAAATTATTTGAATTTTGATCTCTTATTAAACCAGATCTTGACCACATCCTAATGTTTGATAAAGTTTTGTAATGTTTCATTCCTAGAGTCATCCTTTTTGATGATACCCAGTGATTTCAAATATATTTTGTTGTTGGGTTCCATGTATTCTTGCATAAATTTATATGTTAGAAGCTTTAGCATGATTGGGAACACTAGTTTTTTCTCATAAACTAGTAGATATGGTGAAGCTTTAAGGGCCTACTTACACCTAAGATAGTCTACATAGGGTGCATATTTTAATAAGAGATGCCATTCCCTAGGATTCTCTATGGGTGACTTCTTGATAGAATCTATGAGGTTTTTTCTAGTTGACTCAGCTAATTCATTCCCTTGTAGATAGTGATTAGAAAATGATCTAATTATAATATTATTATCATGGGCACATTTAGTAAACTCCATTGATTTAAATAATGGCCTATAGTCATAAACTAGAGAGATAAGTGTGTCAAACCTAGTTGTGATATGTTCTTCAAGAAAACTGATCACATCTTGGGATCATAAGTTATTGGTGGTTGCTCCTCAGTCCATCTAGTGTAATAATATGTGGTATTGAGCACAAACATGTGCCCAACTATGAAATTTGGGTTTATAACATCAATGAAATCTAATCTCATTGTGTGAATGATCTACCTTCACTAATAGGTTATAGTGGTATTGATGCATGTACCTCTTTTTTAATAATACCTAGCATTCATGGCACGTCCTCACATGGAAATGAACATCCTTAAAGTTTGTAAACCAATAATAGTCCATTATAAGTATTTTATGGGATGTATTATTTCTAGATGGATGGATTTTACCAATCTTTTTATTCATATTTTTTAAGATCTCCTGATATTCTTCATGTGACGCACATCTTAGATAGATGAATTCATATTTATTCCTATAGAGGATTCCTTTAATGATCATATAATGATCACCTATGTGTCTTAAGTTTCTCCTTTTCTCTCTCTTGAGTTCTTATGGGCATATTCCAATGATTAAGAACTGAATAATACTTTAGTACCAATCCTCTTGGAAAACCTATGTTTGGAAGACCTATTTGGTGGTGATGCACGATTCTGGTTCAGACATCAACTAAATAATGCCTTATCCTCTAATGATCTTGGTAGGTTTAATATAAATATCAAACTCTTGTAACTTTGCCATCCATTTACCTGTATGGTCCCCCAATTCATTCTACCCTAATGTATTGTTAACAACATGATCTAATAATATGGTGTTGGTCTTGTTCTAGAGGATGTAGTGCCTAAACTTCTTAACCACTTTAATGAGAGTGAATATTTTCTTATCAATTATGGTGTATTTTAGATTTGTGTCTTTCAATTTAGTTCTCATGAATATGATATGATGCTCAATTTCTTCCCTTTTCTTCATAAGTATGACAATAATAGTATGATCTAAGGCAAATGAGTACAATAAAATATTTTAGTTAAATTTAGACTTACCAACACTAGGGATTATAAAATAGATTATAAATAATTCTTAGCTTCAGGTGTCCACTATACTTTGGATTTTTTCTTGAGAATTACTTTTAGGGGCATAAAAATCTATGCAAATCTTGATATAGATTTCTTTACAAAATTTATCTTCCTAAAGGACTTGAGATCTTTTTTGTTGTTTAGGAACATTATTTTTGAAATCCGATGGACCCTATTTGGGTCAATGGTGATGTTGTATTTAATAATAGTGTGTTCTAGTAGTTTTCCTTTGATAATTACAAATATACTCCTCTTGGCATTAAGCAATACACCAAAATTATTACACCTTTCAAAAATGGATTGAAGGTGGTTGATATGATCAACTCTATTTTTAGAGAAAATAGTGAGATCATCCATGTATATGATTATGCACTTGTTTATCAGTACATGGAATACATGATCCATTTATCTTTGAAAATTATCTCAACTATTGATTATCCCAAATGACATTTACTTATATGCATATGTTCCCCATTTTGTAGTAAATGCCATTTATATCATATCTTCTTATTTGACTAGTACTTAATTATAGCCTAAAAATATCTCTAAGAAAGACATCATTTTAGACCCAATCATAGTTTTTGTTACCTCATTTAAGGAGGAAAAAGGATAATTATCATTCTGGAAAGCTTTATTCATATTCTTGAAGTGAACACACAATCTAATTTTTCCACTCTTTTTCCTGACCAAAACTATATTGGCCACCTAGGTTGAATGCATGATAGGAAAAAATATCCTAGCACTTACTAAATTCTCTAAATCATTCTATATCAATGGTTCTAAGATTGGATTAATCATCCTTTACCTTTCCTTAAATGGTTTATGATCAGTCTTGAGTGGAATCATATGGGTGATGACTATAGGATTGAACATACTTAAGTTGTCATAGGTCTATGAAATTACATATTTATACCTAATAATTAGTTCCTTAACTTTTTACCTTTCATCTAGTGTGCAACTTAAGCTAATATTAATTAAGTGTGCATTCCTCTCATCACCTACATTTTTTTAGATAAATTTGGATTCATTAACCTTTATCTACCTATGTAATTGTGCTTGGGGATCTATCTCAAAAGTCTTTTCCAAGGTAGACATCCCCAATGGGAAATTATTCTCCCTTATTTTTATAACACCTTCTTTATCAAATTCTTTAAGGCACCTATGGATTCTTTCCTCATCATTAATTATTTGAGATTTGAACTATCTTGAATTTACAAAAATATTGAATGATCTATTGGTCATAATTGAATATTTGAAAATTTTCAACATTGTCTTATACTGAAGGATAGAATATCAATTTAATGGAAAACATTTGCACTTTTGACTCTTGTAAGGGTGCCAAAATTTTTGTTAAAGTGGCAAGTGAATTAGAAAGTTTGTTTTTTATCTCAGGATACCTACTATGTTTAAAGATTTAAATGATTCAATCAGATCCTAGGCTTTATACTCATATTTCATTAAATATGATAATTTACATTGATATTTATTTCTAACTTGGTTAATCAGAAGTTTAGATTATCCATATACCATTAGTATTTTGACATTATTTTTTAGTTAAAGTTTTAATTCCAAAATTATGGCCTCATACTCTACTCTATTGTTGGTACATGGGAATTGGATTTTATATGATGCCAATAATTTATCTCCTTATGGATTGAGCATCTTGATACCAACACTTGATCTTTGCTTGGATATTGTTCCATTAAAATAGAGGGACCATTATTGGGAAGGGACCCAAATTTCTTCCTGCTCTTCATGTCTCATAGTAAATGTATAAATTACAAGAATAAGGAGACTTATAAATTAATTCTTCATTGGTGGTGTTGTATTATGTAATAGTATGTTTCATCCTTGGCTCTTGATCAATGTTTATTTGGTTAGAAATGCCTCTCCATGGTATCCAAATGTGCTAAAAGTGCATGGAAGGATATCCATTTAAAAATTTCGACCAATTTCTATTTAATAATAATCCATATCCTTTAGGAATATCCACTACCAAGATGTTTATAGTCATCTATACTCTAAGTGTTAAGTCAACTTGGATTTTTACATCATTAATTTATCCCAAATAAGACACTACTATTTTATCTAGCTATGACACAGTCCTCTCATATGGATTCAAGGTCAAACTAAGATTATAATAAATAAAATTTGGTAATCTTGTTTCTAAAGCTCTGAAATGTACCAAAAAATAGTGTATATTCTTTCCAAATGTTGGAATGGTTAATAATAAAGGGGGAACCTCAAGCTTGATTTTATATATAACATTTATGTTGGATGTCTTGGACTTATACTACATACTTATATGTGATGGACTTCCATAAGAGTTCCTTCTATTATGTGATTTGTGCTAGTTCATGAAGAGTAATATTGGACTTAATTTTATGCATATCCTCAATAATATTATATCCTCCTTTATTTTATTCCTCTTTATGTTGAGGCTGATCATTCTATTTTGGAGGAGGATAATTAATATCAGCTTTGAGATTTGGAGGAAGAATTATATTATTGTGAGGAATACAAGTGGTGAGAGGTTGCATGTTCCTTAAGTTATAATTGTTCTTATTTAACTACTATAATTCTTTTACTTCATCTAAATTATCTTCCAAAATATTGTCATTTTAATTAGGGAAAGAAGACTCATAGGTTTTAAAGATTGTATCTAAACTTGAAGGGATAGATTCTCGAGGCATTTCTAAAGGATTCATCATTTGCTCTTGTCTATTAATTTCAATCTAAAATATTTCAAAGGCTGTAAATAAATCTATATGGTCCAATTATCTATGCTATGATGTGTTTTGAACCTTACACCAATTGATTAAATTTCTCTCCATGATATTTATTTATGGAATCTTATTAGACTATTAATGTTTTACATTATTGGTGGGCCTATTGAAAGGCCTATTATATCTTGGAAAGCTAGAATTCTAATTATAATTTTGATTAGTGACATTACCCATCCTTTTCTACATATTCAAGAAATAATTACACAACTCTTGAAGCCTTATTTATATATAATCCAATTTATCTTTGTTGGATCCATAAACTTGAGTGACTATTGTGTTTGCATGAGGTGCCCATTCATTTATATATAATTATTCAAGAAATCATAATTCTAATTTATTATTTGTTGCATCATAGGAGGTAGAGTGTAAAACTGATTCTAGTTGAATTTAGGGGAATTTTAATTAGTTTGTAGATTTATATTCAAATATGTGAGTCCATTATTAAATTTTGGCCCCTAAATTATGAGGGCTAAGTAATGTATTGAGCTACTTATCAATATTAATAACTTCTTGGAATTATAAATCTAAAGTATTGATAGTGGAAACTCTTTATAAGAATACTACAATAATGTGATCTAGGGCATTCTTATTTATTTCAAGCTTTAAATTCACATCTAGATTATACACAACATTCAATGAAGTGTCAATCTTTTTGAATATTACATTGAAGGCCTAGATTTATTCTCTAGGCTACCTCTTCAAGCTAGTGAAGAGTTAGTATACCAGGATTGGATTAGTCACGTATCCAAATTATCTAAGGAAAGTATTTTGACATTAATTCCATAAGGTGATATAATTTTTTAGAAAATTTAGAAACCAATCATAAGACAAATCATATAGAGTGAATGGAAAAATCCTTCATGCAACAAATTCATGGATGGCATTCATTAACCTTAGAGAAAGCTTGAAATACTTCTCCCATCCTCCCATTTGAGGGGAAGAATGTACGAAAATACTTGTATATATTCTTTGGTAGATAATGTTAGTCTCTAGGGATGGAAATAGTGGATCTAAGTAACCAAGGTTGAGACATAAGAGGATTGATAAGTGGGATGTTTCTTATAGGGTAAATTATCCTAGCTTAGTGTATCTTAGTGATGATAGGTATGGGTCTAAGCCTCCTAGGATTTCACAATGGTGAAACCAAAAGGCTAGATTGATATCTAGACCTTGTTAACCTCCTAGGTGTCTCTAGTAAAACACTACATAGTGACTAACCTCTATTATTGGGAAACACACACAAGTGGGCCCTCCTTCTAGTGTCATGTTTTTTATATTGATGTAGTTAATATATAAATGTCATAAATTTTGAACAAGTTAGCCTCTAACATTTTTGCATCTATGTAGATAAATATTCCATACTGCATCTACTTGGGATTTCTAGTCAATTAACCCATAGGTCATAGTTATGGTTTGGTAGATCATAGCAGTGAGGTGATCTTGATAAATCTTCAAGATCTCATATAAATAATTAACTCCTTCTTGATAGCCTGACCTTGCAATTTGAAATGGTTAACCTATTATATGCTCACCCAATCCTATGTAAGTTGGGCCACTAGATTTGGATGTTTTGTATAATATAGCATAAAACTAGGGCCCACAACTTGGGAGTAAAGGGTGGGGAAAGAGTCTTCAATAAAATCAATAGTGTTGATGAACATAATCCATATATCAAAGTTATCTTGTTGTGTCTAAGACATCCTCTTTTTCAAAGAAACAATAGTCTACATACTAAAATCCTAAAAAGTGGAAGCACCCTCCAAATTCTTAGCCGAGGAAATCTTAGAAACATATATAGATGATTCATTGGTGGGTGGGGGAATAGTGGAAACAATAATAGATGTCATGGTGGGAAGGCACTATAATAAAGTAAGGGGAATGAAAATATGGTGTGATGGGAGGGTGCAAAAGGAACATCCATGAGGGATAAGTCATAGAACCCAAATGTCATAGTAAGAGTAGGTTTTATCAAGGATTGAACTAGGTGTGGATGGATTGGGATGTAGAAGACGTATGAGGTAGAGTCTAAAATGGAAGTTATGGAAGAGTGGTTTATAAAGCCTTAAAATAATTTAGAAGAGTGGGGGGATCCTTAGGCAACATGGGCATAATGGTAATATCTATGGTTGTTTTTGGAGGCTAAGGAGGGAGATGTGTAGATTGATTGGTTTTTACATCCCTATCTTTCATATCCTCTTGAGTACATTTGACTCGATCTTTTGACTATGTCAATGCCACCTCCACCATAAGTTTATACTTGGTCCCATCATTAACATGCTTCTTTTCTAGCTCAGTAGTAATGTATTGATTGTATATTTCATTTTCCTTAATGAGCTTATTTTATTATACATTTGTGTCTATAATATGCATGGACTAGATGGGGATATATATTGCCATATTAACAATTTTCATAGTTGTTTGGGGAATTATCACCATAGTCACTAGTTTTTACAACTCAACAATGCTTTATAGCTACATTACTTGTAGGGGAACCTTAGTAAACTATGGTTTTTGTGACTCTAAATCCTTTTCTTTCCATTTATTTCTACTATTTATTATCTTCATTTCTTCTTAAATAGTCAATAGTTCATTGTGCTTCCTCTCGAGTAGCCTATTTTTCCTCTTGCTTTTATTCATCTATCACCATCTCTTCAGTATCAGTGAGGGGTTCATCTGAAAATAATGAATAATAAATCATAATGGATCTATGTAATATTTCTCATAACACATTTATTTTTGTCACCTAAATCTAGGTTAGTCTTCAATAAATGATGGTATAGTCATTCCTAAAGATATAGGAGCTATTGCATATTGTTGAGATATGGATTTAACTTCATGGTCTTCATCCTTAGTAGTAGTTTTATATATCCACAACATGAAATTTCTACACTAAAGTGATGTAAAATTCTCAAAAAGAGGATAAATTGGCTAGGTATGAGAGGACTCATCGAAGCTACCTTCTACCATAATTTTTGCTTGTAGCTATGAAAATTTGGCTTCCTCTCCCACAGTATCCATAATATTAGACTACAGACAAACTAGGAATTCTAACCTCAAATATTGGGGCATATGATTGTGGACTTTTACTATACACATCACTTTCCAAAATAAAAATTATTTTTCTTCTTCCCTCTCATATAAATCGCCAGTCATGTCTATAAGCATAGTCTGATAGAATTCTAATTTATCTATTTGAATATTCTTCCACTCACATTCTATATCAATCTAAGGCATATGTGGGTCATCTAACCATGTATTTTGACTATGAGTCTTCCTTCATGAATGAGAAGGTGATTGATGACTATCAAGAGCTTTGTGTTTCCCTTAATCTAATAGAGGAGATGTCATCAAGGAATTTTGTGTGTTGTCTACCAGAATGGGAACATCATGTGGAATTATCTTTAAAGGGTTACTCTGCATGTAGCTAGATTTTTATATTAGGATACTTCCTCATTTGTCATATGTATATCAATAAATAAGAGCAAAGGCTTAAATGCAGTCTTTAAAAGATCATGAGTATAGATAGAAATTCCTACTAAAATATTCATAACCACCTCATGTTGACCCAAAAATATCATTATAGGCAATATGATTCTTGATTTATTAAGCACTAATTCCATGAGTTCAACCCACCATTCACTAACTAGTTTTTGATGTACAAGGTAGCCATTTTCACTGTGTTTCCAAATGAGGTTCTAGAATGTAATGTCTTTCCAATAATCTACATCTAGATTGGCAACACCTTTTGGATACTTTCATTATGTAAATATGATGAATAAAACTATAAAATGATATTGAAAAGTTTTTTATATAGATGTGATGACTTTTAAAATATTAGTTGTAAGCTCAACCACTAAAAATTGTATCCGATTAAAATTTTCCACCTATTAGACCATGTAATGTGCAATATCAATGACCCCTTTTATTTCCTCCTCCATGGATTTTATTATTTTCCATAATAATGTAGTAATGCACTTTAATAAGATGGAGACAACTTCATCTAGGATGTCATCCAAAGGAATTATATGATTTCCTCAAGTATAAGACTCCATCTTAGATAAAATCAGAGGATATTTTGATTTATAAGATACAATATAAAATCCATGTATCACTATGCATGCATCCCTTACCATAATATCCTAATTCACATATATAGTGATGTTTGTAGATAAATAGATTTTCCAATCATTATACCTTATTAATAGAATTTTCATGATGCCATTCGGTTGGCTAAATGTAGGTAGCCAAATTAGGTGCTCCACATCAGTGTTGTATAACTTATGTGGTGGTGTAATTTACTAATGTTATGCACCTATGGATACTTTGGGGACAAAAAATATTTATTTGATGTGTTTGAGATAAGGATACACCTCAATATCTAAAAACATTTCCTAATGTATGTTTGTGTCAATACCAATGTCTTCTAATTATGTGATGGAGAGTGTTTTCATGAATTATGGATATGCAAAGGAAGACATCATGAATATCTCTATGTTGTGGATAATATAGTTAGAATCCAAGGAGTATATAGTGGTGCAAGAGACTTAGAGGGATACTCACCAAATTGCTTGAAAATAGCTAAGTATGAAACAATAATTCAACTAAAAAAAGGGGATATATATAGGTTTTCATTCATATAATGTTATCATTCAGATTTAAATGTGCTAAATTCCCTTAGTATCTTATTTTGAAAAACATTAGTAATTAAATATTTAAATTGATTAATTGGCATGATTTTTATTGATGTGGTATCTTTTTACAATGATCAGGTCAAACGATGTGACCTGTGAAATATATGAATTGATTATTCAATTTCCTAATGTGGATCATGATGATTATTTGAGATCTATGATGTTTATCTCACATGTATGATTATTAAAACCCATCCATTAATAATTAGACATCATCAAGATCTTTGTCATACGTAGCTTTCCTAGACTTAATTATCTTTTCTTGCCACCTATTTTAACCTTGGTATAGATGATTTACTCCCAATTATGCATAATGTATCCTAATTTTGGGTTAATGGTGCCAATTTATTTACACATAATTTTTAAAAACACACACAATAAAATAAAAACCAAACCCAATACACATATCATGAATACAAATAAATCTTATGCTAAACTAGTGCGAATGAACACATGTTCTTTCCTAGGTACACAAATTATTAGAAGAAAGGTTTGAGCCTATTTCCATTCACCTTTATATGAAAAATTTTAAATTTTAAATCTTGTATGACCACCATTCATGGATGTGTTGATGCATGAATAATATACAATCCCTTCAAATGGATGTTCATTTTTTATGAAAAAGCTTAAACCTAGATATCATATAGTAGAATGGGATATTCTATTTGAAATTATTTAGTTAAAAAATTTATATCATGCAAGATTTATGTCTATTCTTATTTACCTCCTGTGTCTAGATTGATCTATGGTATTATTAATTCATTATGTTTAGGTCTAATAGAATACTCCCAAAATATTATTGATTACAATTTGGAGGCTAGGTATAACATATTCTAATCAAATTACTACAACTATTTCAAAATAAGTAAACCCTATGGCACATTTTTAATGTATGAGATATGCCCATAAGACTGTATAAAGTCTATCTTCCTAGTCATTGCATTGAACGTCATAGACTTTTATAAGCATCTTATTTAAGACTTTGTTTACATCCTTCACTTGACCATTGACCTAAGGTTGGTAGAATGTAATTTTATGATGAAATATGAGGAATTCATTAGTAAGTGTTTCTATTATTTTACTCAAAAAGTGCATACTTATATCTCTTATCATCTTGACTAGACAACCAAACCTGGTGATTATGTTTTCATATAAGAAATTCATTATATCCTTTGTACTGTAAAAAGTTGTCATAGTAGATTAAACCCACATGGTAAAATAGTTATTTGTAATGATTTTATAACATAAATGACTACTTTTTTGGGTGTATTCATACGTCCAAAAAAATCAATCCCCTATTATTCAAGGGGTTTTTGTGAAACCATTAGCTCAATCAACATTTCATCCTAATGGTTTGGATTTCCCATCCTTTGACAAACATCACACTACTATGAAATTTAGTGTGCATCCTAAAATAAATAAGGCCACAATAGGCCACTTTTCAAAAAAAATCTAGTAGTATCATCTCGACCAAAGTGACCTCCAACATTACCTTGATGTGCTTCTTCAAGTACTTTAGGTTGTTCATGCTGAAGTGTTACTCTACATAGTACATAATCCTCACTTAGATAGTAGAGGAATCCTTTGATGATTATAAAAATAAGGGAATTAGTAATTAATTGATTCTTTTCTTTCTATATATAGTTATTTTTAAATGTTCTCTTTATATAAATTATACAATCTCTTCCAATTTTTTAGTAATCATAGACACCTAGAATAAATGTGCATGAACTGAATCATTGGGACTTTCCTCTGGCTCTTCCCCATTTTAGAGTTAACTTAAGTGGCATAGTCTAACATTCTCTCAAAAATGTTTGACATTAATGCAAAATTGAAACTCTTAAAAAATAATTAACCATTAAAATATGTGACCTCCTAGTAAAGGTTTATTTACCAGGTAATGTAGGGCTTGATGATTAGTGAACAATGCAAATGGTGTAGATAATAAGTAATGGTAACATTTATGTAGTAAGAATACTATTGAAGGGATTCATAGTCATTGGTATCATAATTATTTTCAACTTTAGATATATTTTGAATTATAAAATTAATGGGGTGATCTAAACCACCTTCTCCTAGATATGCCAACACAATGCCAACTATGACCCTAATGCATCCACATGTAGGTGGAAGGACTTACTCCAATTCATAAAAATCAATATCAGTATAGTGACTAACCTTTGATTTAAATCAATGAATCCTACATAGCATTCATCTATCCAGATGAACCATGTATCCTTCCTTAACAAATTACCTAAAGGGGAATATATTTAAGCATACCTTTTAATAAACTTTATATAGTAGCCTTTTAGTCCAAAGAAAGATCACACCTCTATCACACTTATGGGTGATGTAATTCACACAATTACTATGATTTCAATTGGTTCTACCAAGATAACTTAGTTTTAGACTACATGACCTAACACAACCCCAAAGGGTGTAAAAAATAAGAATTTTTTAAGTTGATCACTATCCACAATGCTCTACATCTTTCTAACATCAATCTTAGTTTGGATAAATGATTTTGAAATAATGAAAGGACTACCCAATCATATAAATATACTTCCAATAATTCATGGATGAAATCTTTAAACATATCTACAATAACCCTTGTTAAAATTGTAGGTGTGGTTTTTAGTCCAAATGACATTATGCTATATGTAAAAGAACCCATTTTGTTGCAAAGGTCATATCAGATCTATCTTCTTCTACAATTGGAATTTGATGGTACCCACTAAACCATAAATAAATTAATACACATCATGGTCTATGACCACTTTTATAACTTCATTAATAAATGGGATAGGGAAAGGGTCATTAACACAAGACTCATTTAATAGAAGATAGTCTCGATAAACTTTTATCTCACTAGTATTATTTTTTTGACCCACCATAAGACTCACCCAATCATATTTATCCATAACAAAGATAATTTTGGCCTCCTACATGTGGTCTATTTTAGCTTTGACCTTTAGCTTCATGTTTAGGTTCAAATTGCATGGTCTTTTCTTAATTGGTTGCATGCACTCCTTCATTTCAATGTGCATCTCCCCTAGATATGGTTCCACACTCTTGAGATTAGTGAACTAGATTGGGAATACATCTTGATAATATTACAAAATCTATAGTACTTTGGATATGTCTTCATGTGACCAATAATCAGTAATATGTGCCAATTTTGAAATTTCATTGATTCCAATGTTGTCAATATGATCCTTACAGGGTCCACAATAAATATTTTATTCTTCCTTAGGAATAGAGTCACATATTTTTTATTATACCTTCTATTTTATAATGTTAAGGTGCCAAAACCTTTTTTATTTAGATGATTCTATGACTAAACCTAAAAGTGTCTCAACTTCCTATTATAGTTTGAATAATTATACAAAATCCATATTGTCCTCTTTGAATAAACCTATTGTCTACTCATCTTTATCTCGTATTATATGACATGTTTAAGTAGAGACCTTTTCCTTATCTTTATATTATTTATATTATTTCAAATCATAGGCTACATGACAGAAAGATGATGAATCAATCAGTCCATCTAAGTCTTCAATCCTCCCATAACATAGAAAAAAATTTAGATTCTATAATGTCTTATGTGTCAGAGGGTTGTCATCTTAAACAATAAATGTCTAAATGAAATTGCCTTGAATCTATGCCCAATGTCTTGTCTCCCTTCTACATTCTTACTATATGTACCAAGCAGTAGGAAGGGTACCTAGAGTGCAATGAAATATATGTAGCCAATATTTTGGGGTGATAGCCTCCACAATCTAGACCTCAATGCAATGGTAAATATGAATCTCATGCTAATCTCCTTAATAAAATACTACCTAGTTTTTCCTTACTCCTTCTGGTAACTAAAACTAGATTAGAAGGATTTTATAGGCTTCATCCCATTGCATATTTGCCTCCTTATGTACATAATACTAGTTCAAAAATATACCATTCAATGCATATGTTATAACACTATCTCTCTAGTAGATATAAGGTGCATATTATTTAAATCATAAAATAAACTAACTAACATCGTTAATATAAAATTAATGTGGTAGTTAGCATTCCATTGCAAAAACCATGCACAGAGGTTGTACCTCATAGTCACCCTTCATTAAATTAAGATTATAAGTGTCATAATCTCCACTTACCAAAGAATCACTATACTAAGGTAAAACACCTTCTATCATTGGTTATATGTAATCTTCATCTATTTGACTAGTTAAATATTAAAAGTTTATGTCCGACTTAGTTGGTGACCTTATCAACATGGAATGTACATCATCTGATAATAATGGTGGAATATCCACACATGGTAACATATAATTGAGAGGTAACTCCTCTAAATAAAATGGTACCTTCAATAAAATTATGTGATTATAGAGGAAGTCACATTTACTTGCTCACATGTCATGTCATCTATCTTCAATGTTCACTTTCATCCAACTATTATCACCACATACATAGGGAGAGTCCATCTCTCTATGGATACATTATGCCTTTTATCCATACTTATTTAAATGAATAACTATAATACTATCTCCCTAATGAGCTTCCAACTAGTTCTCTACTATATTAATGGTCATTTGAACATCATATGCCAATTTTTTTCCAATGAGTGTAGGATAGTGCATCTCATCCATATTCATATATATAACTTCAATGTCACCATACAAGCTCAGTTATATGACTTTGATCTCCACATCCTTTAATCAATGAATTGGTTTAACGTGCCCATAATCTATAAAACTCAGTGTAACTAGGCTATAACAAAGTGCAGGTTGATGAATATTAACCTATATTGATTAAGGGATCATATTGATAGTGTTTCCAAAATACAACACTACATTGGGTACCTCATACCCTATTATTTTAGTGTTTATTATTAAACCAATAGACAATAATTTTATTACATACTATATTATTTGATATACTCATTGTTGGCCCTTATGTTCACACTCTAATAGATTATGGAGCAAATTGGTGATGATCTATGAGATGTCCTCATTGTTTAGTGTAATTAGGAGCTTCATCAAATCCATCAAGATAGTGATAACACCATCTTGTCAAATGATGTGCGCTATCTACCCATATATTTATTCATCTATGGATGTAGCATCATCTTTAGTGGTCTCTTGTTTCTAAATAATTTTTAGAATTTGCATTTTTTCATGCATTAACCCTTTATCTATGATGGGTTTCAGATACTTGTCTATTTGTGCTTTATTGATCCCGTTATCCTATGACAATTCTAAATGGGGTAATCCCTAATCTACATGTTGCCTATGAGTGAGGACTTGTAAGAATACATCCTCTTTGGGTTGTATGGTTACCATATTTACATTTATTATAGCCTTTTCCTCACTCTAATTTTCCAACATCAAATAATCCTCTATATCATGTTGTTCAAAAACCCTATAATAAGCATATTAGTATTGATGTTGCATATTCATAAGGTAATTCCTTTGTACATAGTTGAATTTTCCATATAGATAGCATTGAATTGGGGGTTTAGGTACATTTAATCTACCTCCTTATGATCATCCTTGGTAACCTCCCCTCACTGTTCCATACTATCCTCCTTTATTTAGTTAGAAACCCTAAATACCAAATTATTATGGTCCATAATTTGTATAATTCCATTAAGGATTCCACCCTTATAATTATTAATTTACCCCCAATCTTCCATATTGATATTGAGTTGGTTGTGATTACAAATTAGACTTCATTGGCTAGAAGTTCATAAAATCCCATGAATTCCTCTTTTATGAAAGGGTTGTTTAGTTCTGAATAAGTGGATTCAAACAAGGTATGTCTATAGATTGGTAGGCTAGTAATATTGGCTCCCAAGGTGTAGCAGTTGGATTAGTGCCAAAATGTTCATTTCAAGTTAGATGATAGCCTATGTTTTCATATTTTCTTTCTATGTAACTACTAATAAGACATTTTTGGTGATGTCTTCTCTCAGTTCTTGTAGTGTTAGACACTTATTATCATCATGGTTATGGGCTTTACATAGGTTAAATTAAAAATTTTGTGGGTTCCTTACATACTATTATAGTAGATGATATTGATATGTCACATGTATTACTATTAAGATATCACATAAATTAATTTTTATTCTTGGGCACTCATTCCTATGGTGCCATTATTTGTGACACTCTATACACTAAAGATATATCCTAGGTGTCTTTGATAAATTTTTTTATTGTTCCAATCATTTAATGAGGTAAAAGGTGTTGTCTATTTGTAAAATATGATCTAAATCTCCCCTATAATATTTAATCTACTCCACTCATATTACATCTATTATATCTTCTAATTTATTAGCAAACTAGGTTTGTGTAATAAAAAACATTATCCTTAGTCATAATCCCTATAAAAACCAAACATCCTTATCTTTTTCTAACATAAAAAAATTGAATTTGTTCATTATGTCTAAAATTTTATGATCATATTCAAAAATAATCTATTTGAATCCTTGCCTAATTTCCTTGAGATCTTGTAAGGTTTAACTAGAGCATTTTTGGACTTTAAATTCTACAATCAACACTATTTTTACTTATTTTAATGTAGCTTTGTTAACACCTTTATGAAAAATAAATTCTAATCCTGTACCATCCAATGCTCCAATCAAATTTCACTTCATCATCTCTTCATCAATGATTCCTTTAGCTTTCCATTTCAAAGTGTAGGTCAGTAGGTACTATTCTAGGTCTATAGACCCATAACAAGGATTATAGGGGGTCATTACTCCTAATTGAGAGACCATAGTGGGGTTTTATATAGGTATCATAGTTGATTTTATTACAATCAATATCAAAGATAGTTGTAGTTTTAAGGGCTTCTATGTAATTTGAGGTACCTCTTGGTCTGGTGGTAGTTTTAATATTTCCTCTAGTTCTATGGATGCGGTAATTGAAGATATATCTTCATCATCTCCTTCCTCTTATTATAATTTTTGAAGTTATGTGTTTCAATCCTTAGCCTATAAAATAATTAACGTATATGTTTATGTAGATATCAATATTGTTATGCTCTTCTTCTATTGGCCTGAGAAACTCTATGTAACTTCATGATATGTAGTATTTTATACTTATAGGGTTTTTTGTGAACTTTTTCTAGAATTTTTCCATTCCAAGTGTCATCATATAAAACTATGGAGGAATTAATTTGATTTTGAAAAAAATGGGCTTGGGGGATGTGTGACCCCTTTGGAAATGATCCTTACCTCTAAATATGTACCTCTTGAAACATGAACGTGTACTATGTATGCAACTATAAGGTAATCCTTCATTTTATTTCTAGAATAGCCTTCTTGGAAACTATGAACTTTTAACCATTTATTTTACGTATATAATACTACCTTATTCCTTCATCCATGTTAAATCCTTACCACTTCTTCCTACTCTATCTTTACTTTGCCTAGGCTCTTTGATCTATCGCTCCTCACCACATACTTCTCATTATCATCTCCTTTAATTCAAATCATTAATACTACTGATCCTATTCATAGCTTCCTAAAATGCACTATGTTTAGTAAATCTCATCTATTGTTGCAAGTCTCTTTATAGCTCCAAAGTCTTCTTCTGGTTCTTTTCCTCTAGATTTTCCATGTTGGACTCAAGTTTAAGATCTATATTTTCATCTTTTATTCATTCTCCCTTATGTCACACACATCCCCATGGCAACCAAAGTGACTACTCCATATGGAAAGGAATAGGTACCATAACTTTTTCCATAGCCAGCATATTAATTAGCATATAAAGCCACTACAATAATTTTCCTCTTATTCTTTTTATAAATAGATCCTTTTCCACTTCAAATGATACATATCCTTATAATACAAACTTTGTGATATATCCATCAATGATTAAATCCAATAATGATCTATCACATGGGTCTAATTAGTGTGTAAGGGCTAAATCTATTTGATCTTGTCCTCAGACTATGTAATGTTAGTAGTCACATGAGATCTAAAATAATGATGTTATAGATGAGGCAACCAGTCAGCTAGTAATGTAAGTACTTCCTACATGAATATCTCATTAATTTATAATAACTATATTCCTTTATAATATGTTTTTTAGAACACCCTATTCTTTGAGCTTCTTTCTATGTAAATTTAGGTATTTTCTGATCTAGATAGCATTCCACATCTCTTTCATTAGGAAACCACCTTAGCATATCCTCAAATAGTGAGTTCCACATTCATCTCATCATTGTTAGTAGAGGTTCCTGGGTTCACTATAAAATGATAATAAAAGGATAACTCTTATGATTTAGGAAGAGTTTACAAGAAAGGAAAAAATCATTACTCGGTATTCAAATTCTATACTAGGATCATAGAGGTTTATAATTGAGTAATCTTATGACTTCATACTTAGATATATATTCAATGATAAAAATCAAGTATAATGACATAGTTTTCAAACTTGTAGAGAGAAGACCTTTTTGTTATTCATTAATATAATAAGATTTCCAATAGTTGGAATTCATTTGCAAATGTCTATAAAGGAAGATTATCAATTCATAGAGTTATTATGCAATATCAACAAAATTCACAATGATAAAATAATATGAAATATAAGCCAAAACTATTTTCATGAAATATAGTCTTATAACACACATCAGTACACAAAATATACATCTCACATAGTAAGTATAGAGATATTATATTAACCATAGATTACTAATCTACTTAAAGTATTCATATTATAAATCACTCATTACAATTTCATTCCAAATATCTAAGGTTATACTCATTATTTGAAACATTTAATAAGAAACTTTACTCAAAGGGACTACATATAATATTACCCAACACTATCCAACCTATTCTACTATAATACATAGGAATATATAATCCTAAAAACTATATTATTATAATCATGATGTCTATACTTTTCATCCAAGTATGTCAACCTATATTATGTTGTTAAATATTCCATATGCATGATCCCCTCTGAAAATAGATTAACTTCATAAAAATCATATAGAATAACTACTAACCAAAAAGAAACCATGATCCCTATCCATGTGGCACATGCATATATGTGAGTGGTTAGTGTACACATTACACAACTAACATGGCTACACCTATGTCTAGATCTCTAGGGTTTATTCCTACATGAATGAGTTTTGAATCCCTATATTTTTCTTATAATGACGAATTTATTATGCAAACCTTGATCCTCCATATAACTAGGGCATGAGTTGAAAAGTGTGTTTGTTATTAGGGTAGGATGGATGTATTTAACACCCTAATATGAATATGTTTTCCTTCATACTAATACTCTAAAGATATATCAAGACTAATGTAGTTATCCCCACCTTAGTGATGGTTCAAGTGCAAATGATTCTAGTATGATATTATCCTTGAGTTCCTTGAATGTGCTTGAGATTATAAATCTAGATAATATAATCTTAGGGCTATTGAATATGGTAGCATGAAAAAGGATGGAAGAATAAGGATTCATATCCTTAATTTTGATAAAATTGTTATGAGTTTAAATGCATATTTTATATCTAATTTCCATCTAGTGGTTAGAAGACTAAAGGTCATGTATTTATATTATTCTATTACTTGTGTGAGTGAGAAAATATATCTAGGATGACCTTAGGAGGTTCTAGTTTTTAAAATATATCCATTTGAGAAAATATAGGTAAAAGGAGATTAGTGACATTTTGGGGAAACTAGCACCATGTGATACTAGTGTCCTTATTATGGCACTAGTGTCCATAAAGTAGAACACTAAGCACAAGGGATAAGATCAGGAAATGAGGGTTTGGGAATACTTTAGGGATGATTAGGGATGACTGTGGCCAACACAAAGGATGGATAAGTGTGATACTAAGCTCTAGGATAGGTTTAGGGCTAAGCTATGGATAGGTAGTCTCAATTATCACTCTTATCACTCAAATATAACTTTTGGGTGATTAAATTTTCTCCTCCCCCAATTTATTTTTGAAATGAAATAAAGTGAAATGATTATAAGAAATGAAAAAGAAGATTACCTAGACTTACCTAGGAGGTGAAGCCCATGTAGCTGGGTCTAAGTATGTGAACCTAGGTTTGAGTATGTGAAGCATGCTCCAATGTGTGTCTTGTAAGTGAAATGCGCATAAACTAGTCCTTACTTAAGATATATCAAAAGCAAAAGTATAAATAGGGTAAAGAATTAAAACTAAGTAAAGATATAGTAAATAGGAAAGGAATGAATACACCTCACTAGGTATGTGAACTAATGAATGATCATAATGATAACCTATGTTTTTTCATGTATATAATGATCGATCAATGAATATCTTGGACTAAGATGATAGATTACTCAATCATGCTTTGTGGGTGGATAAATAATTCAATCTAGTATTGAATCCATCACTACCCACCCCTGCTTAGTGGATTATGACATACGAATATCTTAGATTAGATTGATGATGTGTCCAAACCTCTCATGTACATGGTTCAGTAACTCAAGTAAGATATGAATACATATTTTCCCACTCATGTGTAGTATATGCATATAAAATTTAACTATGTGAAGTATAGTAAATGCTTAATTAGGTTTATCTAACTATGTATGTCATCTATGTGTCCACTCTAGTACTTCAGGTGGCTCTAGGACACTCTATAATGACAACCACTATAGATGGAGTAAGTAATGAAACCAATTTAAAACATATAATATGATGTTGAGTGTATATGACATATATAATAATATGGAATTTCTCATTCCATCTGATAAACTGGTGTGTAAATGAGCATATAAAAATATTTTGTTGTGCACAAGACCCTAAATATGATATAAGAGCATATGGATTATATATTTAGTTGTAATAAATTAAGTATAGGTATCTAAACTAAAAATTTGTAATGGTCATGCCATGCATGATGCCCCTAATATGAGAAAATTGATATGAATCTAATATGAACTAGTATGAAACTGAGCAAAACTAAGTATATCTAATAAATATGTAATTTAATCCATGTAAAATTATATTCTACATATTATAATTTTATAGCCAATCTAGGTTTTTCAATTGAGGCTACAAGATAGTATCACCATGTCTTGGATAGTAGCGCCATTTTTGAAAATGTGGCACTAGTGTCCTTATTTGGGTGATAGTGTTATTTTGGTCTATTTTTTGTGTAATTATACTTATTTTTAGGTCACTATTTTCCCACTATGTTTATGTATGTCTAATTTTTTAAAACTAAGCATGTGTGTTAAAAAAAGTATTATGAGTGTAATATAGGATCTTAATCTTTATGAAAAATACCTATGAATTCCGTCTCTTTTGAATGTAGTTGTTGATCATGTGTAGGAACTATCTTCAAACTTAAAATATCTACAAAATGTGTGTTAGCTAAATAATATATGGTATATGTGTAATAATATAATATAAGGTGCATGTATAACATTATAATGTAAGATATTCTGAGCATAAGTATGTAATGTAAGATTGATGTCATGTACAACATTCACAGGCTAGATATAATCAATATATGTAATAAAAATTCTAAGTAAAACTAAATAGCTACCTAACGGGATGGGGCATGATTTCCATCATGACACCCAAGTAAGAAGGGGAGATGCATGAGGTCTCTCATGGTATTGAAAATTGGTGTGTGTAACAAGCAAATACAAGTGTCATGGTCATGATGCATGTAAGAAAGAATATATACAAAACACATGAGGCACATAAAGTAGACCAAGGGGAAAAAATACAAGGGACATGGGAACATGTCACTAAATTTGAGAAAAAATAAGACATACAAGGATATGTTCAAATGTTCACATACGCAAACAATTAGGATTTTGGCATAGATCCACATAAAAGGACAAGTTCAATTTTTTGCATACACAATAAAGAAGGCACACAAAAGTACCTTTTCAAATGCCCAAGGCATACATATTTTGAATAGAAGTGGCATATAGATAAAGAGCAATGGCATATTCAAATTCCCTCTAGTAGAATAAGTATAGAGATACAATCAAGTCTAAACTAGGAAATCTAGAAATGAAAGCATACATGAATATGTAATACAAATATGTGTAAGATCTAGCATGTTCATATGCTCAGTGTAAATTAGTAATATCCAATAAAAAAATATGAGTAATATTACCATGATCAATATCAAGATATAAAAATTCTAAAGCTAGGATGTAGAGTATATAAAATTAGAACCTAGTAATTAAAACTATGTATAAGGTGTCCTTAAGTGGGAAAATGTGTTGAGTGAAGACCCATGTATTTGTGTATATACCCTCAGTGGGTAGATTATAAAAAGTCTATATTGATGTAGTGGACCTTTGTCTTATATTAATATACAATCACTCAAAAATAATAAGTGAATCATGTATGTATGATAAAAACAACTATATTAAGATATTTATTATATGTAATGTCTAGAAAATATAAAAATGTAAACATAGGAATGTATACAATCTTTAATTTTGTGTTTCCTAAGTAATATTTGAATGCTCTTATGTTTTTTAACATATTAAATTATTGTTTGAATTTTTATATATAAGTTATGTACAAGAAACATGAAAATGAACTATGTATAAGGATAAAAATAGAGGAAAAGTATGTACAAGAATTGAGAAACAATACTAATCGATGAGTCTCGTGGGAGGCTCACTATCAATGTACCCTATGCCAAATAAGGGTACTATGATCATGCATGTTATGTGAAAGGGAAAATGTGGTACTATAATCTACTATATTGATTGAGCTATATATGTATCAACCTATGTAGTGGTGTTAAGAATCTATAGCACTAGTTGTGGTATCCTGTGAACTATAGGAGTCTTAGGGACCCATCTGGTAAAATAATTTATAGGTGGCATATGTTCCATGTGTTAAAAAACCTAATAAATTAATAATATCAATCTTGTTATAAATATAGTAGAGGAAGGCCATCTAGAATATGGAACATGTCCATAATATATGAGTCTCTCTAATAATGGTCTCTATGGGAGAGTATGCGTATGTGTAAGTATTGTAGGAGTAGACATCACTTGCATTGGTGAATTCACTAAATTTTGTAGTGTATCAATAGTAATTTTGGTTTTATTTTTAATTGATAACTATGCTATGTCTAGTAACTATGTTGTAATTGGTAGCTATAATATAACTATTGGCCAATTTTGGCCTATATATATAAATTTACCTAGATGAATCATTTTATGGAAGTCTTGGTATGGAGTGACAAGTTGAGCATAGTTCCTGATTGAGTGGATGATCAAACTATGGAGAATAAGATCAAAAAATCACTTGAAAAGCTTTTGAAACACTTTAGGCAAGTCTAAAGTGTACTTTATTGATCTTTGAGAAGCAAGTCTTGAACCAGGTCTAGATTACAGGTGAAGGATCCCAACAGGTCTATATTATGTTTAAGTATTTAGAGTGTATGGAATAGGTTGGAATAAATCCCCAAATTTTATTCAAATATTTGACATATAAAAATATAACAAGGATAAATCTAAAGGAACTAGACCATCACATCACATCATGAAAGAACAAATAGGTCAGTCTAGTTGCATATTTGATAAATACACTTGAGAAGTCAACCAAAATCAAAGGAATACATGGAAATGATGTTTTTGGTCTCATAAGCATCCTCTACATATTTTTTAACTTGATCAGTTTTTTTATCTTAAGATATAAGCATTCGAAATTGAACTTATAAAGTGAAACATGCACAGGGATGTCAAGTATAAGCCATGTAAAGTAGCCATTTGGATTCAAATATTCCTAAGGTTGAATATAGAGCTAACAAGTGCTAAGATAATGGAAGCTCATATCAGATCTAATAGTGCATGGGTGAGGATAGAGTTATTGGGTCTAGATAGATCAATGAAGCACATTTAATCGTACAAATGTAGATCAATGGCAAGTGAGAGGTCAACAAGTTAGCAGATCCCAGAGATGAATAAGGAGATACCAAGTGTCAAAACCATGGTAACTACTAGGTAAATCAATTGTATGTATTTGAAAAATTCAAAATAAGATTGATGGTGTACATAAGGTTAAAGAGTCAATGTTCCTAAGGATGAACACGAGGCCATAATATGGCATAAGCATAAGAACCAAATGAAACTAATTGTAGGGCCCATAAAATTAATGAGGGGCTCACAAATGGCATAATTTGGGAAGTCCAGATCAAGATCAATGACTAATATTAAAATTCAAGGCTAGGATACTTAAAATGGAGAACAAAAGTGACCTAGGTTGATCTAGAGCAAAAGGGATATGTTTCTATTAGAGCTTATTCAAGCATTCATCAAGCATGAGACATAGTTATAAAGTTAGTATTGCTAAATGATGAAGCTTTATTTCTATTAAAGCTTAGTCTCAAACTATGGTTTAAAAATTTAGAACATATAGGGCCTATTTTATAGAGTTCCAATATTGTTTTGTGACTATATTTGTTATTCTTTTAATAATACCTATGTATATGTTGTAACTTCTCATCTCCAAAAAGGTTTAGAGGTATAATAGGTCTATTTTGACCTAATATAGTTCATGAATAAGTTTATATAGCCTGTAGGTTTCCATTGACATGATAAATATAGGAAAACTAATAAATGGACTAGTTATTAACCTATAGTATACATATGTTCAAACTTGAAATGGGGGAAGATATGTGATAAATTAAGAAGTGTCTTATCTTCAAAAATATTCATTTCTTGACAAAGAGGTACCTATAGCCTCTCAAGCTAGATATAGTCATGGCTCTGTCAAGTTCAAGAAATGAGGTTTTTGTCCTTATAAGTAAGCTAAATAGAAGATGGTTTAGAATCCCAAGATGGATATCTATTGGTTAGAGAAATTAGTTGGATCATTTAATATATTTTTAAGGTCTCAAATATTTTTATTCATAGTAAGATTATGACTCATCACCCTAAAAACTCTCATCTTATAATATGTTGCCCAACCAATGAATAAATTTAGAGGGTATTAGAAATAATGAAAGTTATTTTGTCTATGATGTATTAAATCTAATTGGATCAAAATTTAGTGGAGCATTCATTGAAAGGTGGTATCTCATTTATGGATCTTTGATTGTATGCTCCCCCCTCTCTCTTCCCATTTCCCCTATATCTCCCATTCCTTCATATTTTTAAAAGGTTCTTAGTTTTTTGATATTAGTTAGATAATTTTTATAATCAAGGTGACTCTCATTTTGATAAGGCTAGACCCTATTAAATTTTTTAAGAATGACCTCTTGATGTAATAAAAAATACTTTATTTACCTATCTCTTGATTTGGATTGGTGTTTAGCAAATATGTGCATGATGGCCTTGTGAAGGTGATTCTTCCATATCCATTATCCTTATTTCTTACCTTTTTAAAGGTGTTTTCAAGATATTACAGGTATATAATTGTGTTTTTTGCCATTAATGTAAGATCAGTGTGAGTCTTGTAACTCCTCTTTATTTCAATTTATTACTTCCTGAACCTAGTTTAAGAAATACTTATGCAATTAACTAGTTTATGATATTATGTGGCTAGTATTGTCTTATGATGATCTAGTGTGGGTTCAATATTATGTGGGTTATCATTTAAATTTGGTGCATCACCTTCTTAGTTTTCTTAAGATATCTATTTCCCCATTTTTAACCCTTTTCCTAATAGTATCCTTAGTCTAGGTGATCCATCAAGAGGAAGCCAGTCTTCTCCAAAGGTTTAACCTCACCGTGGGAAACCCATAACTTGAGGTTTTGAAAATATTATGATTGGGAGTGGGGGATCCTAAATAAATCCTCTAAAAGCGTTAAATTCTATGTCATAACATTTTATGGCATACCTAGTGTGATTGTTTTGGTTGTGCACTGAGTGAAGAGTTTTGGTGTTCTCTTCATCTAATTAGCCTTTAGAGATATGTGTGCAAACATCAATGGAAACTCTAATTTTTCATCAACTAGTATAATAATCCCAAATTGCTAATAATTTAGTATTTAATGACTCCAAAGAATCCAAATCAATCCGGTAGTAGAGTAGTACATATTATCTCATGCCCTAAGGTGACTACAAATCAACTTCTAAATGTATTCCTTTTGAAACTTTAAATTCAATCAAAAGTTTAATATTTGTTAATACACACCCATATAAAATGAACTTTGTTCCTAGACCAGTTTCTAAATCTACATCTATAATAAGATCTCTATTAAATCCTATTATAGCTATGACAACCCCTAGATATTTTACTTTCATGGATTTTAATGGCTAGAGTCCTCTAGACATCTAGAAGTATTCCATTAGTAGATCTTAAAAGTGTCCCCTATTTCATAGGAGACCAATCTAAAACCCCTTATGAACACATAATATATGTAGATAACTTTTTCAATATTCATAATGCAAATAAAAAAATGTACCTATTAGGTTATTAGCCATTTCTTTCAAGGGTAAAGCCTTAGACTGGTATAGAAGTCTAACTTCCAACTACATCACATCATGGGATAAGTTAGGAGATGCATCGTGTAATATATTTGAAGACAAAAGTGACCATTTATCACTTGTAGAGTAGTTAACCACAATCAAAATATCCCCTCATTAAGTTATGCAAGACTTCAACACAAGGTTTCAAAAAATATGGGGTAAGATTATAGTCTCTCTTAGGAATACTCCTAACTTTGCCTTCCATTAATACTTTAAGGCTCTTAATAGTGATATTTCAATAATGATTCAATCTATGGGAGGGAACACATTGTCAATTGCTTATGAGGTGGCAATCAGGGTAAAACATTGTCCAGTATAGGTTGGTAAGCTTACTCCTAGACCACCAATTCCTTTATTCCTTGAAATCTATCCACCTCCCATTTATATTCTCCCCCTTTCTACCATTTATCATATTCTAACACTCATTTCCATAATTACACCAAAGCAAAGAAAAGGCTTCCACTAGTTAATCTAGTGATTCCCAAGAACACAATAACTTTTAATAGCTTAAGAGCATGTTCCAATCCTTTGGAAATGAGTTGGTGAATGTTAAAAGGCATCAAGCCCAATTCAGTAGGCCTTATCAAGCTTCATATCCACCTTAAAATTAATATTATAAATTAAATACACCATCCTACAAAGGAAACTTCCAAGGCCAAGGCCAGGGAGAAGGCCAAAGACAAGGGTAGCCTAACTATGTTAGGAAAAATATTTATAATCCAAATACTAAAATCATATCTACTAACTTAGTACGTACTCATAAAAACATTTGTCAAGAATATGAGGAGACTATGCCTTGGAATTAGTCTTTTGGTTAATCCATTGTCCCAAGTATTGAATTTAATCAGGTCATCATTGATTAATGGTAGCAAGCTACTAACTATGGGTATAATCAAGACCTTAAGGATTAAAGTGTATGGGTACCTATGATGAGAAAACTATAATAACTCCACAAGGCTAAGATTTTAATGAGGGATAAAATAAGTTGGATGCTATAATGTTAAATTATAAGCAAAAAGAACTTTATGCACTCAATCAACATGCTATTTTTAGCCATACATATATTCTAGTGGTTGCTAATAAAATATTCAAAACAAGGAATATGGATGGAAACCATGAGGCATTCAAAGAGGTTCCTAATATTACTCTTTTACTATCAAATCCAAATGAACCTGTTACTAACCTAAAGGTTTCAGTAGCCCAAAAAAGTTAGAGTTAAGGGAATACCCTTGTGCCCCAAAACTCACAAGTTCAAAGTATAGTTGTGGCTCACAAGCACAACCAAAGGTTTATGGTTTACCCATAAATAGTATGGAACAAATGAAAAAGGCCAATGCAAGTGTGAGAATGTGGGTTGTGCTCTATATACCTAGTCAGGTGAATATCCTTCAAGAGGGATTGCCAAAGATCAATGTTTCAGACAAGCCACCAAGAAAAGAAAGTGAATTTATCACCAATGTAACCAAAAGACCAAATGAAGGGAAGTCAAGTAAGATGATCAAACCTCATCCATTATAAATTTATATGATCATTGGTGACTCTCTAGTGTATAATTTCTTGGTAGATAATTAGGAAAGTACTTTAGTAATGTCTAGATCTATAGCTGATCAACTTTGTTTAAAGTGTGAACCCTAGTCTAAGGGAGTGTTATAACTTGATGGATCTTCCACCAAACCATCTAGTATCATCAAAAACCTAAACTTGACCTTTCATTCTTATCTTAGTGTCTAAATGGCTCAAGATATCTTGATTTTAGATGTGCCTCCTCATTTTTCACTATGTTTATCTAGAGAATTCATAGTAAATATTGGAGGTTACTTGGTATTAGATTGGTCATGCATGGATTTGAGGACAAGGTTTGGGACCAAGGTATCCATCAAAGCTGATTCCATTGCATAATTCCACATTGAACCTTATGGGCCAAATAACATAAACATCAACTATACCATTCTTGATGAGGATGAATTCATGGTTGGTCAAGAACTAAACATTCATCTTAAGGAGATAACTGACATGTTCTTGGATGAATTATAGAGTAACATTTATATAATTAATCCTTTGTAAGGTTTTGAATATAGGGACATGGGTGGATACTACTTTCATGATGAGATTGAATCTATGCCATCCCTCATGAGGACACAAGAAGATTCTAGTGGTTTGTGGAAGTTGTTATCTGATGGTTCAAAAAGAACAAATGGATCAAGTACAAGTATAATGATAACATCTCCCTCCAATGATATGAAAATATCTTCTTATATATTCCAATTTAGTTTCTCTTACAATACAACAAAATATGTAGGTCTTATTCATGGCCTTCAATAGGATAGTAAGAGAGGAATGAAGTAATTAAAAGTATATGGGGACAATGAGTTAATATTACATCAAGTTATAGGCCAAAGCTATTAAGCATGATATATACTGAGATGGGGGTGAATCAGTATATCATATATCTTATAAAACTTTCCCTTAACTAAATTCCACTTAATCAAACATTCAAGATATGTAATTAAACTCAAAGAATAAAGACCACACAAGATAGAGAGAGGCACCAGATATAATGTGGAAACCCAATGTGGGAAAAACCACAAAGAATAATCTAAAGTATATAAATGAGCACCAACCCAAATAATATTCACAAGCTCCAACTTTTAGGAACACCAAACCCTTTGCTGAGAACCAACCCAACAACTATTCATGAGCACCAACCCACAGGAGCACCAACCCCTTTGCCGAGCACCAACCTAGCAACAATTCATGAGCACCAACCCATAGGAGCACCAACCCCTTTTCTGAGAACCAACCCAACAAAAATTTGTGAGCACCAACCCACAAGAGCACCAAACCCTTTGCTGAGCACCAACCTAACAACAGTTCATGAGCACCAACCCATAGGAGCACCAACCCCTTTGCCAAGTACCAACCCATCAATAATTCATGAGCACCAACCCATAGGAGCACCAACCCCTTTATGTATACCACACATCTATCTCTCAATGTTGCTATCTCAAAAAATGATAGTTCATTACAACATCTCTTTCCTCTCTCTCACCTTTGCTCTTCTAAGCTAGATATAACAAATACAAATCATATTCATCTCTCAGAATTGCTCTTCTAAGCTAGATATTACAATATCAAATCAACCTATATCTCTCTTATTACAAATGTCTTCTCAAGCCTTTATTTATATCTTTCCAAATGACCTTTGGCCTTCCCCCTTTGTGACCCTTCAATCCTCATGGAAAATGGTGCCAAACTTGTATGACCCTTCATATCCTTGCCTTTGAAAAGTCACGTGGTGAACCTTCATGAGAAAAAATGCCCTTCCCTCTTTTGTCCTTATCTTTGTGACTTTTCATATTCCTCAAAGTGTCCCTTCATGAGAAATTATGACCTTCCTCTTTTGTCTTCACTTGGTGACTCTTGGAATTCCCCAAGATGACTCTTCATGGGAAAGTGTGTCCCATCCTTATTTTGTCTTTACCCCATGGCTCTTTGACTTCTCCATGGGCCCTTATTTTGTCTGATATGCAACCAAAAATATATTCATTAATATTAAATAAATATTAACTCACATTAGCCAAGATATAACAAATATCATTAAATGTAATGGGGCCTTTATCACAAATAATGCTAGACCTTTAACATCAATGACAATATTTCCAAAAATCTCCCCCTTTGTCATTGATGGCAACCTCAATCCTAAAATAGCCACATCTTATCACCTGCACATACTATCATCTTTAAACATATAGTAACTCCCCCTTACTATATCAACTAGTACCTATTCCCTGTACCTATTTCTACACCTGTTCCTATTATTTTCCCCCTTTGACATCAATTACAAAGGGCCTACTTAGAGCTAACACTTATCTCCCCCTCAATTGATGTTGAACATCAATAGCAAGAAGTAATAGAAATTACTCCAAACTCCTCTTGCAGATCTTTGAATGTATCCTTTGATTGTGCCTTTGAGAAGATATCTGACAATACATACACATTGTTCCCTGTCCTTTGAGCATCCACAATCAACTCATTTGAATATTTTATTCTAATCTCACAACCTTCCACATGAAACTTTAAGGTGTATCCTTGATCACATATTTGACTTACACTCAATAGATTATGCTTACAAAACATTCTTAGCTTAGGTTCTACTATTATCCAAACTTAAAATACCTTTTCTAGCTATCTTGGTAGTGGTTTTATCTTCAATTTTCACTATGCCACCATTGATATTCTTTACTCTTATCTCATATCATATGCTTCAAACATCTAATATCAACAAACCATGGCTAATCTTTATTTATTACATGCAAAGCTATTTTCACCAACATATAATCTTTAGTTTGTTTCTTCTGCCATGAACATGTCTAAACCTTCTTCCTAATGAATTTAGCTTTGAAACTCTAATCCTTCTTCTTGAATCTGCATGAGTATTCTTTTCCTTCTTTCTAAAACTATTATCTCTTTTTCAAAATTCTAATTTCTTATGACCATAATCATTTGAAACACTTTAAAACTTTTTAATATTGCATATGCAAGAATCATTCTAATAGCCTCAAACCATAAAACTGATGCAAAAATTTTCTTCAAAAATATATTCCCTCAAAAGATATACAAATTAATTTTCCAACTCACATTCTTGTCATGCAAAATAGCCAAGACCCAATAGCATCTACCATGCTTCAATTTTCCTTAAAAGTGTCTCCTTGAAGCCTAGAAGAGACACCCCACACAAAGGGTCCTAGAAACAAATCTCAAGAGATTCCCACATCTCCTCTATTTCTTCCTTGATCTTCTTGTGTTTTTCTTTTATAATCCATTTAAGCATGTCTAACCTTTTTGACCTACTAACCTTATCATTTATGATGTTTTTCATCTTCTCAACTTTTGCAATTATTTTATCTTGACAAAGCTCATGCTCAAATGTAACAAGAGATTCTGTATAATCCTTCCTATCTGATTCTTTATCTACTATAGCAAGTAATTCATTTTCACTCTTAAACTCACCCTAATCAACCTTTACTATTTTAGGTCTCCAAACCTTAATTTGACTATTCTCATATCTTTTAGGGGCTCTGTAACCTTTGACATACTTTGAAGATCTCTTTACTTGTTTTGGACATAATTTAACAATATGGCCAACCTTATGACAATAAAATCAAACAACATTTATCATGTCTTCTTTTTGAATGTGACTAAGATCTCCCTTTGACTAATTGATTATCCTCATACAGTCTCTTGCCCTATGACCAACATGATGACAAATAAAACAATGGCCATGAAAAGAATTTAAAAACTTAAAAGCATTGGGTTGCCTGATCAGCTTCTTTGATTTGCCTTCAAAACCTGCATCCTTCTTTCCTTGGACAAATATTTCATGATCGTTCTCAACCTTGATTATAAACTTCACATGATTATCCTTTAAAGAACCTAACTCAACCTTAAATTGATTACACTCTTCTTCTTTTGATGTTAAAATTGAATTTGCAACCTCTAACTGATTCTTAAGATCCTGAATAAATATCTTATTTTCTTTTACTTCTATAGTCAACTTAGAATCCAAGATACACACCTATTCCTTAAGAGCCTCAACCACAGATTTCAACTCTTGATTCTCCTTCTTTAGCTACTTGGCCATCTTATGCTTTTCTTTGATCTACCTTCAAGCTGTTAAACCCTTTCTGAAGGAACCTGCTCTGATACCAATTGTTAAGCATAGGATATACTGAGAAGGGGGGTGAATCAGTATATCATATATCTTATAAAACTTTCCCTTAACCAAATTCCACTTAATCAAACATTCAAGATATGCAATAGAACTCAAACAATAAACACCACACAAGATAGAGAGAGACACTAGATATAATGTGGAAACCCAATGTGGGAAAAACCATGGAGAACAATCTCAAGTATATGAATGAGCAACAACCCAAACAATATTTGCAAGCACCAACTTGTAGGAGCACCAACCCCTTTGCTGAGCACCAACCCACAGGAGCACCAACCCCTTTGCCAAGCACCAACCCAACAATAATTTGTGAGCAACAACCCATAGGAGCATCAACCCCTTTGTTGAGCACCAACCCACAGGAGCACCAACCCCTTTGTGTATACCACACAGCTATCTCTCAATGTTTTAGATTAGAGGTAAAAGCAGGTTTTGAAGGGGCCCCGAAACCCTTTTACAGAGAGCAAAATAAGAACAACTAAGCCCACAGGCAACACCTAAAAAACACTACAGAGAGGTAGGAAAAACAGGTTTTGAATGGTCCTGAAACCATAAGAGATACATCCAGTCAAAACCCAGAAATAGAAGTCTAGTGGTACAACAAACAAAAGCTAACAAAAGAAAAACAAAGATCAGTACCAGATTCTAAACCAACAAGAAGGACTAGATTATTCATCCAGTTCCAGTATCAAATTCATGGCTTCTTTTTCTTTCAAAGTAGTTTCCTGGGTGGTAACCTCTAGCAAAGCTCCTTTTTGTGTATCTTTCTTTCTGGAACTTTGCCTTGTCCTTTTGCTGGGACCCTCTAGTGCTTTGGTATCCTCATTGGCTCGTTTACCTATATCGATAGCAGCTGCACAAATGTTGGATGTTACTTCCTCCATTTTCTTTTTGTTATCCTTTATTAACTCCCAGAGGTTGTTTTCGTAAGCTTTGAGCTTCACAGGGATCTCACTTAACTAATTTTCCATGTTGTTTACTTTGTTCCAAGCAGCTTTCAGAGAATCTTCCAAAGTTTCTGCTTTTTTCTTGAGTTCAATGATCTCCCTACACAACCAGGAATCTAATTGGGAAGAAGACTCAGCTTTACTGTTAACCCATGTCATAGGAGTGTGTATTTCATCATTCTGATTCTTCCCTCTCCAATCCTCAGACTTTTTATTTGGGCTATTCCTAGCTTCTTCAAAGAAGTCATCTTGGCTCTTTTGTTCCCACTCATTGATTCCATCTTCAATTTCCATCTCCATGTTTTGAATATCTTCCTGGACAGAGATTTCCTTTTCTTTCTTATAAGTTGGGTCCTCACCAGGATTTTCCTGGACAGTGTCTTCCTCCTCCACTTTCTGGTTTTCCTTCATCTCTTCTGTTCTGGTAATAGAATCCTCCTCTGTATTGACTTTATCTTTTTCAATTTCCTCTGATCCTTCTTCATCATTACTAGAGTTGGTGTCCCAGCTCTCTGTTTCATCTTCTTCCTCCAGTTTTTCCTCCTCGGGTTCTTCAATTCTCTCCCGACCCCTTTCTTCTTTTGTTTGCATTCTGTTTATTAGGACTAGGGGTCTTAATTTCTCCTCTTCTGCTTACATTTTCATTCTTTTTATTCCCTGGCAACTTATTTTTCCCCTGTTTGGGATACTTAACCAGTGCCCTATTCTTGCAATAGCCTTCAATAAGCAGAATAAGGCATTCGTGAAGAATAGGTTGCAAATCCTTTTTCCTATCAGCATAAAGGCTTTGAATCAGGGAGTAGCGAAGATAGAAAGGAAAAGACAAGCTAACCTTATGCCTGAAGTGGTTGAGGAAGACAAAATGGAACTTATGCACTCGTTTGCTTCTTCCATCCAGGATGAAGTACTCCCTTATACAGCTTAGGACGTCCCTCCAAATCCCTTTAATCTGATCCAGCTCATAAAAATCCCCATTTTTGACCAACTTCTGCTCCTCCTCATCCGTTTTGGGGAACTTACAAAATGCCTCGTTCAAAATGCTGGTCTGCTTTGAAAATTTGATTCCTTCCATTGACAACCCTGTAACCTCAGCAAGAAAATCCTCAGTTAAATTTACAATTATACCATGCAGGGTGACCCTGTCGTCAGACCAATTTTTGAAGAAGGCCATCGTGATATGCGGTTTAGAGTCGTGGAGTCTTTCCATGTAGCTCGTAACATTTCCTTTATGCTAAATTCTCCAGACTTGATGTTTCTCTCTCCATTCTGCACAACTCTTGGGCTCCTATTTACGGGGTTCTCCCTTCCTTTCACGCGCCATACTCATTTTCTTTGAATCTCGATTACTGTGGATATTACCCTGGATCCTCCTACTGTCAAGTTGATTGGGACGTCGAATTTGTTTATGGCTTTTCAGGATCCACTTCTCCCTCTTGAGGGCCTTACTCTTTAATAATTGGGTTCCTTTCCCCGTGCTGCCACTCCTCCTACTCATTAAGATTTTATTACACTCCAATCCTACCTTCTTTCGCATGTGTGGCATCGAGAAGAATGATCACCCTTAAATCCACGTTCCTTACTAAGGTTTCATCCCACCTCGCTTTTTGCCCTTCTCAGACAACACAATTGGCAAGCCAATCTGTAACACCATTGGCTTCACGGTAGGTATGGGTGATTTTTATTTCTTCAAATTTATTCAAAAGAGTTTTCATCTCCTTTACCTTATCCTCTATGGTCCAAGACACAATATTCTTATTATTAAGGATATTTATAACATTCAAAGAGTCCCCTTCAAGCCACAATTTGGAATATCCCGAGTCCACAGCTAATTTAAGGGTCTGGAGGGCAGCTGTAGCTTCGGCAATGTGGCAGTTAGATATACCAATGGGAATTGCAATAGCATCAATAACCATTCCCACATGGTTTCTCAGAACACCACCACAACCAGCATTTCTCAGGTTCCCTTTTGCTGCACCGTCAAAGTTACCTTTAATCCAATCTTGAGGTGGACTAATCCAAGTCACACCTGATCTGGGGTTATCAAGTTCACCGAGAATAATATCCTTCCTCAGGGGATTATCCACATTGAGATTAGATCTTAGATATTTTTAAGAAGAAAATTTTTCCTTTAGAGCTCTAATGATGTTCTGGCCAACCACCCATCCAGGGAGCTCTTTGTTTCTAAATATTCAGTTATTTCTTTCCTTCCATATTCCCCACCAGATATGGGGAAGAGTAATTTTCCATAAGAAGAGAACTTTAGGATTCTTTGAAGGGCAATACCAGCTTTTGAGAGAAAGTTCAACATTTTTTTGATGAATCCATGTAATGCCCCACAGATTGAGAACCTCCTTCCAAACAAGCTGAGTGAAGGAGCAATTCACAAACATATGATCTCTATCTTCAAGGTCTCTCTTACACAGAATACACCTGTTAACAATATTAATTCTGCATTTCTGTAAATTATCCAGAGTCAAAATTTTATTTTGGAGAAGGGTCCAGAAAAAGAACTTGATTTTAGGAATGAGCCCCTTAATCCAGGCTCTTGTCCATAACGGTTTTCTGCCATTTCCCTTGGAGATGAAGATGGAAGAGACTTTAAACTGTCCACTTGGCTCCTGATACCAAACAATTTTATCTTCTTGATTAGGATATAGGGATATATCATTTAGGGATAATTGAATATCCTTGAGATCTTGATCATAGTCAGTGAGGTTTACCCAAGTGTTGTTCTGCCAGTATTGATTAACCATTATGCCCACTCTTTGTTTACATATTTCTATAACATCTTTATCTTGGATTTCTTCCTATAAGGGTTTACCTCTTACCCAAATATCTTCCCAGAATTTCACCTTTTTACCATTACCTACTTTCCATGCACTACCTTCTTCAAGAACATGTTTTGTTCCCTAGACTGCCCCCCAAATATCAGACGGATGAGAAATATCTGGAGTAGTAAAGAAGTCATGAAGTGATTGTGCCTTAAATAAATACTTATGCTTCCATATTTTACTCCATTCTTTATTTTCCTGATAGACCCTCCATCCCTGTTTAGATAAAAGGGCAGTGTTCATACTTCTTATTTTCCTTATACCAAGTCCACCATCCTTAACCAGTTTGCAAATGTTATCCCATGCAATAAGAGGCATTCTCCTTTTCTCCTCAGAACCTGACCAAAGAAAGTTTCTTTGGATTTTTTCAATTGCCTCAGCAAATTTAGAGGGGATTTTGAAAAGACTCAAAGCATACGTAGGTATACTTTGAAGACTTGCTTTGAGGAGAGTTAACTTTCCTCCTTGGCTAAGAAGACAGCCTTTCCATCCTGCTAACTTCTTACTAAATTTATTAATAAGACCTTCCCAAAAAGCTTCAGGGGCTTTCAATCCAAAAGGGAGACCAAGGTATATGGAAGGAAAAGAGCCTATAGAGCAATCAAGAATTCTAGCAATTTTGTTCTGTCTATAAACTGGGGTATTAGTAAAGAAAACTACACTTTTATTCTAGTTTATCAGTTGTCCAGAGGCAGAGGTGTACAGATTAATTGCTTCCTTAAGAGTCCTTGCTTTAGTAACTTCAGACTATCCCATGAAAATAGTATCGTCCACAAATTGACCATGGGAGCAAGTTAAAGGATGTGAAGAGGGTCTCAGACCTTTATACTAACTTCTATGAACCAAGTCCCCAAGGTATCATCCCATACTATCTACCATGATAATAAATAGAATAGGGGATATAGGATCCCCTTGTCTTAATCCCCTAAATGGATTGAAAAAATGAGACGAGGTCCCATTTACCAACACAGCTATAGAAGTAGTAGATATCAACTGTTTGATAATATCAACCACTCTTTGTTCAAATCCAAAGGCAATAAGGCTTTTAGAAAGGAAATGCCAATCCACCATGTCGTATGCTTTAGCTATATCCACTTTCATTAAGAACCCCTCGGTGTTGGATTTGAGAAGTGAATGAATATTCTCATGCACCGTTATAACTGAGTTGAGGATTTGTCTGCCAGGAATGAATCCATTTTGCTGATCAGCAATTATTGAGGGGATCACAGGGATTAGTCTGGTCGTAAGTACTTTGGAGATTATCTTATAGAGGGAGTTGCACAAACTAATCGGCCTGAACTGTTCGGGGCTATCCACACTTGCTTTCTTAGGAATAAGGTATAGAAAAGTGGCATTAATTTCCTTCAGCATCTGTTTAGCTCCAAAAAACTCCTTCACCACGTTACTGACATCCTTTCCTATAAATTTCCAGAACTTTTGAAAAAAGAACATGGGGAAACCATCTGGTCCGGGAGCTTTTTCTCCTCCAAGAGATCTTATAGCTTTAAAAATTTCCTCCTCCTTAGGTATAAAACATAACATATTATTCTACTCCTTCGTGATCAATGGGGGAATCACTCGTAGAATATCAGCCTGACCTTTCAAGTCGATGTTTCTATCTGCCTTCATCAGGGAGGAGAAAAATGAAATCATTTCCTCCTTAATTTCTTTTTCCTCTGTTATCTTCTGAGCTCATTTTTTCAAATGATGAATATGTGTTTTCGCTCTGTGTTTCAAAGTGGAGAGGTGGAAAAACTTAGTATTTTTATCTCCATCTTTCAACCATTGCACCCTTGATCTTTGTCTCAAATAAATTTCCTCCTTAGTTATTATGTCTTGGTACTGTACCAATTGTTCGCTTTCTTCTCTTTGGGATTCAGAAGTATATCCATATTGCTGGATTTTTTCTTGTATTCTTCTGATATTCTCCTTGATGATCTTCTTTTTTGCAAAAATATTTCCAAAATAGTCCTTATTCCATTTCTTAACTTTCTTTTTAACATTTTTGAGTTTGGAAACAACTCGAAAGAGAGCTGATCCCTCTATAGAGATATTCCACCACTCTTTTATTTTGTCTTCAAACTGTGGATGCTGTAGCCACATCTTTTCAAATCTGAATGGATGATTCTTTTTTTGGTTTAGTTTATCCCCTAAGAATATTAGAGGGAAATGATCTGAGCCTATTCTGTGGCATGCTTCCAACTTGCAATTATGGTCTTTTATCCAGTTTGGGGAGATGAGAGCCCTATCAAGCTTGGCCTATATGCATTCCTTGTTCAGTCTCTTATTGCTCCAAGTGTACTGAATTCCTTGCAGCTCCACATCCATTAAACCTTCTTTGCTTATAAACTCCATAAGGTCAATTCTCCCTTCCATTTGAATTGTATTACCACCCATTTTCTCATAATCATATAGAGGGACATTAAAGTCTCCCATTATAATCCAACGCCCACAGTGATCTTTCCTTCTGAGCTTTGAGAGAGTTTCCCATACCTTTTTCCTTTCATTCTTGATATTAGGAGCATAAATATTAACAACATACCAACTATCCTTTTGGTCAACATTTGTTAATTTAACCGCCAAAATTTTTTTACTTTCCATCAAAATCGAACCAGTAAAAAGATTTTTTCTCCATAAAATCGCAGTACCTCCCAAAGCGCCTTCAGAGCTACTAGCTTTAAAGGTGTAATTTTTAAAGTCTTTGATCTGTTCAGCTTTCTCCTTACTCATTTTAGTTTCTTGAAGTAGAAGGAGGTCTGGCTTTTGCTCTCTAACAAAATTCCTAACAAGATCTACTTTAAGAAGGCTATTTAGTCCACTTATATTCCAACTAAAAATCTTCATTTCTTTTTGTTGTTGTTCATATATTGCCCCATGGTTTTCTACTTTCCATCTGCTATATTGAGCTTACTTTCCAATTCTCTGTTCTTCTTAACAGATTTTTTCCCAGGTTTTTCTGGGGAACCTACATCCGGTTTTAATTTGGCTTGTTTTCCAGATTCTTTTCCTCCTTTACTCCTTTGAGAGCTATTAGCTTTCACTCCACCGTTTCTTGTCATAATGTGGTTAGAATTGTTCTTTATCTCTCCTTTAATCTTTTGGTTTTTAGATTTTTTACCATCTTCAACCATTTCTTCTACCTTGAGGACCTCTTTAGCTGGAGTAGTAATTTTGACCTTTGGTTCCTCCTGCTTTTCCCCTAGCTGACCTTCACTCAATTCATCCTCTACTTCTTCTATATTGTGTCTTCTTTTAGGATCTACTTCTCCTTCCTCTAATTCTTCATTATCATGGATCTTTGAAACTTGAATTTCTAAGCTTTGAGAGTTCTGAGTAGAAACAATAACCTCTTCTTCAGATAGAAGATCTAATACTTTGTCCTCAGTTCCCTTCCCCTTTTCTTCCATCAGGACATTAGAAGTCTTTACAAGGGGGTCTGTTTTTCCTATTATATTAGGGTCATCCATTTCTACTGAAGTAGTAGATATAAACTTATCTATGTGTAGGTCAGCTAAGGCCTCTTGAGGCTTCCCTATCTTTCGATAGTCTTCTTTGACCTTCCATATTTTCTTTTGTTGGGTCTTAATATTTTTTCCTACCTGAAAGTTTTTTGAAATGGGTCTTCCCCTATTGGGGCAGTTCTTAGCCCAATGCCCCTGCTTCTTACACACATAACAAGAATTTGGCAGATCTTCGAAAACAATCACTTGGGTTTTCTTACCAAGTTTGGAGATAAGATCCACTTTTTTGGGAAGGAGGTTTAGATCTGCCACTTTAACGTAGATTCTGGCACTTTGGAGTTTAGTTCTTGAAGCCGTGGCTTTATCCACAACCACTAACTCACCAAATGAACTAGCTATTCCTTTGAAGATGTCCTCATGCTAGAATTCTAAAGGGATCCTAGGTAGCTTGGCCCAAACAGGAGTTGTTGAGAAAAATGAATCAGATAAATCCATATCTGGTTCCCATTTCTTGATAGTTAGGGTGCTTCTTCCAAAAGACCAAGGTCCTTCACTTAGGATCATATTCAGATCTTCTTCACAGTTAAAGATGAAGGAGAAAAAACCATTCACCATAGGTGCAATGTCAACTTCTCTGCATATGGCCCATCTCTTTTTGATCAACTTCTCCGCGTATGGCTATCTCTCAATGTTACTATCTCAACAAATGATAGTTCATTACAACATCTCTTTCCTCTCTCTCTCACCTTTTCTCTTCTAAGCTAGATATAACAAATACAAATCATATTCATCTCTCATAATTGATCTTCTAAGCTAGATATTATAATATCAAATCAACCTCTATCTCTTTTATTACAAATGGCTTATCAAGCCTCTATTTATAGCTTTCCAAATGACCTTTGGCCTTCCCCCTTTGTGACCCTTCAATCCTCATGGAAAATGGTGCCAAACTTGTATGAACCTTCATATCCTTGCCTTTGAGAAGTCATGTGGTGACCCTTCATGAACAAAAATGTCCTTCCTTCTTTTGTCCTTATCTTTGTGACTTTTCATATTCCTCAAAGTGTCCCTTCATGAGAAATTGCACCCTTCCTCTTTTGTCTTCACTTGGTGACTCTTGGAATTCCCCAAGATGACTCTTCATGTGAAAATGTGTCCCATCCTTCTTTTGTCTTTACCCCATGGCTCTTTGACTTCTCCATGGGCCCTTCTTTTGTCAAATATGCAACAAAACATATATTCATTAATATTAAATAAATATTAACTCACATTAGCCAAGATATAAAAAATATCATTAAATGCAATGGGGCCTTTATCACAAATAATGCTAGACCTTTGACATCAATGACAATATTTCCAACAAAAGCATCACCAAGAATCCCTTGATGATATCTTAAAAGCATAGAGTATAGGACCTTCTTAAGTATTTTGAGGACTTCAACATCCAAACAGTGCCAGGGAACCAAAATCAACATGTTGTTAGGTTGGAAACTATGGGAGCTCAATTTGATCTCCCAAATGAATTTAAAAAAATCAAAGTACAAAGACCTATTAGAGTGGTAGTAAGACCATCAGTGCTAGACAATGAAACTCATTAATAGGTATTTGATAGTGAAAATAAAATTTCTTGTTTCTTTTAGTGGGAAACAAAATTGCCCTTAGTGAACAAAGATAGGTTTCAACATCAGTATGAGGATCAAATTGTTCAACTGAGGTCTACCAAGCTTCCTAAAGGGTTGGTCACCCTTGAAGGTCTTTTCCATGAAGGAGACTATATGAGGAAAGATAAGGTAGTGATGTAAAAAAATGAGGATAACTATGAAGGAGTTATTATTCATAAATACAAGCTTCTCAAGCTTGGGAAGGTAAGCACTAAATTTAAAAAACACACTTTCATAGAACTTTGTAAATAATATGTAGATATATTTGCTTGGGAATATAGTGACCTGAAAGGTTTTGATCCTAAGTTAGGCCAACATACTATATAATTGGAGGATAATTCCAAGATTTTCAGGGAAAACCAAAGGCCCATCAACCCTAAAATATAAGATCTTATGAGGAAAGCATTGAATAAATTAATTGAATCTAGGATCATCTTTCTCATAAAGCACTCCTCATTGATAGCCACTGTAGTACATGTAAGGAAGAAAAATGGGAAGATAATATTATGTGTGGAATTTAGGGATCTAAAAAGGGTCTCTTTGAAATATCATTACACCATACCATCCATGGAGAAACTCCTTTAGATAGTTTCTAGTTTAGAATGCTTCTCCCTTTTGAATGGGTATTCAAGTTATAACCAAGTACTGGTGAGAGAATAAGATGAATATAAGACTTCCCTCAGCATGAATTAGGTCACATATGCTTACAAAAATATGCATTTTGGATTTAAAAATTTATGGGAAACCTTTCAAAGAGTAATGGACATGGGTTTCCTAGGGTTGTTGAATTAGATAGTACTAGTCTATTTGGATGACATCACAGTTTTCTCAAAGAAAACTAGTGAACACTTAGATCACCTAAGATTGATCTTTGAGAGATGTAGAGAGTATGATATTTAATTAAATACTAAGAAATTTGTGTTTGATGTTCATGAAGGAAAACTTTTGGGTCACATTTTCTCAGAAGAGGGATTATCCATTGACCCTGATAGAATCTGTGTTATCTTAGCCTTATCCTTACCCAACATAAGAAAGGGATATAAAGATTCCTTGGGAAAAAAAAATTTATGAGAAGGTTTATAATAGGTTTTACAAACTTTTTCAAACCTATCACTTCCATTTTAAGGAAGAACCAAGTGTTTACTTGGTCAAATTAAGGTAAAGTTGCATTTGAAGGTATCAAGCAAGCCATTTCCCAAGAACCCTCACTCATGAATCCTAATTTCTCAAAGGATTTAATATCATACACTTTCACCAATGTTGATAGTATATCATCTATGCTGATGCAAAATAATGGTGAAGGACTTGAGAAAACAATTACCATTTTTAGTAAAGGTCTTGAAGGATATGAGGTAAGGTACACTTTTTTATAAAAGTAATTTCTTGTAGCTTTGGGAAGCCTCAAAAAATTTAGACCAATGCTCTCCAATAAAAAACTTCATCTTATGGTGTCTCATCCTAGAGTTAGGGACTTCATCCCAAATAAAGACTTGAATGAGAAGAGAGTTGGCTAGATTACCAAAGTCATGGAGTATGATGTAGAGATAAAAGAAATTAAGCTAGTGATAGGTAAATGCTTATGTGACCACATGGTTGAGGACCTCTATGAATATAAATAAGTTGTCTTGGTAACACAAGATGAATCAAAACTAGATACACCTCCACCTCACAATAGTTGGCTTCAAGATATGACTCATTTCTTGATGATAGGTGAGTGCCCTCAAGGGATGGACAGAGCAAAGAGAAGGTATTTTAGACTTAAGTCCATACATTATGCATTAATTAATGGGGTTATATTTAATAAAGGAATTTAATGGAGTGCTTCTTAGGTGCATAGATTATAATCAAGTAACAAATCTCTTAAAGAAATTTCATGATGGGCCTGAAGGAGGCCATTTTTATCCAAGGACTAAAGTAGCAAAAGTGATGAGAGCTAGTTATTATTGGCCCAACATTTTCAAAGATGCCTATGCATGGGTAAGGAAATGTAAAAAATGTGCTCTTTTTATAGCAAAACAAAAAAAGTAGCCCTTCCCCTCAACCCAATTAAAGTAGAACAACCCTTCATGTATTGGGGTTTGGACTTCATAGAAATAAGCAATCTACCTTATAGTGAAGGATATAAATGGGTGCTCATTGATACTAACTACTTCATCAAGTGGGTGAAAGAAATTAATTTAAAATAAGCCAATGAAATAATAGTGTTGGTCTTCTATGATAGCATAATGACTAAGTTTTGTGTATCATCCACAATAACTTGACATAATGCCTTAGCATTTGTTTGCATGAACACGAGTGAATTAGAACTTCAACTAGGCATCTACCTTAGTACATCCTTAAATTACTATCCCCAAGGTAATTTACTTGAAAAGCACAAAAATAAGAACTTGATAAATATTATCAAGAAGACAATGGAGGATAATCAAAGAGTGTGGCATACAAAGTTATGGACAACCTTATGGGTTGATAGAGTGACCCCCAAAGTTACCATTGGTAATTTTCCAAATGTCCAAGTATATGGGATAGAATCAAAATTTCCCATTTCTCTTGAACTACCTACCTTGGGACTAGCCCATCATTTTAATTTGATGGAGAGTGAGCCAATGAGTGTAAGAATTGTAGAGCTCATGGAGCTTGAAGAAACTAAGGACCTTGTAATGAATACACTAGAGTCACATCAAGATCTTGTCAAAAAAACCTTTGACAAGAGAGATACAATAAGGGACTTGAAATAATGGGACCTAGTACTCAAATGGGACTCAAATAAGTCCAATCCAAGAAAATACACCAAGTTTGATAGTTTTTGGAGTGATCCTTATTTAATCCATGGATGCAAACAACATAATTATTTTTATCTTGCCTAATTGGATGGAGAGGTATTACCCATCCTAGTCAATGCTATTCATACAAAACCTTTCTATTATAATAAGTTTTCAACCATAGTATATTATTATACATATTAGAGTAGATTTTCATGTTTTCTTCTAAGTGCATTGTGCGTATTTCCTTTTAGTTATGTGATTCCCTTTCAATAATTACCTTGGGCATAGTTTTTTTTTTTCCTTTTGGTCCTTATTGTTTCAAGAGGAGGTTTTATGGAGAGGGTCAACCTTGTTTTTAATCTATTATCATTTACAAAGGAAGTATTTGACTTTGAATTCCTAATGGATTAGATAAGGATAATAGTTCTTTACATATTAGGCATGCAATCCCAATATGTCACTAGAAATGTTGGCCAATTTTGGCCTACATATAGAAATATTTCTAGATGAGTTAGTTTATGGAAGTATTCATATGGAGTGACAAGATAATCAGATTTCCTAAATGAGTGGATGATCAAATGATGGAGAATAAGATAAAATAATCACTTTAAAATCTTTTAAAACACTTTAAGCAAGCCTAAAGTTTACTTTATTTATCTTTGAGAATCAAGTCTTAAAATAGGTCTAGATTACAGGTGAAGGATCCCAATATGTCTACATGATGTTAAATAATTTAGAGTGTATGAAATAGGCTAGAATAAATCTCCAAAGGTTCTTCAAAGCTTTGATAGATCAAAATATAACAAGGACAAGTATAAAGGAATTAAACCATCACAATACGTCATGCAATAAGAAATAGGTTAGTCTGGTTGGACATTTGATAAATTAACTTGAGGAGTCAACCAAAAATTAAACAAATTCATGGACATGATGTTTTGGTATCATAAAAATCCTCTAAAAATTGCATATATTCATGAGTTTTCTATCTCAAGATATCAAAATTCAAAGTTGAACTTGTAGAGTGAAAAATTCATGGGGATGTCAAGTTTAAGCCACATAAAGAAGTCATTTAGATTCATATATTATTGAGTTTGAATGTAAAGTTGATAAGTGTTAAGAATAGGAAGTTTAGATTAGATATAATGGCATGTGGGTGAGGATAGAGTCAATGGGTCTAGATAGATCAATGAAGTGCATTCAATCTTATAAATTTGGATCAATGATGAGTGAGAGATCAAGAAGTTAGTGGATCCCAAATATGAATAAGGAGATGCCAAGTGTTATGACCATGGTAATTACTAGGTAAATCAATGGTATGCATTAGAACTATGAAAAAGAAGATTGACGGTACACATAAGTTCAAAGAGTCAATGTTCCTAAGGATGAATATGAGGATACCATGTGGTACAAGCATAGGAACTAGATGAAACTAATTATAGATCCCATAAAACAAATGAGAATATAACAAATGGAATAATTTAATAAGCCTAGATCAATATCAATAATATATATTAAAAGTTAAGGCCAAGAAACTTGAAATGGAGAATAAATGTGACCTAGGTCAAACAAGAACAAAAGGGCTATGTCACAGTTAGAGCTTACTCGATCATCCATTAAGAATGAGACATAGTTATATACTTAGGATTGATAAATAATGAATCTCCATCACCATTAAAGCTTAGTCTTAACCTTTGGTTTGAAATTTAGAATATATAGGGTCCATTTTCTAGTGTTACCATATTATTTCATGACTATATTTTTTATTATTTAAAGAAAACTTGTGCATACACATTAAATTCTCTACTCCCACAAGATTTAGAGGTATAATAGGTCTATTTATACCTAATATAGTCCAGGAACAAGGTTATATAACTTGTAGGTTTCCATTGACAGATAACTATCAAAAAAATAATAAATGGATTGGTTTTCAATCTATAACAAACATATGTTTAGATTTGAAATGGGGGTAGATATATGATAAATTAAGAAATGTCTTATCTTACAAAATAGTAATTTTCTAGATAAACTAGTACCAATAGATGATCAAGGTATTTATAGTCATAGCTTTGTAAGGTTCAAGATATGAGGATTTTGTCCTTATAAGCAAGCCAAATGGAAGATGTCATAGAATCCCAAGATAGAGATATAGTGGTTGGAGAAATCAATTAGATAATTTAATAAATTTTCAAGGTCTTTAAGTTTTTTTCTTCATATTATGATTGTGGCTCATTAACCTCAAAAATATCTTGTCTTCTAGTATGTTTCTAAACCAATGAAAGGATCTGAAAGGTATTGGGACTAATGAAGGTTATTTTGTCTATGATGTATAAAATCTGATTACATCAAAATATGGTGGATCATTCATTAAAGTGTGTTAGTTCATTTATATATCTTTGACTACATGCTCCCACCCTCTCTCTTTCTTCCCATCTCCCCTATATCTCACATTCTTTCATATTTGTAAAAGGTTCTCAATTTTTAGATATTGGTTAAAGACTTTTGAGAATCAAGGAGACTAATTTAATAAGGCTAGACCCTATCAAAATTTGTAATAACTACCTCTTTATGTAATAAAAAAGACTTTATTTACCTATCTCCTTATTTTGATTGGTTTTTATCAAGATTTTACATGATAGCCCTATGAATGAGATTCTTCCATATCCATTGTCCTTCTTGCTTACCTCTTTTAATGTGTTTTCAAACTATTACAAGTCAGGACTTGTGTTCTTTCTACCATTAATGTAAGATTAGTGTGAGTCTTAGAAATCCTCTTTATTTCCATTCATTACTTCATGAACCTATTTTATGAAATACTTATGAAATTAGTTGGGTTATGAGATTTTGTGAGATAGTATTGTCTTATGTTGATCTAGTGTGGGTTTAATCTTATGTGAGTTCCCAATTAAATTTAGTGTATCACCTTTTTAGTATTATTAGGATCCCTATTTTCCCATTTCTAACCCTTTTCCAAGTAGTAACATTAGTTTAGGTAATCCATCAAGAGGAAGCCGACCTTCTCTAGAGGTTCAACCTCACCATAAGAAACCCACATCCTAAGGTTATCTCAATATTGTGACTAGGAGTACGGGACCCTAAATAAATCCTCTAAAAGGGTGAAGTTTCACGTCTTAACAATAACTACCTATGTAATAGGTAGAGGATACTGATATGTAAGACCCTCAACTATGACTAGGTTATTTTCATGTATATATTTTATGCATATGTGCACTATGGATGGAATGGATTGTGGTTACTATATCCATGGCCTACCTAATAACATATCAAACACACCTACACTAGGTACTACTAAGAACCAAGTGGCCACATATGTTGGTCCAATCTAATATATAATCATGATATCCCTAATGGATATCTAAACATGACCATTGAAACCACTGAAAAAGGGTGATAGTGCACATGTTAATTCTTAACCTGTTATCAACCATAACACTCTAGATAAGATGGTGATATCATGTAGGATTATATAAAAAGTAAATATAAATATGTATCATCATTAAAAATATCCTATTCTAGAAAGGATATGAGGGATCTAGATCAAACAATAGTTTGGTACATACTAATTATATTTTGTAATGGGTGTGCTTGTAATCTAAACATGACCATTGAAACCACTGAAAAGTGTGATAGTGCAAATGTTAATTATTAACCTGTTGTCAACCATAACACTCTAGATAAGATGGTGATCTATGTAGGATTATATAAAAAGTAAATATAAATATGTATCATCATCAAAAATATCATGTTCTAAAATGGATAAGAGGGATCTAGATGAAGCTAATGGTGGATGTGCCTGATATGTATAGTTAACACTTGAAGTGATCCCTACTTCATTAATTTTGTGTTTCGGAAATGTATATGAGAATATATTTAATTATTTATCTTCCATTTACTATATTTTAGTGCCTTTGTGGGTGTGCCCACATTAATAATATTAACATCAATCAAATCTTGTATCTTATATTTTAGGCTAATGCATCTATTTATTGTATGGATTGGTACCCTACAATACCCAAAGAATGAATTGGAATCATATTTATTTAGAATAGGTCATGCCATATCAACCTATTTTATGGGATGGATAGATATTACATAGTATTCTAAGAGTTGCTATAAAACATGTGCTAGTGATTTTGGAAGGTTGGTGAAGACTCTACATCGAGGAGCTGATAAAACCAAGTGAGGAGATGGATTTTAATCTATGTTAACTATGGAATTTTTATCACTTTTTTTTTCAATGGCCCTTAACCTGTATGAAGGCTTACTTAAAATATTATAAATTGATAATAATCGAACTATATATTTTATTTTTCCCATTGATAAAAGCTTGACTTCTCTTTATTTTATTATGTGGCAAAACTATGTGAATGTTTAAAAATTATTAGAGAAGATATATTCATGTAATGCTAGTATAATAATCTATTTGGAGATGCCCTAAATCTCTTTATCTACAATGGGGCCAGTCAATTTAGCTAATATAGTCTTTTATCATAATATGTATTCTACAATAGGCTCATTTGAATTTTGTTTCAATTGTGTAACTTGAGCATATGAGATCTTGTCACTGATGTTTATGGACAAGTTTTATAAGAACATGTATTCCAAAGGATTTATGTGATGATTGATTGATTCATTAAGTCATAGAACCATTATAAGGCATAATATTTTAAAATGCATGGAAACAACTTTGTGAGAATCCAATCATTGGACACATAGTCTAAACATGTAATGTGAAAATCTTAAATATTATGCTTTGGGTCACCCTTACCATCATATAATGTAATCTTAGGTTCCATGAATCCTTATGGAAAGGTAGTTACCTCTATGTGATGTGTGAAATGTGTATGTAAGAGAACATTAGAATCTAAGGCACGTGATGGACTAGTGGATCCCTACTAAAGATTTAACACCTTATCCAATGGAGTATGAACCTCAGGCATAAGGGATTGTACATATGAAATTGAGGAACTAGCCATAAGAGGTGTAGTTATCACTAAATTTTTTGAGTTACAATTATTAGTTATACGAAATGATTTAACCCCACTATAGGTGTAAAAATGTTATTAGTTTGGGGGGTTAAATATTGACCATTATTTGATTTTTAAAGTTCTTATCCAATAATAATGAGGTCATATTTCATATCTGAATGCTTAGACACAAAATATTGTAATTATTTCTTATCAGTCTCATCAAATCATTTGTTGAATTCTACCACTATAATTTGGAAAGAAGTAAAACAAGTTATATATTTTGAAAATTTAAATAATTTTAATATAAGAAAGATTTTAAAAAATAAATATTGAAATAAATACAAAAATTTTAAACTAATATCTGAGAATAGACACAAAAATGATGGAAACCCTAAAATCATAGAGTGTTAGGATTTCATAAATGTTCAAAGTATGTTAGGTTCATCAAATATTTTAATGTTTTAGGACTTAGTTTATGTAAATCCTATCTTTTTTAAAGCATTGATTAGACTAAATTAGGGAAACAAGATGCAATAAATATAGACACTAATTTTTTATAGAAATGACTAGCTTTAACTTGTCTAAAAATAGTAATAAATAGTTCAAGTATTTACTTAGCTAGAAAATAATTGATACAAATGATCTAGGTATGAAAAATTAATATGGAAGCCAGTATGAGTTCCTTAATCAAGATCCTAGTATGAGAAACCATTCTAGACATTAGCACCACAATTAGATAGTAATGGCATTATTAGAAAAGTTACAGTAGTGTTTTGATATTGGTAGTAGTGTCATCTATGCAAAACTATCCCAAGATTCTAGGTGCACTTGTGTCTAGATCTCTAGGGTCCATTCATATGTGCATGAGTCTTATAACCCTATACTTTTACTTTAATGATTAATTTATTATGCAAACCCTAATCATCCATGTAATTTGGGCATGAGCTAAAAGCTATGTTTTTTAGTAGGGTAGGTTAGACGTCCTCAACACCCCATTGTGAAGAGAGTTACCTATATACCAATACTCTAAGAAGGGATCAATCATATTATAGTTCTCCCCACCTAAATTCTTTTGAAATTTCAAGTAATTCTAGTATGATAGTGGCATTCAGTGCCTTGAATGTGATTGAGACTAGAAATATGCATAATCTGAGATTAGGGATGTTGTAGATGGTATCATTTAAAATAAGGGTAAAATAGGGATTGATGACCTTAATTTTTCTCAAATTTTTATCATTTTTAATGGGTATTTTATATTTGATTTCCATATAGTGGTTAAAGAGCTAAAAGTCATGTATTTATATTATTTTGTTATTTGTGTGAGTGATAAAAGATGTCTAAGATGACCTTAGAAAGTTATAGCTTTGAAAATATATTTTTTTGGTAGAAGATAGGGAGTAGGAGATTAAATAAATTTTGGGTAAACTAGTGTCATGTGGTGTTAGTGCACTTATTATGGTGTTAGTGCTTAGCTGGAAAAACACTAGGCACGAAGGACCAAGATCAAGAAATGAGGTTCTAGGACCAATTTAGGGATGACTAGAGATGCATATGGTTTGGACAAAGGATGGATAAGTGTGATAGATGATTTAGTATATGTCTAAGGATAATATATGGATAGGTAGTCTCAAGTACCACTATTAACACTCAAATACCACTTTTGGGTGATTACACTATCATGTTCTTCTTTGTTTTTACATCAATCATAAGAGAAGTAATATTAGAAGTATAAATCACTCAAGTTTTAGACCTTGATCAATATTTTTCAAGTTAAAATTTAGAACATTGTGTATATAAGAGAAAATGGATAGATATATAACTTATCATACTGAATAATAATCAATATTGGAAAAGGTAATCTATTAGCACGTACGCTTGAAAATGCATTTAAATCAGGATCATGACCAATAATGGATTTGTTAAACCTATACTAAGGGATCACTTATCACACTATGGAAAAATAGAGGTTTCCAAGGCCTCTAGCCAATTCGATAACCCTAGATAGGTCTTACCATTGTGAATAATATTAAGCAAGTTAATTTATTAAACAACTATGCATGTTAATCTAGTAAATGCATATGCAAGCTAATCTAGTTCTCACCAAATATTATGGAAAAAATGAGGAGACATACAATTGAATATATAATATAGATAAAAATAAAAATATATCTATAATATAATAACAATATAAGTAAGGAGAGATACAATTGAATATATACTAACTCTACAACATCGAATTATTAAAATATGAAGGGTTACAAATATAATTACCTTATTGAAATGAACCTGCCATGCCTAAATATCTCCCTTATCCAATGGTCAATTTAATGATGTGTAATTAATTATCTTATATTAGAAATTAAATGAAAGGGGTATATATATAGCCATGGATTGACCCTAATATTTCCTAGGAATTTAGTCGACACAATCAAGATGGTCAACCTTGTTAGATGGAAAATAGATTCATTAGGTCTTGAATCATGTATGGTTAGGCATATAGAGTTATTTAACTTTTAGTAAACCTATAATAGGTTTAACCTGATTGACATAGTAGGGTAAATGGTAAACACGTGTTTTTGCTTAGGTAAGGGATATTTTAGGTGGTGCATTGCTTAAGGAAGTGTATAAGTGGGGTTTCAAAACTTATGGAAATGGGTAAGAGTAACTTATAGTGGTTTTATGTGGTGGTATAAGGTCTAATGATATTATAAATCACCAAATATACGCCAACCCATTTCCTAGTGCACCCTTTAAGGTATGCACTTAGAGAGATTGATATTTTATGGGTTATTAAAAGAAAGAATTAGTAACTAAAAAATTTTAAAAATATTTTATGTATACATATGCCCCACTCAAATATTATCACATGTTACCCAGTTATAACATGGGATGGTTCTTTAGGAAAATAACATAACAACCCACAATGTTGAGCTAATAAATTATAGTAAAAACATAAATTGAAATGATAATAAGGAAATAACTAAAGTAATATATAAGTATCATATATGTACATTGATTTACCTTATCACTAAATGATTATCTACTATATTTTTAATTTTAATCATGGAGGGTGAATTAATTACTTTAGATAAATCATAGGGATGGGAAATTAAAGAGTAAAAATAAACATACATACATAAATCAAAATAACTGAACATTACAAAACTAAAATAAATCACTTGGTCAATCGGTAAGTTAGGGTGATAAGTGATATGTTAGAACCAAAAGGACCAAGGGAAACTAGGAGTAAATTTGGTAACACAAAAATACAAGGCTAATAAATGACCAAAAAAATCAAACAAAATGTAATTAAACCAAAGAACAATGTAAGTAAAATGATAAATATAACAACAATGTAAAAGAAGTTAAAAAGAGAAACTTAAACAAACACGAGAAAGGAAAATAAAGTAAAATAACATTGATTAATGAGAAGTAACAATACAAAATCACACAAGAATGAAAAATTAATATATAGAAATGGAACAAGATAATCTATAAAAAGGTTGATAAACAATTTCTATAACTTTTAAAATAAATCAAGGAAATTGAATAAGGATAAAACAATGGTGTAAGGAAGTAATGCATAATCACTCAAAAATAAAACTTTATTATTAAATAAATACAACCAAAATAATATTATTAGTACAATGTTTTAATAAGATGTGTAGAAGAAGGAATAAAGAAGTGTTATCATTAAAATTTGCACCCTTGAGGAGATTGTCGAAGTCTCCTCACTTAAATGATAACATGGGAAGAACCATAGGTTGTAAGTAACCTAAAGAATGGATTTAACCTCTAGATAAGGATAGATCCCCTTATGCATCACTTAATAACTACCACTAACCTACTAAATTACAAGGGAAAAGAGAGATAGAACTGATATAAAGCTACACTATGGAGGTGATTCACTAAATTATTGACCACCACCACACATCTAAAAATTCACAATGAAAATGAAGTTGATCTATTCATACACTACTCTTAATCTGCTCTTCTTACATCAAAATTTCAATATGAGTATTTTAGATGATAATTAGAAAAGAAAATATAGTTTTCATGAGATATAAAGGGAAATAATGAAACATTTCCTCACTTAAACTTAAAAATACTACTTAAACACTTCATATAACCTATAGGAGTGAGTTAAAATTGGATATAGGTGAGATATTGAGACAATATGTTAGGGAGAACTAAATAAAAAATAAACAAGATCAATCATTCATGCCTAAATGATAAAATATAATCATAAGAGAAGGTAAAACCATCTTGTATATTGCTTCAATGGATAAAAAAATGAACATCACTTTGACATACTCAAGTGGAAGATGACTTACAATGCTAAAATTAGCCATATATATAGAAGAGTGTGAGAAAGAGAGAGAGGAGAGGCATAAGAGTTGCATATGACTGGTATCATGTCATGAGGAACAAGTTATAATAAAGAAAGTATAAAATTAGGTAGTTATAAAATCTTCTATAATGATGTGTGTGCTTGATTTGGTCCTCTTATTCATCAAGGGTGGCATAGAGTGGCTCTTCACTTTCTAAGATGACTCATCAACCCTGTTTGAAATTAAACTACTCCTAATTGATAATTTACAAGTTTCATTATTTATGTTCTAAATTATATCTAACTACCCTTTACCTTATTTTACACTTATCATGCTCTGCTATATTCAATTGACACCTTTTATTTTTCCTTTAGTCATGATAGAGATTCTTCTTCATTGGTCATAAAGGCCTGCTAGTCAATTAGGTCTACTTTGTTTGATGTTAGCCATTATAATTGAAATAAGACCTCTATGAGAACTTTATATAAGTTTAAGGATGATATCTTAGATATTATAAACCATATTATGGTATGAATCATAGCTTCAAAGTGATCTAAACATGCTAATTTATCTCTCTTAGGTAACCATATCCTCTTTTCACAAACACCTCTACACTAACTTTGGAGTATATACCTATAAGAACACTTTTATAGGAAAAAGAGTCGATTTTGGGGTCTGAGAAGGTATAGGACCATCCTCATTTGTTCACATACTCAAACACCCTATTTATAACTTAAAACCCTATAAAATTACAACATTAATTGTATCCATATAGGTTAAAAATAAAATAAATTTTCATGGTTAGGGACTTATTGGAGTGTATAATGTTTTTTTCAATGTTTATTGGGACAATTCAATTCATTTTGATCCATATATCTCAATTTCTTCCCTATCGAGCTCTTATTAGGGTTTAATCAAGGTTTAGGGGTGTTTAATTTCCTAACAATCATTCATAGAGTTCTAACCATTCCCCTGATAAAAAATTCCTTGAATTCCATAGAAACACTAAACATACATTAAACCCATTAGATCCTATATATGTTGACCATTAACTTTTGTGAAAAATAATATGACCATTTTGACTGTTTAGGCCTATTTGAGAGCTTGAGAAGGGTGATTTGTCATAATAAGGCATGAAAGTATTTTGTTTTAGATATAAACCCATCCTCAAGGATTTTAAAACCTCACATGGTGTGTTTATGTGGTTTTATTCACCATTTCACCTCTCCAACTCACTATAACTTGTGCTAGCCCATGGTCAAGGTTTGAGAGTAACATTCTTTTAGTGACCCTAACAATCTTGTTTGGCCTTTTTTCATCAAGTAAGGAGTTAAAACATTTATAGGATGTTTATTTAAGGAAATGTTCACCTTTATTAATTTATCATTCTTAAAAAACATAAAAAACCAACAAACCTTCCTCACTTTTTGCATACAGGCCTAGGTGTGATCATTTAGGCCTAAATAGTCTTCTTGACCCCTATCACGAAATTCAATCACTTTGAATGTATATGAATACATTTTAAGAATTTTAAAATTCAACTAAATATGTTATTTGACATTTTTATATATATCATGGCTTTAGATAATAATAAATACACCTTTCATCAATTCACCTACAATCTCCTTGTAGTTTGTGTTTAGGGTTCATGACTGCGATTTTCAAGGTTATCCTTATTTTGGATTTTTTTAACTCTTGTGATTATAAAAAGTGTTATATAGTTTATTAATGTTCCTCTCCACCTCTATATATACCTCATATACTAATTCCACATCACACAAATGGCATTTTTTGTCATATTATTTACAACATGTTGTAGGTGGTCATTTAAGCCTTTTTGGTTAGAGGTCACAAAAATGAACTCCCTAGACTAATAAAACATTATTGATGTGTTTTTTATAAGATGAAAATTTTTATAACAATTTATTTTAACCTTTACACCCACTTTAATCTTTAAAATAATCATCAACATGGTCTTTTTGTCTTATTGTCTATTGACATGCCTGTAGGTTGTTACTAGGCCTAAAACCTTCATTTTCCTTATTTTGTCCTCTTAATCCAAATTTAAAAATTATAAAATATTATATAAATATGATATAAGTTTCTATATCCTTTTATCTCACTATAGTGGACTCAAATCACCTAGATCATTTAGTTGGGACTCTAACAGTCATCTTTTAGGCTTACATAGTCTATTTTAAGGCACATAGTCTGTTGAGAGGCAAAGTGAATTGAGGTCTAAAGGATATTTCATATATGTTTGGATGATTAGAGATAAGTTAAAAATTATTTATAAATTAATACTTAAGTATTCCAAATTACAATTCATGTTTATTTCTTATATAAGCAAAAGCCATGTCTATTGCATGCATTATATGCCCATAAACTTCCCTTTCTCATTGTTGGTCTTGAGAAAATTGAATCACAAGCACTTTAGATATTCTTTTAAATGAATGATGACACCATATTTTTATAGGAATATATATATATATATATATATATATATATATATCAAATACTTATTTTAGTGATAATGTTGACCTACAATTCTATATACTTATATGTTCATAAAACTCTCTTGGTCTTGTCCTAAAGAGAAACTCTTGAATCATTACCTCTAAGGCTTGACATATGGACCCTCCTTGAGAATGATATTCAATTCTCTCTGAATATTTATATTTACATTTAATTATGATATAAAATGAAAACATATCCCTATTTGATCAAGGTTTCTCCACCATGGCTACAAGTTTTAACTCACACAAATATATATGTATAGTTGAATGCCTTTATTTAAGTTCATACATCCAATGAAGATTAAAAAAGTATAAGGTATATTTATGAGATTGGATAAAATTAATTTTGGGACCATTTTGGTGCCAAATACATGGACCATGCTAACTCAACATATCTCTGCTTGAGGTAATCTTGTGGATTGATTGCTCCCTTTTGTAGCTTTTTGTGCCAGTTAGATAAATCCCTGAAGATCCCATGCTAGTTGGTAGGGAGTTGCATGGTGCTGAACTTTAAAGGACATACTTGAAGGAACTTGCATGTGGAATTTGGAGAAGAGTTGGTGTTAGAGTAGTGGATTAGGTGGGATAACAACACCCCAATAATAGCTCAACATCTGGCATGAACTCATCCAAACTAGGTATGATACTGAAGCTGATATGATAATGATCCCCAATGATAACATAACACTTGGTACACACCCATCTAACCTAGAAAGAGGATGCCCCTTTACCTATAAAATAAGTATTATATCTGAAGAGAAGGAAGAGGTGATTAATACAGTAAATCTCTACTGAAATCAAGAGCCACCATTAGTATTTTGTAACTAGCATGAACTATGTTAGGAACCCTAAATGTATATCTCAAGGTCATTTATGCACCATTAGGAAAGAGTTATTAAAATATGAGCACATGATTAGTTTATAGAAACTATAATTTATATTGGAAATTTGAGTTAATATAATGGCTTGTTTATCATATTGGTTACTAGTTCCCTCATTATAGTAGCACTGTGATATGTTTGTAACCTAGTTTTATTTGAACAATGTTATAGTTTATTTACTTGGAATGCATTTTGATATAAAGGTTCATCCTTGATCTCTAATGGCATCCATGTGTCATATAGTTATTTTCAACTACCTGTAAAGTAGACTAACTATTGAAACCAACATGTGTTGAGGCCCTAATATCCATGCCTAGAGCACTAACTTGAAGAATGATCACTTGAACCTAAGACATTCCCATGACTCAGCTAAGCACCTAAATGACACTAAAATCACTATTTCCCTATCTTATGCCATTAATATATCTATCTAATTAGATGTGAATTTTCACCATATGACTTGTGCCCTTGAGAAGGATCATGCTTATTGAGCTTCTCAAGAGTAGCCTAACACCAACAAGCCACCTAAGCCCATCTTTCCAATGACTAAATACCATTGAAACCAAAGTTGCACCATGTTTTAAGTAGTCCAATGTGGGCCTGGTCATTTCACTATTTCACTCAGGGTGTGTGCACAATGCTAGTGCCTTATGTGAAATTGTTGCTAGTGTAATAGTGTGTTAAATATTGTGCACCAAACCCTATTATGCTCATGCCTAGCTATGCCAAGTAGAGAAATGATTTGTATTTACTGTTAAGTATATGACTAAGCACAAAATATAAAAAGGATAAATTAATTACAATATTTAATATCATCTCATTCATTAATTCTATGCACCAATGTACCTCAAAACATCTTTGCAAACAAGACTGTCATGCTCAAACTATCAAATCAAAACTATTTGACACTACACCAAACATGAAAATGAGTAAAATTGAAATAAAATGATATTACAAGAGTAAAATAATGTTTAATATACCATCTAAAAACATATTCATGCATTGATTCATCTTCATAACTCTACATTTTGATAAAAATGACCTTGATGTGGTTTTGAGTCCCATTTCTACACCTTAACTTCTTAATAATTATTAATAAAGTTAAGGAGCCTAACCAAAAAAAAAATCCATAAAGTGAAAGGGATTTATGGTCCCCTCCTATAGAAAATATCTCTATTTCTAAATTTGTCCCTCCTTAGAGTACCATCCACAACCAGTTAGCCTTTTGAGGCTATCAAGAAGATCAATGGAGAGAAGAATGGGTTTTATACATTGTTTGACTATATACCTACAATTTCTCATGTATTTTGGTTTTATAAGACCATGGGGACCCCTATAATATTTTTTTAATTATGCATAAATAGAAACCCTCTACAAAAAACCTCAAAAAACTTGTTTGTCTCAATAGTATGCCTATTCTACCCTTTGTAACTATTGGAGATGGTGAACCAAGTGACTATTTAACTTATCCTAACTTGTATAAATATGGAGGAGTGTGAAAAAATACTTCACACTGATATTTACCTATAGATATTATAATAAATACTCATTTGTATGTTTAAAAATGATGAATAAATATTATAAATATGATTCAAATTTTGAAAAATAGTTATTTAACACATTTGGAGGATGTTTAGGAAAAATTACGTGCATGATGTCATTAATTAATGTTATATGACTTAAAATGATCCATATTCAAGGATAAAACCTTCATATTTTTTTCCTAGAAAGTAACATGTCAACATTGAAGTATAAAATGAGACTAGAGTAGATGAAATACCTTAATTTTGTCAAAACTACCTTAATATCTCCAAATTTATTGAAATACAAGGTGATCAACTTACTAGTTGTTTTCTTTGGCTAATTTGGTCTACTTTATATCATGGTTCTTCTTGGAAGGGTCACCGCCTTGTCTCCTTGAGAATGATTTCTCCTTGACTAAGATTTACACTTAACCTTAAATTTGTCAAAATTACCTTAAACAATGATAAACACATGAAAAGACTACAAATAAATACCATTTTATGACAAAAAAAAGTGACTTAACCTTGCTACTCAATAGACCATCCTAAATGACCTTGTAAGCTTAAAAGGAAGACACACTACCTATCATACTAAATCATTAACAAATAATATAGGACCTTCAAAATGGATATCAATAAAGCTAAGATCAACTAAAATAATGTTTTGAATGATACTCATTCATGGTAGCCAATTTTTGTCTAACATCTTTGTCAAACTCCTAGGATTTCATGTTTTCTATGCACCTTGTAATAGTTTCCTTGTCCATCCATTGGGATACAAAGTCACACATCACTCAAATTTAGACTTAATTAGACCTTAAACATGATTAAAAATGACTTTAATAAGAAAAAAAAAATTGAATACCTCTAAAACACACAAGAAAACAATAAAATGACACTAAATCAAGATAAGTCCACACACTTGTGCTACAAAGCACTTAGGGAAATTAAATCACAAGAACACTACCAACTACAACTAACCTCAAGACATTTTCCTCTTAGATCAAAAGGAATTTTTTTGTAAACACCTCTTCCATGATATGGATAATGATGTAGAACATGATGCCTTTTGATCATGGTGTTTGGTAGAGTATATATTTTTCTTTACAACTCCTTTCGTATGTTTTCAAGTGAGTTATTAGTAAAAAACATGTTTCCAATGAAAACATACTCATCTTGTGGCCCAAGACTATTCTCATCTTGATCTTTTCTATTTTAATTCACCTAAAACATGATCATATCTTGTCTCATAGGGGCAACATCAACTTTGGCTTCTAGTGTCTCCATGAAATAGTGTGCTTTGTATTGAATAACTTCTTGGTGGTTCTCATAATTATCTACAAGGAGGAGAGTGCCTTTACAAGCATATTCAATTTATCCAATAGGAGATAAATACTCTTGAAGATCATCAAATTCATTACAAATACCCAAATAATATTAACACATGTACTCATAATATTCTTGACTAACATCTTGAGAGGATACAATGTGAACCACATCTTCAACTTTCTATTTAAGATCTATAGGACTATCAAGAGCTTCAAAATCCTTCATGTGACCATGATGTAGTTATGATTCTGCTATTTCAAGCTTTGCTTCTTGCTTATTATAGGCAATTTCTATCCCACTCAAGACTTCATTTTTTCACTTGAGAGGTGTTCCACTTCAAGACCAACTACAACCTTTTCATTGAGACTCTCTATGAAAATTTCCCCTTGGGATTCCTCTATTTCCATTTCAACCAATTCTTCTTTGAAACAAGTAATCAAGCCATCATTTTCAATCAAAGTAGAGAGTTTAAAACAATATTTTACCTCTTATTAGCCACTTGAGACATCTTGGAAGATATCCAAGTGCATTTATAATGTAGATAGATAATCAAAATCATTAAGAGTCTTTAAGAACTATTGTTCTTGATCATCCATGATCTCATTAAGATGACTAGTTGGTTGGGCAACTGGTGCAACTATCTCGATTGATATTTATTCACCTTTAAGAGTGTTCTTTACTTTATATTCTATTACCACATCATGAGGATCACCCATCCCTTCATCTACAAATAATAATTTACTCCTTTATTCATGAAGGGGAGTACCAATTATGTGTTATTCCTCATGTTCACTTAAAGTTTCTTCTTCATATCCTTCTTGAGTCTCAATTATAGTTGGAACTTTGACTTCTTCATTTTCCTCCCATATAACATGTTATTATTTAATGATAGGCTACTCAAACTCATAAACAAGTTTTGAAATTTTGAGATCCATGAGCTTATCATTATTTTATTTCCATTCACTAATGAATACCTCAACTCTTGATATGATTTGGTCTTCATCCTTATCCAAATAAACTTCCTTCTTTTAGATGTTCTTTTGAATTAACCTCCATTATGGGAAAGTTTTAGGTTCTTCAACCTTATCAAAAAAAAATTCCTTCTTCTTTTGCATACTTTATTGAATTAACCTCCATGATGTGAAGGTTTTAGTTTATTGATGAATGATGGGTGGGTATTGAATGGCACAAGTTCCTCTTTTCTTTCCATTTCTAAATATAATTATTTTTCATATTTCTTCTCCCATGACTCTACCACTTGCTTTCAACTTAGAACCTTGAACCTAGGATCTTCTTATTAATGGTGTGATACAGCTTGATGGGTGGATGAAGGTTTTAGGAAGCTTACAAACCACCTTGTCTTGTCCTCAAATTTATGATTTTTGATGATAATGGGAGAAGGTTTTGAAGGGAGAGTAGGTTGAGCTTCAGGAATAATGAGTGAGGCTTTCATAGAATCAACATTTTTTTAATGGAATATTTCAAGTTGGATCAAGTTAGGAGTAGATTAAGGTTTATTTGGAGTAGGATAATGCAATTAAGGTTGATGGTATTATAATTATTACTTCTCCCATCTTACCAACCTATCCTCCATGCATTGATTTAAATCTCTTATTTATAGCCTTTCACTAGTTAGTACATGTTGGTTTCCTTCCGCAAAGGCTACCCACTCACTCTTTGTAAACTATGATGATTCCATTAACTTTTGAATGAGATGAATAAGGAAAACTTGGCCAAGTTATAAAATTATATCTTTCTCATTATCATTTCATTATTTAACATCTTCATGAGAAGTTGAGATTCTTTCTCTTTCTTAGATTGCATTTTCCTAGATATACACTCATCATTATAACTTGACTCCTGTTGATGGAAATATTGATATGAATGATATGAACATTGACAATTTTGATAAGGTTGATGAGGAAATGAGGAATATTAGCACTTTTGATGGCAAGGTTGGTCATATTGATTGATAGAGTGATATGGAGGGTAAGTAGGGTCACTATAGTGATGATGTGGGTCAAAATAGGCATGATATGGATCATTATCCTAGTATTAAGGATCATCATGATACTGGTAAGGATAAACATAAGTTTGACATGGCTTACCAACTTGTGTAAAAATACAAATCCACTCTAAATTTAGCCATCACACTTCATGAGAAAGCCAAAATAAAGAAATTACTTACTTAAAATAATACCTGGGATGATAAAACCAATTGAATGTTATCATAGTTGACATTGGTACTTTGTGTTCAGGGCTCCAAAGGATGGTACATTAAAGAGCAACATAAATCACTCTTCAATGGATGAAATCTCTTTTCCCACTGGGCATGCCATTATTATTATTGTCAAAAGTTTCACCCTTGAGGATGTTGTTCAAGCCTCCTCAATTAAGTGATATCATGAGAACAATATTAGGTTATGGATGACCTAGATAATGGATTGAACCTATAGATAGGGATAGATATCTTGATGCATCAATTAAGAACTATCACTAACCTACCAGATTATAAGGGAAAAGGGAGAGAGAACTTAAATCAAACTAAACTATGGAGGTTATGCAACAAATTTTTGACCACTACCACACATCTACAAATGCAAAATGAGTATGAAGATGATATATTCATACACTACTCCTAATTTTCTCTTCTTACATCAATATTTAAATATTAAGGTGGTATATAATGATTAGTTAAGTGGGGATAGTTTTCAAGAGGTATAAATGACAATACTAAAATATTTATTCACTTAACCTTTATAATACTACTTAAACATTTCATATGACCTTCAAGTGTGATTTCAAATAGCATATAGGTGAGATAATGAGACACCATCTCAAGGATAACTAAATCAACACTAGAAAAAATCAATCATTCATGCCTAAATGATAAAGTATAATCATAATAGAAATAAAAAATAGTTTGTAAATTTATTCAATGGCTTAAAAAAATAATAAGACTACACCATAATCAAGTGGAGGATGCCTTATAATGCAAAAATTAGGATATATACAGAAGAGTGTGAAAGAGAGAGAGAGAGAAGAGAGGCATATGAGTTTCATATGAAAAGTGTCATATCATTAAGAATAAGATACAATCAATAATGTTTGTTATTAGGTAGTTATGAAGTCTTATATCAACATGTGTGTACTTGATTTAGTCTTCTTTGTCATCAAGGGTGGCATATAGTGACTCTTCACCTTCTAGGATGACTTATCAACCTTATTTAAAATTGATCTCCTAATTGAGAATTAAAAATTTGATTTCTTTCCATTATAACTTATCTTGGACTACCCTCTTCTCTCTTTGACACTTGGTCCTTCCATGCTATCTTAAATTGACACCTTTGCTTCATGCTTTAGTCATGATAAAGATTTTTCTTCATTGGCTATATATGCCTGCTAGTCAATTAGGTTTGATTTTTTGGATGTTAGCCATTAGAATGGAAATAAGACCTCTATGAAAACTTAAAATAAGTTAGAGGATCATATCTCAGATATCAAAAACCATATTATTGTATGACTCCTATATTTAAAGTGATCCAACCATGTTGTTTTGTCTCTTAGGTGACCATATCATCTTTTCACAAACATCCCTACACTACCTTTGGATTTTTGATGTGTAAGAACACATTAAAACAAAAAATAATGGGTTTTGGTGTATTTTAAGGTATAAGAACACACAAATCACCCTCCTTATGATTTTCATTTTTTCATATACTTGAACACCCTATTAATGACTTAAAACCTTACAAAAGTACAACATTAAAAGTATTTGTACAGGTGAAATTAAAAGAAACATAAATGGTAATGGAATTTTAAATAAGGTTTAGGGTTTTTTATGTTATTAACAATAATCCATAGAGATATACCAATTTACCTAAGAAAAATATACACTGACTATTTAAGCTTGTTTGAGAGCTTGAAAAGGGTGATTTGGTATAATAAGGTGTGAAAGTGTTTTGTTTTGGATTTAAAACCCTCATTTTTGTCTATTCAAACTCACATGAGGTTTTAAGGTCGTTTTATTCACCATTTCACCTTTATAACTCACTCCAACTTGTGTTAGCCCATGGTCAGAGTTTGAGAACAACATTCTGATAATAACCCTGACAGTCTCATTTATCCTTTTATTCATCAATAAATGAGTTAAAACCTTAATAAGATATTTAATTAGGGTCTTTTTAAATTTATTAAATTACCAATTATTCAAAAACATAAAAAACTATAAAACCTTTCTCACTTTTTACATGCATGCATGTGTGATCATTTAGGCCTTTTAGGCCTAAATAGTCTTATTGAACCTTATAATGGAATTCAATAACTTTGAAAGTCTATTAAGACATTTTTATAATTTTAAAATTTAATTTAATATTTTATTTGACTTTATTATATAATTCATGGATTCATACAATAATCAATACACCTATCACCTATACTTTACCTTTAGGTCTATGTTTAGGCTTCATGATTGCAATCTTGATGTTTATCCTTCTTTTGGATTATTAGAACTCTTGTGATTATGAAAAGTGTTATAGATTTTATAAATGTTCCTCATTACCTATATATATACCTCCTAACCTAATTACACATCACACAAATGGAATTTTTGGTCATATTATTTATAACAGGCTGTAGGTGGTCATTTAGACCTTTTAAGTTGTAGGTTAACAAAGTGAACTCCCTAGACTAGTAAAACATTATTGATGTGTTTTTTATAAGATTAAATTTTTTATAAATTTTTATTCTTACCCTTACACCTGATTTATTCTTAAAAAGACTCATCAATATGCTCCTTTTGTCCTACTATTTGTTCACATCCCTGTAGGTGGTTACTAGGCCTAAAACCTTCATTTTTCCAATTTTGTCCTCTTAAGAACAATTTACCAATGATGAAATGTTATATAAATATGATATAAATTTTTATGTAATTTTATCTCATTCTAAGGGACTCAAATCACCTGGATCATTCACTTGGAACTCTCACAATCCTCTTTTAAGCTTATATAGTCTATTTTAAGGCACATAGTCCATTGAGAGGCAAAATGAATTGAGGTATAAATGATATTTAATATATGTTTTAATGATTAAATAAAACTTACATAGTATTTATAAGGTGATATTTAGGTCCACTAAAGTTTAATGCTTTTTCATTTATTGTATAAGCATAAATCATGCCTACTATATACATTATATGCCCCTAAACTTCCTCTTCTCATTGTTGGTCTTGAAAAAGTAGAATCACAAGTATTTGAGATAATTTTTGAAAGTAATTAGGATAAAATTTGTTTTAAAGGAAGGTATATATACTTATATAATTATTTTAGTGTTAATGCTAACCTACAGGTCTGTAGACATTTAGATTCATAAAACTCTCTTGGTCTTGGCCTAAAGAAAGACTCTTAAATCTTAACCTCTAGGGATTTCCATCCAGACCATCCTTGAGAATGATATTCAATTATATGAAAATAGTTCACTTTAAATTAAATGATCATATATAATGAAAACATATCCCCATTTCATTAGGGATTCTCCACCATGGCTACAAGTTCCAACTAACACAACTATACATGTATAGTTGCCCACCTTTATTGAATTTCATGTAGAAAATGATGAATAAATAGGTATTAAGGATATTTGTGATATTTTAACAATTTAAAACAACCTCGTTTGTTTATTATATGTATTAATATACATCATAACTTATTTGCAAATAAGACTGTCATTCTCAAACTATCAAATCAAGACTATTTGACACTGCACCAAACATGAACATTAGAAAAATTGAAATAAAATGATATTAAAAGGATCAAAAAGTTTTCAATATACCCTCTAAAAATATTTTTATGTATTCATTTGGATTCAAAACTCTACATTTGGAGAAAATTGGCCCTAGTCAGGTTTTGAGTTCTTTTTTTTGCACCTTAACTTCTTCACAATTGTTTGTAAACTTAAGGATACTAACCAAAAAAAAAATCCACAAAATTGGAATGTAATTTGGGTCCTCTCCTCTTTATAATATCTTTGGTTATAACATCCTCGCTCCTTAGATTACCATCCATAAACCGATTAGCCTTTTGAGGTTACCAATAAGATTGATGGAGAAAAGAATGGGGTTTTTGCCTTATTTGACTCTATAGCTCCATTTAGTGCATGGATTCAGGTATGAGAATATCAAAGGGACCCATGGAATAATTTTTACATTTTCCATCTATATAAATCCTCTAAAAACACCTCTAAACACATGCTTTTCTCAAAATTCTTCCTGTTCTACCCTTTAGAACTGCTAGAGATGGTGAACCAAGTGACTATTCATCTTCCCCTAACTTGAACAGAGGTGGAGTGTGAAACAATGAATCACACTTCTCCTTCCCTAAAAATATTTTAATGACTCCTCATTCAGACATTATCAAATGATGAATGGTAGTTACAAACAAGATTCAAATGTTGAAAATTTATTATTTAACACATTTGGATGATGTGTATGAATGCTTACATGCATGATGTCATTAATTTATGCTAGATGGCTTTAAAATACCCCTATTTAATGATAACACCTTCATATTTATTTTTTCTATCAAGTATCATCTTAGCATTAAAGTATAAAATGAGACTAGAGTAGATAAAAAACCTTAATTTTATCGAAACAACCTTAATCTCTCCAAATTACTTGAAATACAATGTGAAAAATTACTTGTTTTCTTCCTTGGCTAATTTGGTCTATTTTGGAACATGGTTGTTATTGGAAGGATCACCACCTTGTGTCTTTGAGCATGATTCCTCCTTGAATTGGATTCACACTCAACCTTAACTTTGTCTAACTTACTTTAGACAATGTTAAACACATGAAGAACCTACAAATAAAGACCATTTTATGACAAGACAAAGTGACTTAACATTACTACTCACTAGACCATCCTAAATGACCTTGTAATCTACCAAGGAAGAGACACTATGTATCATCCTAAATAATGAATGAATAATACAAGGCCCTCAAAATGGATATCAACAAAGTTAATATCAATTACATTAATGTTTTGAATGATAGTCATTAATGGTAGCCAAATTTTGCTAACAAGAAGTTTGAAAATATATTTAGAAACAATTTTTCTTATCAAGGAGGTAAATGAAATGGGTGGTGGGGGAAATGTAGGTGATACCAAGGTAGAAATTTATTTTTGCAATTAAGGCACTCAAATTAAGTTTTAAAAATAATAGGACTTTCAACATTCAGGATGATAGAAAATTTGCCTTAGCCACACAAATTTGGGTGGTATAGTGAAGTATAAATATAATCCCATGAAGTATATATTCATGAAAATTAAAATATACCTACCTTCCCACAACATGTTCCCCATTCCTAAATATCCCTTATAGATTCATCAATCTATTAGGAAGATTGGGTACTTGTTTAATAAATTAGGTATCACTAAATATAATTTTGAATCTTCTATCCTAGTCTACTAGCCTACTACACCCTAATGAGCCTTTCCTCTATCATGAGTCCAATTATGGAATTTGAGCTTTGACTAGAATATAAGTCGTGCTTAATAATCTTGTCTTTTGGTGTGATTTTGACTTTTGATTTATAATTTATTTTTTATCATTGCCATTTATTTTAAATGATTTGTATTTTAACTTTTTATAGATTTTGTAATTCCTCTTCCATACGAATGTGTAAAAACAATATGTGTGTTAAAAATCACTATCACTATAAAATTTGCACTTGGTAGCTAAAAAATAACCTAGAGAGCATGGTATTAATGAGTCTTGTACTTTCATGTTAAATAATAATGTTATCTTGAAACTAATCTTGGTGTGGCAAAATTGGAATGAAAATATGGGAAACAAGGAGAATGAACATGAAATTATTGAGTTACCTCAAATCACAAAAATGTGATAATGTGAAAAAGATGCAATGACAAGTATAACTCTATATCATAAGAAACAATCTATGTGTAGTGAAACATGAATAGATAATTTGTTTTTAAGTTATTAAATATAAAATAAAAATTAATTTAGAGAGTATTATATCACAATATGTAAATATTTCCTTAATCTATAAGAAAAACATTGTAGTTTAATGATAGTTTTAAGAAAAATTTAGATTTTATTAGGAAATCCTAGTCTTGTCCAAGGTATTACATAATAAATCATAAAATATAAACCAAAGTGGGTAAACAAATGTTATGAGGTGAAAGTCTTGTCTTATCCAAGGTATTATACTATAATTCACAAAAGAAAAATAAAATAAAGAATGAAAATAAACATGTAAAATGAAAAATTTATGATTAAAGAGAAAATGTTAGGACTGGACTATGAAATAAAATATATTCATGAGGATGGCTAGGTCCTATCCATGGTCTTATGATGAAACTCATAAATTAAATGAAAGGAATAAATATATACTAAAGTATTAATGATAGGGGGTAAGGCTATTGCATATAATATACTACTACAAATTGGAGATCTTTGTAGGAGACCTAAAAAAAAGTGTTAGTATTTACAATGTATGGAAGTATGAAAAGAAAGTAAATATTTATGTAAAAAAATTATTTAAAAAATAATAATTATTAGGTTCTTTGAATACATTTATTTCATAAACTTTTAATCTATAGGTATTATGACCAAGGATGTATTTTACTAGGTAATGAACCCACTATTTTGGGCATATTTTCATTCTTTAGCATGTGTATAATCTAGTTTGAGGACTAAATCACCAATATTGAAAGTTCATACTTTGACCCTTTTATTATGTCTTTTAGCAATGTGATCCTTGTATTGGTGATTCTATTATAAAGCATTTTTAAGGTGTTCATTGATAAAATCTAAAGAATGATGATAGGCTTCCCATAATTATTCATCAATAATTATACCATGAAGATATATACATAAATATAGGAGTTTAAATCCTAATGGTAATATTATATTTAAACTTAAATACATAGCTCCCAGGATTGGATTTGTTATATGGGTGTTTTTCATGAGAGCCTGGTTGATCATAAGATTTTGGTTATAGGCCTCAATTTTTCCTAATGAGAATAAGGGAGCAAAAACATATCTTTGAGGCAACATTTTTTGTTTAATATCAACTAATTAATTGTAGGCCAAGTAATAATATGTATGAGGTATTGGGGTCCTCCTAAGGAGCATAGAATTTATGGGGTCTATGGCCCTAAAATATGTTTGTATAAAAACAAGATCTATCTACATGTATGGGTACTTCAACCTTTTGTATATTATGGAACCGAGTATTAAAAATACTCATCATCTTGATAGGTTCCTTCTATATGAGTCTATAAATTGATGATATAGTATGTTATGGTTTATTAGTATCATAAAGTGGTTAATGAACACAATCTCAAGGCTAACCCAAGAGGTGATGGATCCATTTGGGATACCTAATACCAACCATAAAATGACTCATCTAGAGTGTAAGGGAAAAATATGTAAGGGACATGTTTATGATGAACTTGAGATATGATCAAGGTGAAGGTCTGGATGTGTGCTATTATTCTCAAACCACTATGAATGTAACTTGGATAGATGTTCTTGGTGTTTTTGGGTAAGTCATGTGTAAGTTATAGAATGTTTAAAGGATATCTAAGTCCTCTAAGACATGTGGGATTATCCATTGGAGGATTTTAAGGGTAGGGTAGGTCATGTGTAAGTTATAAAATGTTTAAAGGATAACTAAATCCTCCAAGATAGGTGGGATTATCCGGTGGAGGGTTCTAAGGGTAATAAAAAAATGGTAATAAAAGGTATTATAGTAGTAAGGAAACTACTAACTAAGAGGATTTATCTGGTCTTTGATTTCCATTTATCAGTTTTATATCTTCTATGTTAAATTAGTGTATTAATTTAAAGTCACCCTCAAATTAATTTTAAATCATGGTTATTATCTTCTTTTCTATCTTATAAACCTAAAATATCTCAGTCTAAATAAGGTTCCTAATGTTTAAAAAGTCCCTCCTCATAGCATAAATTATCATTGACATACATTTTGGCACACACCAACATGCAGGCTAGGTGAGGACTCACCCAAACCTCTTATGAAAGGATTTAGTATTGGAAATAACTTCCCAAAAGTATTTGTTACTAGGTCTTATCATATTAATCTCACTTAGTTGGCTATTATGGTACATTTCTAGTCAAGGGGACTTTTCTAGTTAACACTTTTGAAAATAAGCTTAGACTATTAAAACTAGTTCACTTAGATTTTATGGAAAATCCCTCAAATAAATACTAATAGCCATTATTTAACTGAATTCAATAATTAATCAATAATGAATATTAAAAATATATCATGTAATATTGTTAAAACATTACCTAGTGATCTAAAATTAAACTATTTCTAAAGTTAAACTATAAATACTTATAAAAAAGATCAAAATTGAAAGGAATGTAGAAAAGGAAAGATGAGATTGTTCTATAAAATAATATATTTTATTTTATTAAGTGGATAAATCCTTAGATAAATTGATCTTATTTTGTCAACAAAGCACAAGCATTATGCAAATATAGTGCAAGAGTCTAGAATAAAGTTAGCTATGCAGTGGAGGGAAATAAGGTCAACATATACATGTGTATACTAAGAATATCAGTTCATAGTTATTTAAAATTAAAGGTATTACATTAATTAAAAATGGGATTTTTTACACACTCCAAATGAATATAGGACTAGACCTCAAGAATCTCAGCTCATGCAAAAAATGAAAACTACTTAGAAAGTATAAAATTACATAAAGGGAAGACATAAATTCTCTTTGATCTCTTGGATAACTAATTTAATCCATAAATTGATCAATTAGGTATCCTTTATTTTAATGAAGAGATGGTATTTTATAGGAAAGGTAAACCCAAGGTCATTAATGCATCCATAGAATAGTGGTTTCAATAATTAAATGGCATCAATCTAGTTGAAATTTTAATTTTTGAATATATTATTCAATATATATATAATAAACAACCAGACCATGCTTGATAAATATTTAATTTAATTCTAAGGGGTTGAATGTCACTAAATTCTCCATGGGACAATATTTTGGCCATGCTCTATGTAGAGGTTCCAATGCCTAGTTAAGGGAAACCTTTTGAATTTTATGTCCTTAGTCACGTAACTCTAATGTGCACAAAAATTTTGAGTTTAGGGCCACCATCCAAATATCAAAAAAAATTTTATTTCATGATCAAATTGCCATTAAGAATCTCCCTCTGATTCAATACTATAAGTGAGATTCAGACACTAGTTTGTTCTAGGCTAAAATATATTGATGAGTTGATATGACCATCAATTTTAAACTTATGTGTTATTTATGATGATCCTACTAATTATACTGAAAATATAGATTCATCATGTTGTCATGTTTCCACTTGGAAATATTCCACTAGTCAAGGGACCTATAGTAAGATCTTATCACTAAGGGAATGCTACATGGTGTTTTTTCACTTATTATTTGTTTGGTCACGGGTCTAGATTCTTTTTATAATCCTTTTGGATAATATTCCATGATATTAGGATACATACCCACATCTTGGACATTTGAAAGTATATTTTATATAGATTATGTATTGACCACCTCGAGGGCCCAAAGAAATAGGATTATGCCATATGGCATCATCCTAGGCAGCAAAAGGGTTCTTGGCTGAGCTCTTTATTCAATGTGTCCTAAGAGATTTATATCATTGATATTTTGAAACATGTACTCATCTTAGGAACTCACTTGATCTCCAATATAATTAATTTGATAGGCATGGGGGCATGAAGAATCAATATGTTGATGTATGTAAGCATTCCATTCACTTAAAGAGTCTACCATATGCTTACCATGAAATGATAAACCTAAAGGGTGTTGGGTAAGTAGGGTTGTGTTAGACATCATCATTCTAGAGGTCTAGACGATCCTTAAGTAGGATATTTTTTTTAGGCACTTTAGAGAAGTGGATTAGTGAGGTCTCAATAGGTGGTAGTTCCTTGCTCATTCTAGGCTTGTAGGAAATAAATAGCCATTATACATATGAAAATATAAATTATCCATTAGAATTAAAATATGAAACCTTCCCAAAAAATACTAAGCTAAAAAATAGAGAAAGAGAAATGGGAAGGTAATATGTAGTAAGACAAATGAATAAAAATAGACATCCTACCAATATTTAAGCTAAAGTTGACCCACTATTTGGAAAATGATAGTTTTAAAATTAAATCCTAAAAATACTTAGTCAAATAAAATTTAAAGGAACAAAAAAAAACCAAAAATAGATAAATTCAATAAATAAAAGGGTCCTATTAAATTTAAACTTGAATGCATAATATTATACAAAGTTATCAATTTTTAAAAGTAAATCAATACAAACACCCAATCAATCATCCTAAAGGAGACAATATTAGACCAATTTGCTTAAGCAAAATATGTGATAAATCTACAATATTTATATATTATATATAAATATTAAGTGAAATTGTCCTAAAATGGAAAATTTTGTGTAGCTCAAAACATGACTTGAAATAGACCAATATTTATTAGATTTAGGTAGATTCAAAAACTTTTATCAATGAGGTCCCAATTTAAAATTTTTCTACGCTAAGTGTGTATAGTAAAAGTTTTAAATTTTGAACTAGTTATTGAAGTAAATCAAATATATCATTATGAGTATAAATTCTCAAGGAGATTTTCCAACTAGATTAATAAATAAAATAGGTGCAAGCACCAAAATTGATAAAACTAAAATACCATATTCTAGATAAAAAAGAGGTTCCATGATTTCAGCAATGAAATTAAGGTGTGTTGTGTAGACAAAAATAGGATCCACTTCCATCAATTGGAGCAAGTGTTCAAGATTTTGGTCATATGCTCTAAAAATTCTATAGTACATCTTTCTCCATATATTTCTTGTTGAATGGTAAGAACCATTTATAATAGTGTCTACATTAATATTTAAGTTGTTGACCTTTTCACCATGTTATCATAGGGGTATTTTTTCCTAGATTTCCATTCCACCAAAAAATTGGTGCCCATATTATTTATCACAGTGGGTTATTGTTTCTTTGTTGTGATCCAAAATTGTCACATTTCATTTGTATTTATTTTTTTAGCCTAAGTTGTCTTTTAATGATGTATCTATGTCATGTCTCCATTATCGAGTTTACATCCATGAATCGATATTCAAAATTTATAAAAATGTATTAGATTTTTTCATATCCATATTACCTCAGATGCATGAAATAAACCTAGATATAAACCATTCAATTATTTATTTTTAATTTAATTATTCTCCTACTTTTTACACTATCAATTTGAATCTTCCATCATAATATCATATTATCACTAGTTAATGAAGTAAATCAAATATATCATTATGAGTATAAATTCTCAAGGAGATTTTCCAACTAGATTAATAAATAAAATAGGTGCAAGCACCAAAATTGATAAAACTAAAATACCATATTCTAGATAAAAAAGAGGTTCCATGATTTCAGCAATGAAATTAAGGTGTATTGTGTAGACAAAAATAGGATCCACTTCCATCAATTGGAACAAGTGTTCAAGATTTTGGTCATATGCTCTAAAAATTGTATAGTACATCTTTCTCCATATATTTCTTGTTGAATGGTAAGAACCATTTATAATAGTGTCTACATTAATATTTTAGTTGTTGACCTTTTCACCATGTTATCATAGGGGTATTTTTTCCTAGATTTCCATTCCCCCAAAAAATTGGTGCCCATATTATTTATCACAGTGGGTTATTGTTTCTTTGTTGTGATCCAAAATTGTCACATTTCATTTGTATTTATTTTTTTAGCCTAAGTTGTCTTTTAATGATGTATCTATGTCATGTATCCATTATCGAGTTTACATCCATGAATCAATATTCAAAATTTATAAAAATGTATTAGATTTTTTCATATCCATATTACCTCAAATGCATGAAATAAACCTAGATATAAACCATTCAATTATTTATTTTTAATTTAATTATTCTCCTACTTTTTACACTATCAATTTGAATCTTCCATCATAATATCATATTATCACCTTTTCCTTTCGTATCACTCTCTCATCTTATTAATACTTTTAGTAAGAATGTCATGATAATTAAAATATCATTTAAAGATCTTTTATGCATTGACCCATGTGTTTATGCATCTGAAATAAGTTTTCCTATATCATTTAAGTGTTTCATCCCATAATATTTCAAGGCATTCAAATAACATCATAGTAATATCATTGATAATGTGAATCCTGCAGTATGATTACAAAACAAAAAAGTGTTCTTCCACATCCTTTTTATGTTTTCTAAATGGTGGAAACTTCATCTTATTTTATGTACTTTGAGTATTTTATGGTGGTATATGGGTGATACTAGTATTATTATTACCACTATTAATCAAATTATTTGATGTAATTTCTCTTGTATTACTATTAAAAAAATTCTATTGTTTATCTTTTTATTGTTTAACCAAATTTTGATTATGTCCTTATCTATATTTAACATGTCTATGAAGTATTTCATAACACTTTTGCCCATTTTTTTGTAAATTCACTTTTATTCCTAGTCTCTTCACTAAAACTTTTATATGTATATCCTACTTATTTTCCAATATGTATTTATATTCATAAGAGATATGGATGTTCATGTCAATTGTGAGGTCACATAGGGGATGGTGATTAGTCCAAAGGGTATATTTCCTCTTGAGGACTCTTATAATTCAGGTTTAGGGGGATTGTGTCACTTTAACTTTCCTCTTAATTATTTTATATTTATGATTTATTTAATTTTTCAATGTTATTTTCAACTAATATCTAATATAATAATTTATATTCCTAATATTTATTCTATATATCTCTAGTATTATTACTAACACTTATTTCTAAGTTGCCTTTCTCCTAAAGGTTAATATTTACTTAAATATGTATTCATTTTTCTATATTATATTTATATCTTTCCTCTTAATTACATCCTATTGGAATTCCTTAAAATTTTAAAATTTATTTCCTAGGTTCCATTATATAACTAACATCCCCTAGTTTAATAATATTCTCCTCATCTCATATTCCACTATTATCTAAGCCTCGTCCACTATAGGCTAAACTACTCTCCAACAATTGGTCTTCCATGCCAAAGGTTTTAAATGTTTGGGTGTTATAAATAGTGTGTATAAATATGAAAATGTTTTACACATGCTATTGATAAAGTTTTTTAGTGTATTATATAATATTTCCTCTATTCTAATTCTCTTATTATCCTCATTTATTCCTTCCTACAGTGTCAATACTAACTCATCTACTTGATGTACATCGATTGTATCTAGATTTTAAATATGAGGACTTATATTGGTAAATCCTAGATTATTTTCATACATTATCTTATTCATTATTAAAATTATCTATTTTATTTATTTATTATGAATCTATTTCCTATTATTTGATTTAATGCTTTAATCTTCTATATGTTTCATCATTTATTTATTCTCCTTTTTATCATAACCATCATAATTTATATTTGTATTAATATCATATTGTTCCATTATTATCTTAATTTTAAATTCATAATTAATTTTATATCCCCATTAATATTATTTAATCTCCCTCAATAATTTAGATCATATACTTTACTTACTCACATCTTTAGAGGACCCCGCTTCTCTCCGCATGTCATCCTGTAGGTGCCTATCCCTTAAAGGAACTACTTATCTTCTCTTATCATCACATGATCCAAAAATATATTGTGAATGAGGAGTGTTACTTTAATTAGGAAATATTTTATATAAACTTAAAAAAAATTAGTGTTTTTTGTGTCAAAGATTTTATAACCTTGTATATCCCAAACAATTAGAAATGAGTTGAGTGTAGTCTTGGACTAGTAATCCATATCATGAGTTAAAGGTGTATCAAGGTGTTGAAGTGCATTAATATTTTAAAAATTCAACTTTATAGGTTTATTATTGTGTATTATATAATTTAATTAATGTTTTACTTGTTTAAGTACCCACAAATGCAAAATTAGTGAGAATTTAACCCATAATTATTCCCTAGTTTTTATTCTTTTAAAGGGTAAATTATTTTTAGTGTTTCTTCCAACCACTCTTATATTTATTTTAAAGTTGTATTACATATTAAAATGGATATTTTACTCTATAAATTATTTAAATAAATTCCATATGATGCCAGAAAATTTTTACCTTAAATATGAATCAATTGGCCACATATGGTTTATGCTATTTAAGTTAACTTAAGACTACATATTAGTTAGTAAAAAATACATAGTAATTGATAAATTAATTTATATTTATATAATAACCACCAAATATATTGTTCTCATATCTATTTATACTATACCATCATATGTTATTACAAAGGTTACTCTTCTCTAAAATGTCTATTACTCTTAACCATTATAATTAAACTCTTCTATATGTTATCTATAATTTCTTTAAATGTTTTGGTATAAATTATAAATACATAAATTAAAATTCAATGGTCATGTCTACTTTGTACATGTATTTTATCCAATCAAGTCATCTTATCTTATCGATACTATTGATTCCTTACTACTTCACCTAATTGTTGGAAGCCTCTTTTATGTTGGGTTTCATAATTATTCTATTATTATGTCAAGGGTAATGGATCTATGGTAACTAAATTTTGGTCCTTAGTTGATTGATAATAATTCTATAAATGTACCAATACTCTAAACAGGGATTAACATGCATGTATTTCTCCCACCTAGCTGGGCATGCACAAATAGTGTAATATTGATTTAAATTTTAAGGGTTATAGAGTTTAATCCATATATTTTTAAAGGGTTTAAGTATAATAATTCAAGGTATAAAATATGAAATAAATACAACCATTGATTTGTGCAATAATTGACCTGATCTAATATTTCTAATAATACCAATGAATGACAAAAATAAGTATTGGTTAGAAACTACTTGATATGAAGGATATGGAAGTTGAAAGATTTTAGAGGAGCTAATCTAAGTGTCATAAATAGGATCCAAGTGTTATAAAACATTTTAGATAATATCTATATAACTTAAATAGTAGCACTATGGTGTCAACATCCACTTTTGCTACAAATGTCCTTTTTACAATAGTTAATCTATACTTATAGGAGTAATTGTGTTTGAGTATATTAAGCATGTTCCTACATGGACAAAACCTACTTCACTATCTGTGACTTATTTTGACTGATTTTGTATATAATCACTAGACCTCCATATGGTTATGGTATTTTATTGGAACAAGTATCAAAATGTGGTGTTAGTTGGGTAGGTTGGACATCCTCAACACCATATTATGATGAAATTTTCCTACATACTAGTACTCTGAGGAGGGATCAAGCCCAATGTTGTTTCCCCCACCTAAATTTTGGTGTAAGTATAAGTGAGGCTAGTATTAATGCCTGTTTGAGTGCTTTGAGTAAGGCTTAAGATTGTAAATCTATGTATTATTAGTATAATATGGTTGTAGATGACTATATGCAGAAGTAGGGTAAAATAGAGATTAATAACATTGATTTTGCAAACTTGTTCTATACTTGTTTATGTGTATTTTCATCTAATTTCCATGTAGTGAATAAAGGGTTCAAATTCATTTATATAAAATGATATGGTGCTTGTTTAGGGTTGAAAATGGGTCTATTTCAACCTTTTATGTATTTTGAATTGAAAATATATTTATTTGGGCTAAAAAGAGGGAGAAAGACAATACTGTCAAACTACGACACTAGTACAGGATGTTAATGCCAAAGTATGGTGCTAATGTCTAGGTGGTAGAACCTAAGGCACTAGGGGATTAAATACTTAAGGTAGGTTGTGAGACTATTTTTTTTATGTTTAGGGATGTGTAAGACCTATATAAAATCTATATAAGTGTCTATATAGGTTTTAAGATAGGTCTATGTCTAAGCTATAGATGGGTGGTCTCAAGTAACGTTCATTTTAATGAAGTGACATTTTATATGACTATATTTACTAATAATTTATTTTATAAATGTATCAAAGTGAAATGATTAATAAAAATGAAAAAATATATATATACTTACCTAAGAGGCAAAGCTCAAAAATCTAGGTTTAAGTATGTGAAGCATGCTCCATTACATGTCCTACAAATGAAATGTGCATATAATCAGTCCTTACTTAAGAGACATAAAAAATGAAGACACAGCTAAGTAAAGAGATGAGAGAGAGATTAAAGTAATCAATACACCTCACTAGGTATGTGAACTAGTCCATAGACCTAGTGTAATGAACTAAAAGTGGTATTTAGATGATAAGAGTGTTGCTTGAGATAGCCTATTCCTAGCTTATTCGAAGACCTATATTAGAGCCTTTATCACACTTTTATATCCATTATTATAACCATAGGTATATTATTTTAGATCAAACATAGTCTTATAACAACATTTATAAATCCTAACCTAATGTACCTTCAAGTCTACCAACTGGACACTAACACCATATTAAGGACACTAGAGATAGATGTTGCTAGTGTCTCCAACTTGGCACTAGTTTCCCTTCCACTAAATTTCTCAAATGAATATATTTTAAAATGTGTACCCATCCTGAGGTCATCCTAATTAGATTTTATTATCTTCACAAGATAAAAATCACTATAAATATAAGATTATTTGATATCTATTCATTATATGACAAATAGATGCAAAATCCTATCCAAATAAGAAACAAGTTGAGAAAAATTAAGCATTTGATCCCTATTCTACCCTACTTATATATAATACCATCTAAAAATTAATTAATCTCATATTTCAAATATTTTCACTCTCGAGCACACTCAATGTATTCAAGGCCACTCTCATTATAGCATTCACTTGCACTTGCACCAAGAATTAGGTGGGAGAATTACATCAAGCTTGATCCCTCTTTAGAGTATTGGTATGTATACAACATTCTTCATAATGGTTTATTTTAGATGTATATCTTATCCTATTAAAAACACACATACTAAGATCATTCCATACTTGAAAGGAGGATTAGGGTTTACACACTAAATTATATTTTATAGGCACAATATAGAGTTCCATATTTTGTGCAAGCAGAAACAAAACCTACAAACATAGGCACATGTGCTCCCAAAAAATAGGAAAATTTATGTAAAGAGGACATTAGTGCCATTTTGAGGACACGAGAGCATCATGGCACTATTGTCTAGGTGGGGCATTGTTATCCAATAAACAATCAGACCTAGGGATCCTATTGATGACACTTAAACCTATCTAGAACATATATCTTCTACAACAATCACTTTCTAGATAAGTCTTTATTTATGCATATTTCTTACCATTTTTATAAATTCAAAATAATTCAAAATATATAACAACTTAATGGTTAATTATTTCATATTATTTAACCTATTTAGACAACTCAACCCTTTAATCTAACTTAGGATTTATACTTGTAATACCTAAATAGGTTAAATCATTTGGTGAACCTGAATTACTTTGAATATTGATTCAAACCCTATTTTTTATTAATCCAAATTTTTGTGTAATAATATAGGGCTGCATACTTATGATTTTCAAATTTTTTAGACAACCTAGATAATTAAATCAATTACATATTAGGGGTTTCATTTATATACATATAATTTAATTTTTTTCAAAGAAACCCTAGATTCAAAAACCCTAACCCTATATTTTCTTAGGGTTTGTATCTTTTTTTCCCTATTTTCATTAGTTGCTATCAAATTTTTTAAAATTTTATATTTTATTTTGGTATCTATATTCTAATTTATAATTATATCCCATCTAATAAATCTATCTCTATTCCATTAATAATAAGTACTAGACTAGGTGGTAATCCTATAAAGCATAATCAAATTCCTATTATCTGAGCCTATAACATGGACAAGGAACTTATCATAACTCTATTTATTCATCCTTAAAACCCTTATTATGTGGATTTTAATGATAATTCATCTTAAGATGTATAATACAACCAAGATCAAGATGACTTACAGAATGAGAATCATGTTGCTCTCCCTCCACTTAACAATAATTGCATAATTAAGAATAAAGATGAGGTATTTAAAGGATTTAAATATATAATTTAGGAATATCCCATTGATCATGCACATATCCTACAAGCCATATTGGAAATAAAGAATAAACAATGGTAAATATTCAACTCCCCCAGTTAATAATGTTGGTACACCTCCAATGGGGCCAAGTTAACCAACTTAGCTAGCACAACCTAAGATAGTAATTCAAAAACCATTATTGATAATTACACTACTTGTGTTTAGTTCCTCTACTCTATATGTACAATACCTTGTGCATAATATTCATACTCTACACTCTAAGGTGTTACATCTTGAGAGAGAGCCACTAGGCCATCACTTACCTTGGAATATAATATTATATTACATACACCTTTAGCACATAGTGACAAATCCCTTAGAATCTAGTTTCATGGCACCTAATCTTACATTGTATGTTAATAAGGGTGACCTAGAGCATCATCTCAAAACTTTTCACACAACATATTTGAACTATGTCCAATGATTGGATTCTTATGATGTTATTTCCACAAAATCTCAAAGATTATGCCCTATAATGGTTTTATGATTTATCAAATCAATCTATCACAACATTAAATCCTTTATCCAAAACATTCATAACACACTTTTATATCAACATTAGTGATAAGATATCAGATGCATAAGTGACACAATTAAAGCAAAAGTTGAATGAGCCTATCATAGATTATGTCTTATGATACAAGATAATATTATAAAAATTTACTAGTCCCATGGTAGATAGAGAGATTTAGGACATATTTAAATGAATTCTCTTAATAGCATTTCATAAAGATATCTTGTTCAATAAGTTTCCTACATTTATCAATTTATGCCACACAATCAAGGAAATAGAGGTTCAACTCTTATCAGTGGGCAAATTAAAGTATATAATTGGATCAAAATCAACTATTAGGAGTTTGAAAAAACCTTCATATAAGTCAAGGATAATATATAACAAAATCAATCAAAATTCCATAGTCAATTCAACTTTCAACCCATCTCCCATATTGGTTTTATCTGCTCCTTAGCATAGATTCTTCAGTAATCTTTTAGAGTCACCATCATAGTTTTTAAAATTGATCTTGGAATGAAATGTCATGTCTCTCCCTCCTATTATAGAGTTTGGTATGACATGAAATATTCCAAAGAACTATGATTTAAATGCATTCTATGAGCATCCCAAGGCACTAGACCACATGAAAAATAGATGCATTAGCCTAAAACATAAGATGCAAAATCTAATTAAGGATAATATTATTAATGTGGGTACACCCATAGAGGCCCTAAAATAAAATAAAATAGAGGATAAGGTACTAAATATATTTTTAGATCTTTTATAAAAAATGAGGCAAGGGGAACATCAAGTGTTCCTTATACATATGAAGCACATCCACCAAAAGATTCATATCACATGGTTACAGAGGAGACACATCCATTACATTACATTATTTCCATGTATCACACTATAGTACTACCTATACCACTTATCACATTTTAATAGTAGGATATTTTTGATGATGACATGGATTTACATGTTTTCTTCATATGATCATACATAGATCACCATCTTATTCGAAGTGTTATGGTTAACAATGGGTCAAGCATCAACATGTGTACCATGACACTCTTATAGCATCTGGGTTATACAAATAAGGATATATACCCCATAAATATAGTCATTAGTGGTTTTATTGGCCACATTTAGGGATCCATTAAGGATATTATGCTTCTAGTATAGGTTAGACCAACATACATAGCCACTCAATTTCTAGTAGTACATAGTGAACATGTATTCAATACATTATTGGGTAGGCCATGATTATAGCAACTTTGAGCCATACCATATATAGTACACCAATTTTTAAAGTATATACATGCCAATCAGGTGGTTAAAGTTGAGGGTGTCCCATATGAGTATCCTCTACCTATCCTAGATGTACTTCTAATGTAGTTACAAGCTACAGTTATATCACAGACAATAGTTATAGTTCTAGTACCAATACTAGATAATACACATATATAAATTATAATTGAGATTATAAATCCTATATAAACCATATTTTTCAATAAAATCATTAGAATATGATAGGTCTAATCCTAAGATATTGACACATATGTATACTCTCCCATAGAGACCCTTACTAGAGAGACACTTGTGTCAAAGACACATCATAGATTATAGGGGACCTTCTTTTAATCAATTTATAATGAGATTTTTTTAATTGGGTTTCAAGGGTTATAAACATATGACACATACTTCACCTATAACTTATTTTTATACTAGATGGGTTCCTAAAACCTTTATAGTTCACATGACATCATAATCAGTGCCACAACTTCATAACATCACTACATAGGGAGATTTAGACATAGCTTACTCCACATAATATATTATGGGATCACATTTTCCCTTTCATTCTATATGCAATATCATAGTTCCCTTATTTTACACAAGTCATGATGATAGTGAATCTCCCATGAGACTCATTAATTAGTATGGTTCCTACTCTTGTACATACTTATATCTATCACTCCTTATACATAGTTTATTTTCATTTAATTATAAATAGATTATATCTAGAAAATATAAAAAAAATATAACATGTCAAACTAAAAAATAAATAAAATATTAGTCAAAAAACAAAAATTTATAGATTGGATGCATTTCTATGTTTATATATCTATTACTTACTAGATATTACATATGCTTACTATCTTAGTATAGTCGGTTCCATCATACACATATGTTTCACTTGTTCTTATCAAGTACTTGTAGACTACATATAGTACTCTAGTCTACTACACTACTCTAGACTTTTTATCATTTATCTACTAGGGAATATACATTGATCTAGGTTTATTCCTTTGATACATCTACCCAATTAGTGGCATCTCATACATAATTTCTATTACCACCTTACATTATATGCATTCTATTTTATGCATTAATTTATCTTGATATTGATCATTGATACTCATTACTTATATTTTTTTTATGACTATCACTAGTTCAACTTAGTATATGTACATCTTAGCATTTACATAGATTTGTACTACATATTTATAGATTCTTTCATTTCTAGCTTTCCTAGTTTGGAATTGAATGTGTTACCTATGTTTATTTTATTTGAGGGAATTTTAATATTCCAACTCTATTTATAGCTATGCCAATTTTATGTTTGCATTCCTTATACATGTTCCCATGCACCTTATGTTTGCTTTCCTAATTGAATATGTAGACATTTGAACATGTCCTTCTATGCAAAAGTTATTATTGCTTGTATATGTGGACATTGAAACATGTCCTTGATGTCTTCCATTCTTAGATTCAGTGGCATGTGCCCATATCCCTTATATTGTGGCCCCTTGGCCTAATTTTGCATATTTCATGTGTTTTGTATGTATGTTTTCTTGTATTCATATTCACCAAGTTAATTATCTTTTATTTTTACACACACACACACACCAATTTTTGATGCCATGAGGGACCTCATGCATCTACCCTTACTACTTGGGTGTCATGGTGGACATCATACCCCATCTCCCTATGTATATACTCATATTTATTTTTATACACATTTATTACATATATTTTTACACCCTTGTACAAACCTAGATTAAAACATAAATATTGCATTATCTACTTATGCTTAGATTATTATAAATTTTTATGTTATGTTTGCACATTATATTGGAATATCGCATAATTATCATGAAAAATATATAATTATAATAACTACTTATTTAGAGGATAATTATTACATATAATCTATAACTACCCTTAAAAGAGGGGGCATTCATAGGGTTTTGTCATAGAGATCAGGCTCCTACCTTGCTATTCATAGTTTATTTTCATTACACAATCTTAGTTTTAGAAATTAGACATAGGAAAAAATATGGACTCAAAAAATAGTTCAAATTACCCATATTTTATACTAGATAAACATTAGCACCCATAATTGGAAACTAACACCAAAGGGTACTCCTATATACTACATGGAAATACTATCTAGTGGCCCCAACTTTAGGGTAATCTAGATTAGTTAGAATAATACACTAGGTATAATATAGATTTTCATAAGTATCGTCACATGTTTGATAGTTGTGTTCAAATTTTACTTGAATAAAATCATTTCAACTTAGATTTATATTAGTTATTAAGTATTAGGGGAATAATTCATGACATTATCACTCTCACATTCAGTTTAGAAACATATATATAGTTATTACCTACTCAGTTTAGAATCAATATACTAGATATAAGATTAGGGGCATGTGTGTGGCACATAGCTTCCATATGCTTAGTTACACAAAGGTTGATAAAATGGAATTTAAAATTCCATGTCATTATATACATTGCATACACTGTTTATCATATTTTAAGTTTTCACAAGTTTTATGCCTTGCTCCATCTATAGTGGTTGGCATTCTTGGGTGGCCTAGAGATGACTAATGTGCTCAAGTAGATGTGGAGCTGACATACATAGATAGATATAACTAGATAGATACTTTCAACAATTTTCATTATTTAGTTTCATATGAATCTACTTCACATAGGTGGGAAATGATGGATTCATGTCCTGATTGAGTTCGTGAGCCACCCACATTGAGAGGGTTATACACGCTTACAATCTTATCCATGTTAAATTATTTAGTGTTCACATTATTAATTATGTGTACAATTTATATTATTGAGGATAATACAAATATTCTTGTAATAACAACTCGTATTATGAGTTTTTTAGTATATTATTACTTGTGTGAGATTTGGTTATTTAACCAAACTCACATATCTAGGTTTGAGTTATTTAGGGATATTTTGGTGGAGATTGTATCTCCATAGTTATAGGAAATATTCTTCCTAGATATTGTGTAATTAACTTTATGGTTTTTTAAGAAAATGAATAATAATTATTTAGTGTGTATTTTATTTTTATATGTTTAATTGGCTTTGCATGTATTAAATTATTATTTTAGATCTTTGATTCTCTAATAATGGTACCAAAGTAGGCTCTAAATCATGATAGGAGTAACATGAGTGAGGCTCTATTCAACCTCTACCCACTACTCATAATTTCTCTCTGTAGATTGAGTATTATTTTTAGAAATAGAAAATATATTATCATGGCTTGGAGTCTAGCATTCTATGCATATGGCCTAAAAAAAATACTATGAATATTTGAACATCTCTTTTAATTCTTATCTTATAAAGATATGTGAATTGGTTTTATCTCATAGTTGAGCATTTGTGAGCAACAAATTAAATTCCATAGATCATTTATATGTACATTGATGTCTTTGATATGTTATCTATTTAGTACATCCTCAGCATCACACACATAACCTAGTGACCCTTTCCTTCAATGAGAAGATCTCATTGATTTCATTATTCTTGAAAGTGCAACCTCTTCTCCCACTCCTCAAATTGTAGTATGGAGATATTTAAAATGTATCTTTGGATGTTGTGCATAACCCTAAAAAATATGGTAACTCCCACAACTAGAATTTCATGTTTTTATTATAATTTTAAATAAATGGAAATCAAAACAAAAACCTCATTTCATAAGATTTGAGGTATCTCACATTGGTTGCTACAGAATGATAATGATAGAGGTGGGTCCTCTGTGCAATGAGGGGACTCCTTTCACTTGTCTAGATGCATCCAAATATGTATTTTGGGATTCTATTCATCTAGCAAACAAAGCATATGATATGTACCAAGTCTACAATATTTAAGTATAAGTTATTATCAAATTAGTTTAACTTTTAGGTTTGATATATTATAGGCAAGATGTTTTATCATTCAAAGTTTTTTAATAGTCATATGTGTGTCAAATAATTAAAAGTAATCACTTCAATAAATTTATTTAGTCGACACATTTATATAAAAGCTTTAGTGTTTAAATTCTATGTGATATTAGTTAGTTTTGTAAAAAGAGTTTTTTAGTTTTGTATGGTTGATGACGTCAAAAATAAAAAAAAGTGTCATTTATGTAAAAAATTCAAAATGTGTTGATATTGTAAAAATAAAAAATATCTCATATATAGATGCATTATCAGGTGAACCCAATGTTTTTAGCCGTATGTATCAGTTATGTGTGTAGGAAGGTTTTGTCTTAAAAAATGGCATGGAAGATTTGATGTTCGAAGCCATATTTTCTGATTAAGTAGTTTCATATAATGGAGGCTAGAGGATACATAGAAATTAGAGGTCTTTCAACATCATGTCATCAGTCACCAACAATGGGGCCACACTAATATTTTGGTGACATTTTGTATGGTGTGGTTTTTTCCACTATGTGTTTGAATAAGAATATGACATTCATGTTCACATGTGTGTTGTGGTTTTTGATTTCTTCAATATGGTGTACTCTACACCAAATCAGCTAATGCCAAGTATAGTTATTTAGTGATAGTGGAGTTCATCTATATTTTTTTTGGGTGGTAAAAAACATTAACAAAGGTTGAAAAATATGACAATGAGGATTTGTTCCTCATGATATTTTCATTTTCTAAGTTGTGTGTGTTTTTCATTCCCCTGATTGTTTGGAACACCTATGATATTTAGAGAAAATGGATAGTGTAGATATAATGTAATGTGGCCAACATTTATATAGGAGGGTAGCTAACTACAAAAATCCTTTGACTATAGAGATCTTCTAACTAAATTACTTCTTTATGTAGATGATCAGCTAGTGACACATCTATTTTGGTCACATGGAGTAATTACAAGATGCATTATTTCACATAGTAGTGGTTATGTGTAACAAGATCTAGATAGCAAGATTCAGTAGTAGTATGCAGACCTAAAATTATGAATTGGCATATGGTTTTATTTGGGACAATTATTGAAGATTTATATTCTCACCATGTTCACATTAAGGGGGTGTAGGATAGGATTTGATAATGTTCACAAGGGGGTGAATGTTAGGGTATTTAGTGTTCACATTATTAATTGTGTGTATAATTTATATTAATGAGGATAATATAAATATTATTGTAATAAAAAATTGTATTATGAGATTTTTAGTATATTATTTTTTGTGTGAGATTTGGTTGTTAAACCAAACTCATGTAAATATGTTTGCGTTATTTAGGGAGATTTTGGTGGAGATTATATCTCCCTAATTATAGGAAATAGTCTTCCTATATATTGTGTAATCACCTATGTGGTTTTTTAAGAAAGTGAATAATAATTATTATGTGTGTATTTTATTTCTCAATGTCTATTCAGCTCTACATGTATTATATTATTATTTCATCTCTTTGATTCTCTAATAATCCAACCTATTCATAGGACATGATCCACTGATCATGGGTGGTAAACGATGGATTAAAAACTAGATTGAGTTCTTTAGGCACCCATATATGAGGATTGAGAAATCTATGGACTCAATCTAAGCTATTCAATGATTTGATCACTATGTACATTCACACACATAGGTTGTCACCAGGTTCATGCATTGGTTCAAGTACCTAATCATGTGTATTCATTATTTTCCTCTTTGTTGTCTCTTTACTCAATTACTTTGTTCAATATAGTCTTTTATTTTTGATAATCTCTTAAGTAAGGACTGATTTTTGCATGTTTTATTGTAGGTCATTGATTTGGATCATGTTTCACATACACAAGCCTAGATTCACATACTTATACTTAAATATATGGGTTTCACTTTCTAGGTAACTTGAGGTATGATTATTTTTCTTTTATACTAGTTATTTCTCTTTTTTTCATTTATAGCATAAGGGGGGAGGGTAAATTTAATCACCTAAAAGTGGTATTTGGATGCTAAGAGTGTTTCTTGAGATATCATATTCCTAGGTTATCCCTAGACCTATTCTAGAGCCTTTATCACAATTTTTCATGCATTATGTAGACCACAAACATATTTTGTTAGCTCAAACATAGTCCCAAAACAACATTCCTAGATCTTAATCTAATGTGTCCAATAGTTTTCTAGTTGGACACTAACACCACATTAAGGACACTAGAGTCACATGGAGCTAGTGTCTCCAAATTGGGACTAGTGTCCCTTGCCTTAAATGTCCTAAATATATATATTTTAAATCATGTGCCCCTCCTAAGGTTTGCCTAAGTACATTTTATTATCCACACAAGATATAGATCACTATAAATACAAGACTATTTTACCTCTATTTAATAGATGGAAAATAGATGCAAAAGCCTATCCAAATAAGAAATAAGTTGAGCAAAATTAAGGTATCTGATCCCTATTTTTCCCTACTTCTACATACTACTATTTATAGCTTCCCAAAACCTATAATTAAAATATTTTTAATCTCAATCACACTAAAGGCATTCAAGACCACTTTCATTCTAGCATTCATTTACACTTGTAACAAGCACTAGGTGAGAGAACAACATTAGGCTATATCCCTCCTTAGAGTATTTTAATGTAGGAAAATCTCTTCACTATTGGGTTTTAAGGATGTCCAAACTATCCTAATAATTAACACACATTTTTATCTCATGCCATACATACTCAGAGGATTAGGGTTTTCACACTAAACCATATTTTGTAGACATAATATAAAGTTTTATATTTTATGCATGTAGGAATAGATCCTAGAAGCACAGGTGTAGGTGCTCTCATAAAATAGGTAAAATATTGGAAAGAGGATACTATTATAATTTTTAAGATAGTAGATTAGCATGGTGTTACAATCTAGGTGTGGAGCTACTATCTAGTGATCAATCAGACCTAGGGACCCTATTGATGACACTTAGACCTATCCCAAACCTAGTTTTTAGAAGTTAGATCTTCCACGATAGTCACTTTTCACATAAGTCTCTATTTATTCATATTTATTACTATTTTTAGAAATAAAAAAAGTGAAAATTATTAACAAATTAATTTTTAATTATCACATATTATATAACTAATTTAGACATCTCAACCATTTAATCTAACTTAGGATGTCTACTTGATAAACCCAAAAAGGTTAAGTCACTGGTGACATCTAATGTGTGTGTATCTAATGATCAATCAATGAAAATCTTGGATTGAGATAAATGGATTGGTCAATACCCATGTGTGAGTGGCTCAAGATCTCAATCTAGTCTTGATTCCATCAATTCCCACCCATATTCAGTGGATCATAACCTATGAATAGCTTGGATTGGACTAATGTCTTTTTTAACCATCTTATGTAGGTGGCACAAGAATTGAAGTAGATAATGACTCCATCATTACCTACCCATGTGTAGTATATTCATCTATAACTGAATTATCTAATGTAACTAAATTTATATGACTATAATTGTAATTGTATATAAGTTTTATGTAGCCACTCAGAAAATATAGAATGAAAAATAACTCAGGGACTACTTGATAATGAAAAATGATGTAGATTGAGTAAGGAATAAAATATAATGTATATTAATTGAAATGATTTCGAGATTAAAAATATATATATAATGACATGGATTTTTTCATTCCATCTAATTAATAGTGTAAAAGTGAGCATATAGAAATAATGTGTCACATACATGCCCACAAATCAAATATCTATTCATATAGATTAGTGATTGAGTTGTAATTATATATATGAAATAGAAGTAGGAATGATAATGCCATGCATGATTCCCCCAATCTTAGCAAACTAGTATGATTTTGTGCACTAAAATATACTTTGAGTACATTAAAATGGTTTGATCTATGTGACAAACCTCTATGAATTCCCCCTGTTTTGAGGGTAGTTGTTGAACCTATGTAAGAATTGTCCTCTTAATAAAATGCTCTACATGATATGTGTTAGCCTGAGCATATATGATATCTATATAATAAAGTAATGACATTATAATGTAATATAGTATGAGAATAATTTGCTAATATATGATGTATGTTATATCTATCATTCACAAAGATGAAAATATAGATATAAAAATGTAGGCATATGTCTGGATTGTAAATCTAAATAATAAATTAAGTAACTACCTAGGGTAATGGGGTGTGATGTCCATCAAATAAAATAGGGTAAAAGGGATATTCATGAGGTCCCTCATGTAATATAAAAATATAGTGTGTAACAATCAAGAGACACAAGTACATTTTCAAATGTCCACATATTCAAACAAAAATCAAGTTGACATGGAGCCAAATGGAAAGACATGTTTAAATATTCACATACATAATCAATAAGGCACACACAATGACATGGTCACATATCCAAAGCATACATACAATGAAAGGAAGTGGCATAAAGATGTATAAAAATGGAATATTAAAATGCCCTTGTTTATATGTAAAATCACATAGACATGATCAAGTCTAAATCGGTAAATATTTAAATGAAATTATACATGAACAAATGGTATAAATCTTTATAGGATCAAAGATGTAAATAAACTAATTCTAGGGTAGTATCAGTCTGTAAAAAGTATATGTAGTTTATAAAGATCAATATCGAGATATATAAAATGTTAGATATATGATATAGATCATACAAAGATGTAACCTTGCAATTAAAACTATATAAGATGCCCCCAAATTGGTGAATGTGTTAAATGATGAACCTATGTGTGTGCCCTTAGTTGGTATATTGTATTAAATTTAGATTTGTGTGGTGGATGTGGGTTTAGTAAGAATTTGTGAATACTCAAAAAAAAAGTTAAGAATGTATATATGGTAAACCCAACTACACTAACATAGATAGCATATGTAGTACCTATCAAGTATAAGAAATGAAAACATGAAAATACATATAATCTAAATTTTGTGTTTTTTGAGTGTTATTTTAATTATTTTTGTATTTTTAATATATTATCTTGATTTTTTGTGTTTTTTGAGTATAAGAGCTATGTACAAGAAACATGAAAATGAAACTTGGTATAGGGATCAAGATAAAGGAAATTATGTAGAAGAATCATGATAAGTGAAAATATGTACAAGTAAACTATGAATGGATGAAACTATGTAAAAGTAGGCTTGAAATAGATGAAACTATGTACAAGTAATATGGTAATGTATGAAACTATATACAAGGAGAGTTCCATGATTAATAATTTGTGTAATGGTAAGGAGTGGTGCTAGAATCCCCACATATCATTGATAAGATGCCTATGTGTAACATATGTGACATATTTAATTTAAGAATAGTCCATATCATAATAATATGGATTGTTCCAATCATCTTCTTCACTTTGATTATCAATGTATATATTGAAGACTCTATTTTTTGAAACCCTCAATTGATAATGGTTGGTTGATTAGCCTAATTTTGAATGTGTAACTTAAGTTATTTTTATTTTTTTTAACATTACCCATGTATCTAGATATTTTTCCTTTATAAAATGTATCTATAAATTATTTACCTTAGCATGTTCCTTGAATATTACTCCTTTTTTACAAACATCATCAACAATGAGAATAAGAGTAGTGATGTCTTGGGCATGTTTTCCCAAACCTTGACCTTGATAATTAAACTATTTTAGGTGTTTTTGATCAAATCCATAATATTTTTAAAGTATGACTCAGTTTGGAGAGGTATATTTATATCCTTTAATTTATTTACATGTTCTTTTTGTACTATTTCATTCTTTAATTTTGCTTTGTGAACCTTTTTTTGTTCTAAGTTATGGTTTGGAAACCACTTTTGTAATGTTTCTAGATTTGTCCATTTTTGAATTTGTACATGTGCCATTGTATGTCATTTATATGATTTGTCACTAATTGAGTATTTTGTATCAAGTACCCATTGTATTTTCCTTTTTAATGCTAAACATGAATCAATGTGGTACCCATGAATTCTATGATGTGCACAATAATATCTATATCTCCTCACTAGATGTAGAGGAGCTTCGTTTATCAACTCATATATAATCATTTTCCTAAAAATATCACTTGGAATTCTAGTTTATCATTGAATACATTTCCAATCAATAGCTATAGGTGCACGTTGTTGTGATTTCTTATTTTGATATATAACAATACTTACCACAAATTGACTAGGTGAAGATGCATATACATGATTGACACTAGTGTGACTTGGAGGATTTTATCTTGTAATATAATTTTATAATATTTTAATATTTTCATTTAATATCTAATTATGATTTTTTAATTATAAAAGTAACTTTCTTATACAGGTAATTTTATCACTTAAAGTCTCACAATTATAAACCCTAGTTACTTCTAAATGAACATGTAGTCACACAGCCTATAGATAAGATGTGAGGGTGTGGAAAGGTTGAGCTTGTGTATTAGTAACAATATTATAAGATGTTTCATATCATGGAGGATTGATATCATGGACCTGGTTGAAATGAAATTATCTATCACCATCTTGGAGATGAGGAAGAGGAAAAGAATTTTCTTTATCCATGAAATTTTACGATGAAATTTGTAAGAGGGATGATATGTTAGAATATATCAATTCTTAAAACCCTAAAAAAACACTAAAAATATGGAAAAAAAAAGGATAGAAACATTAATAACATCTTAGGCTAGCGTTTGTGTAGTATTTGAGGTAAGTTGGGTTCAGGAAATGATTTAAATTGTAAGGGTTATGGAGTCTAAGCCATATGTTGTTAAAAGTTCTAAGTACAATAAATTAGGGTATATAATATGAAATAAATATAGAAAATAATTTGTTAAATAATTGACTTGATCTGATATTTCTAATAATAAAAATAAATGACACAAATAAGTACTTATCTAGAAACTATCTGAGATAAAGGATCTAGAAGTTGAAAAATTGTATAAGAGTTGGTCTATGTTGCAAATAAGATCTAGGTTTTAAAAAACTTCCTAGAAAATAGTTCCATAACTTAAGTAGTAGCATTATGATGCTAGTGTCCAATTTTTATACTAGTGTCCTCTATGTAATAGCTAATATGTACTTGTAGAAATTATGTCTAAGACTACTAAGATTGTAATAGTTAGCATTAGTGTCATTTTGGGTGCTTTGAATGAGGTTTGAGACTAGAAATCTATGTATTTTGAGCTTAGGATGGTTGTATATGACTTCATGCATAAGTAGGGCACAGTAAGGATTAATAACCTTGTTTGTGTATAAATTTTTATGGGAATTTTTTAATGTATTTGCATTTGATTTCCATCTAGTGAAAAAGGGATAAAATTCATCTATATATATTGATATGGTTCTTGTGCAGGGTTTGAAATAGGCCTAGGTGAACCCTAGGTTTGTTTGGAATTTAAAAGATATTCATTGGGGCTAAAAAGAGGGAGAAAGATAATAGTTCTAAACTAGGACACTGGTTCAAGGTGCTAGTGTCCAAAGTATGATGCTAATGTCTTGATAGTATAACTTAAGGAACTAGGGGCTTAGATTCCTAAAGGAGGATATAAAACTAATTTTAGATGTTTAAGGATGTGTAAGGCTTGTAGGAATTTTTTATAAGTGTATATATATGTCATAATATAGGTCTAGGGATAAGCTAGGGATGTGTGGTATCAAGTAATATACATTACACTCAAGTGACATTTTAGATGACTAAATCCCCCACCCCAGTTTATTCTATAAATGCAACTAAGTGGAATTACTAGGATAAAGGAAAAGAAATGTACCTAGACTTACATAAGAGGAAAATCCCATGAATATGGATATAAGTATGTGAATCATGTTGTATTATGGGTCTTAAACATTAAATTTTCATATAATTAATCCTTATTTAAGATATATCAAAACCAAATTAAAAACTATGTAAAGAGATAAGAGAAAGGAAAGGAACAAATACAACTCATTGGGTACATGAAATGATGCATAAACATAAAGACATCCTATGTGTGTATATAGTGATCAATTAGTGTAAAGGTTAGACTAAACTAAATGAATTTATTAATACCCATGTGTGTGTGGATAAAAAACTCAATCTAGCCTTGGATCCATCATTTCCCACCCTTGTTCAATGGATCATAACCTATTAATAGCTTTGATTGGACTAATGGCTTATATAACCATCTTATGTAGGTGGATTAATAACTCAATTAGACTATGAATCCATCATTTCCTACACTTTTAGTAGATGCATATATAATTTAATTTCATAATGTAACTAAAGATATATGATTTTAATTGAAATTATATATAAGGGATATGTATCCACTTAGAAATTATGGAATGAAAAATGGCTCAAGGGCCTCTTGGGAACTTAGTTATGTTGTTCAAGGAATACTCAATAATGGAAAATAATACAAATGTATTAAAGCATAAAATCTAGTATATATTAGTACAAATTATTTTAGGATTAAGAATGTAGAGAATGATATGGATTTTGTCATTCCATCTAATAAACCAGTGTAAAAGTGAGCATAAAAAAATAATGTGTTGTGCACATTCCCAAAATTTGATATATATACATATGGATTTTATATTTAGTTATACTAATCCATATCTAAGTATATAAAAATAAAATAAGAGTGCTCATGTTATGCATGATGCCCCCAATTTGATCAAATTGGTATGATTTTGTGTAAAACTGAGCAAAAAATAATAATCTATAATTAAACCTATGAAAATATGGAATTTACCTATTATAATTTTCTAGTTACTATTAATTTTCCATTGTTTGGTTCTATTGGATAGTAGCACTAAATTTCTAATTTACACTTTTAGCACTAGTGTCCAATTGTGATGTTTTTTTGCAAAACTAAGTCTAATCTTTGTCTAAATATTTTCCTCTATGTTTTTCCTATTCTTGAGATCTATATTCTATGTATACATGATAAAAATTTTAATCTAAGTGTCTTCATATGTCATGTTATCTATCACAAATCTCTATGAATATCCCATATTTTTATGGGATTTATCAAACTTGAGCAAGAATTAGCCTCAAAAGAAAAAGGTCTGAATTATATGTGTTAGCTGGATCATATATGATATCTATGTAATAAATTAATATAATGTGTGTACATGACATTAGAATTTAATATAATCTGAGAAAAATTTGGTAATATATAATGTACATTAGATATAGCATTCACAAGGATATCAAAATAGATATAATAACATAAGCTTGTGTATGGATTAGAAATCTAAGTAATAAATAAATTAAATATATATGGGGATGGGGAATTATGTCCATCAATTCACCCATGTGGGAATGGGAGATGAATGAGTTCCCTCATGGCATCTAAAACTAGAGTGTATAACATGCAAGAGACAAGTGTCATGACCATGATGCATACATGAAAGCATACATACAACACACATGAGACATGCAAAGTAGGCCAAAGGGACATAATACAAGGGAAATGGACACATGTCACTAAATATTATAAATCAATACATACAATGACATGTTCAAATGTCCATTAATGAAAATAACAAGCAAATGTAGGGAAGATCCACATCAAAGTACATGTTCAAATTTATGCATACATAATCAAGAAGGCACACACAAGGACATGGGAAAATGTCCAAAGCATACATATAATTAAAGGAAGTGTCATAGAGTAATTTAATAATCAATTCCCTTGAAAAGATGTAGAATCATGGAGACACAATCAAGTCTAAACTAGTAAAGATAGAAATGAAATTATACATGAACATGTGGTAAAAATATTTATAGGAGAAAAATGTACATAAACTAAGTCTATAATATTAGTTGAAAAAACATATGTCTATGATAAATATCAAACTATAAACAATTATAAATTTGTGATATATAGTATATAAATATGTAACTTGTCAATCAAAACTATGTATAGAATGCACCCAAATTGGTAAATGTGTCAAATGAGGAACATGTGTGTGTGCCTCTAGTGGGTAGATAATAGTAAATATATATATTTTTATTGGACATGGGTACAATAAGAATATTTTAACACTCAAAAATAACAAATGAATCATGTATGTATGATAAAACTGACCACACTAACATAGATAGCGTATGTAGTACCTAAAAAGTATAATAAATGTAAACATAGAAATGCATACAATCTAAATTTTATGTTTTTTGAGAAATATTTGAATGCTTTTATATTTTGAACATATTATATATATATATATATATATATATATATATATATATATATATATATATATATATATATTTCAAGTATAAAATTTATGTAGAAGAAAAATGAAACTGAAACTAGGTACAAGGAGCAAGACAAAGGAAACTATGTAGAAGAAGCATGATAAATGAAACAATGTAAAAGTAAACTGATAATGGATGAAACTATGTACAAGTAGGATGGAAATAGATGAAACTATTTACAATTAATTTGATAATGGATGAAATTGTATAAAAGGAGAGTTTTATTGATAATAATATGTGTCTTAGTAAGGAATGGTGCTAGAAACTGCACATGTCATCAATGGGATGCCTATGTATAACATAGGTGGCATATTAACTTTTTGAATAGTCTATTTCATAGAAATCTAAGTTTTCTAACCATATTGTTCATTTTTGTTATAAATTTCTATATTATTATTGGAATAATCCTATTTTAAACTATATCCATTATTTTTATAGCATGCTTTGAAGACTGTTATTAGAAACCCTCTTTTGAGAATAGTTATTTACTTAGCCTAATTATGAATGTGTAACTTAAGTTCTTGTTCATTTTATAATATTACCTATGTATATATATATTTTACCTTAATAAAATGTGTTTGTTAATGATTTATCCTAGTATGTTCCATTAATACCAATCCTTATTTCCAAAATTATCAATTACAAGAATATGATTAATGATGTCTTGGGCATGTTTACCCAACCCTTGACCTTGATAATCAAACTATTGTAGATATTTTTGACTAAATCCACACTATTTTTAAAGTGGGACCTACGTTTGGAGAGGTATATTTATATCCTTCGCTTTATTTACATGTGATTTTCATACAATTTCTTTCTCAAATTTTACTTTGTGATCCTTATTTTATTCTGAGTTATGCTTTGGTAACCACTTTTGTACTACTTTGAAGATTAACCCTTTTTGAATTTTTACATTTAATTGTATGTTGTTTAGATGATGTGTCATTATTTGATTAATCTATATCAAGTACCTATTCTATTTTCCTTTTAAATGATAAATATGAATCAATTTGGTACCCATATATTCTATGATATGCATAATAATATCTAGATATCCTCACTAGATGTAGATGAGGTAGGTTGATCAAGTCATATTTATTATCACATATAGACTTCTATTTTACCTTTGAATAACTTTTGAATCATAGTTGTAGATTCACTTTGTTATGATTTCTTATTTTTATATATGACATTGCTTGCTATAAAGTCACTAGGTGAAGATGAATATACATGATTGACACTAGTGTTCCCTAGAGGTTTTTGTTTTGTAATATGGTTTTATGATATTGTAATATTTTCAAGTAATATCTAATGTTGATTTTATAATTATAAAATTAACTTACTCATATATCTAATTTGATAACTTAAATTATGATAAGTGCAAACCCATGTTGTTTTTAAATGAACATGTAAGGCACACACCCTATAGTTAAGATGTGGAGGTGTGGATAGGCTAAGTGTGGGTACTAGTAACAATATTATATCATTATTCATATTGTGGAGTGATAACATAGACCTAGTTAGAGGGAAATTAGTTATCACCCTATTGGAAATGAGGAGGAGGAAATGAATCTTCAGTAGCCATGAAATTTGGCAATGCAACTTGGAAGAGGGCTTATAGGGTAGAATATATCAGGTCTAAAAAACCTAACACAACCATTAAAAATAGAAAACAAAAGAATAAAAACCCTGATATCTTCTAGGGTTAGGGTTTTGGTAGTATTATGAGTAAGTCAAGTTCTCCAAATGATGTAAATTTTAAGGGTTATAGAGTCTAATATCTAGGTTGTTAAAGGGTCTAAGTATAGTAAATAAGGGGTATAAAATATGAAATAAATACAACCACTAATTTGGGAAAGAATTGACCTAATCTAATATGTATAATAATAATAATGAAGGGAAAAAATAAGTACTTAGTTGTAAATTACTTGATATTAAGGATCTTGAAGCTAAAAATTGGTACAATAATAGGCTAGAGTGTCACAAATATGATTTAAGTGTAAAAAACCATCCTAGATAATAGCACCATATCTTAGATAGTATAAATATGGTACTAGTGTCCACTTTTAGTGTTAAATTAATATGTATAATAATTTATCTATATTTTTTAGAGTAGCTATGTTTGAGTTTAGTAAGCTTGTTATTACACAAATAAACCCTAATTTGTTATTTGTGACCTATTTTTATTGAATTTATATGTAAACCCTAGACCTACATATTTTTAGGGTGTTTGATTAGCATAATTAGAAAAAATTTAATGTTAGTTGGGTAGGCTATACATAAATAACCTATTATGATGAGAGTTTCCTATGTATCAATACTATGAGGAGTGATCAATCCCAATGTAGTTATCCCCATATAAGTTTCAATACAAGTGCAAGTGAAGCTAACATGAATTTGATTTTGAGTGGTTTAAGTGAGGATTACAGCTAAAAATCTATGTATTCTAAGATTATTATGTTTTTAGATGATTATATCAAAAGTAGGGAAGAATAGGGATTAATAACCTTGATTGTGCATAACTTGTACTAAGCCTATTTTTTTGTTTTTGCATCTGATTTACCTCTTATGAATAAATGGATGTAAATCATGTATATATATTAATCTGGGACTTACTTAGGGTTTGAAATAGGTCTAGACTAACCATAGGTGTCTTTAGAATTGAGAAAATATACATTGGGGATAAAAAGAAAGAGAAGGATAATAACATTAAATTGGGACACTAGTGTGGGTTTCTAGTGTCCAAAGTATGGAACTAATGTCTAGGTGTCATAACCTAAGGCACTAGTGGCCTAGATGCCTAATTGAGGGTCTAAGACTAATTTTGATATGTTTAGTTATGTGTAAGTATTGAACAAAATCTATATAAGTTTATACATATGTCTGAAGATAGGTCTATGGCTAAGCTAGGGATGGGTGGTCTCAAATGACACTCATTTCACTCAAGTGACATTTTATATTATTATAACTACTAACATGTTACGTAATCTTGTGCATATATTTCTAGCTTGGTAAATATTTATATTATCATTGAAATGGTATTAATTTTTTTAATGAATTATCCTCTTAATTGATATAAATTTAGAATATTTAGGGAAGTTAATATTAATACATAGTTATATAAGGAACAATCAATAAGGGTGTGGTTAATAGGGACAAAACCAAAGGCCCATAGAATATGATCCCAATGTCTACTGCCTCTTCCATCAAGTGTTTAGACATGATAATTATTCTTATCAAGAGTAAACATTTTTTAATTTATAGACTCCTTGAAGAATAAATGATTTTTTTATTGATATTTTCATAGGGAATGTAAAGGGAAACTCTTATCCCTAGTGTAATAGTCCCATAATGCATCAAAACCAAAATATCCAAATCTAATAAAACACTTTCCCAAACCACCAAACATGAGATACCTAGAACTAACAATAGGGTAACTCAATAAATTAACCAATTTATCACGACCAACCTATGACATCTTACACTCATGATGATGAGGGTTATACTTATGGTACAATCAACCTTTATTTGTCTCCCTAATTAAGGATTCAAGTGAAAGATAAAACTATTGGAGTGGTGGACTTAGAATCTAAATAATTTTATATTAGTAACCATACATGAGAATGTCAACCTTAAATAATTTTTTTACCTTGATAAAATGTATTTGTGTATGATTTATCTTAGTATGTTCCATTAATACCAATCCTTGTTTTCAACATTATCAATTAAAAGAATAGGATTAATAATGTTTTGGGCATGTTTTCCCAACCCTTGACCTTGATAATCAAACTATTGTATATATTTTTGACCAAACCCATACTATTTTTAAAGTGGGACCTATGTTTGGAGAGGTATATTTATATCCTTCACTTTCTTTACATGTGATTTTTATACAGTTTCATGTTTATATTTTACTTTGTGAACCTTATTTTGTTCCAAGTTATGCTTTGGTAAACACTTTGTTACTACTTCTATATTTAACCCTTTTTGAATTTATACACTTCATTATATGTTGTTTGGATGATGTGTCACTATTTGAGTCATGTATATCAAGTACCTATTGTATTTTCCTTTTAAATTATAAACATGAATCAATGTGGTACCCATATATTCTATGATTTGCATAATAATATCTAGATCTCCTCAGTAGATGTAGATGAGGTAGGTTGATCAACTTAGATTTAATAATCTAACTTAAAATCACAAATGGACTTCTATTTTACCTTTGAATACCTTTAGAATCACTATTTATAGATGCACTTTGTTGTGATTTCTTATTTTTATATATGGAATTGCTTGTCATCAATTCACTAGGTGAAGATGCATATACATGATTAACATTAGTGTGCCTTGGAGGCTTTTGTTTTGTAATCTAGTTTTATGATATTGTAATATTTTCATGTAATAGTTGATTCTTAGTTTTTTATTCTAATTAAATTACTCATACTTCTAATTTGATCACTTAAATTATCAAAGGTGTAAACCCAATTTACTTTTGATTGAACGTGTTAGGCACACACTATATATATAAGATGTGGAGGTGTGGATAGGCTAAGTGTGGGTATTAGTAAAAATATTATAGGCTTATTCATCTCATAGAGGAGTTATAACATGGACTTGGTTAGAGGGAAAGTAATTATCACCCTATTAGAAATGAGGAGGAATAGAATGTTCAATATCCATGAAATTTGGCAATGCAACTTGGAAGAAGGCTTATAACGTAGAATATATTAGGTCTAAAAAACTAACACAACCACTAAAAATAGAAAACAAAAGAATATAAACCATAATATCCTCTAGGGTTAGGGTTTTAGTAGTATTTGAATTAAGTCAAGTTCACCAAATGATGTAAATTTTAAGGGTTATAGATTCTAATATCTATGTTGTTAAAGTTTCTGAGTATAGTAAATTAGGGGTATAAAATATGCATTATATACAACCACTAATTTGGGAAATAATTGACTTGATCTAATATTTTTAATAATAATGAAGGAAACAAATAAGTCCTTAATTGAAAATTGCCTAATATGAAGTATCTTGAAGCTAAAAATTGGTACAAGAATAGGATTGAGTGTCACAAATAGGATTTAAGTGTAAAAGACCATCCTAGACAATAATGCCATAGCTTAGATAGTAGCACTATGGTACTAGTGTCCAATTTTGGTGCTAATGGCATATGTATAAGAACTGATATATACTTTTTATAGTAGTTATTTCTAAGTTTACTAAGCTTGTTATTGGATAGACAAACCATACTTTTTTATCTATAACCTATTTTTATTGAATTTAAATGCAAACCCTAGACCTCCATATGGTTAGGGTATTTGATTGACACAATTATAAAAAAATTGATGTTAGTTGGGTATGTTAGACATATTTAATAACCTATTGTTATGAGAGTTTCCTACATATCAATACTCTGAGGAGTGATCAATATCAATGTAGTTATCCCCATATAAGTGTTAGTATAATTGTAAGTGAAGCTAACATAACTTATATTTTGAGTTATTTAAGTGAGGCTTACAACTAAAAGTCTATGTATTCTAAGATTAGGATGGTTTTAGATTAATATATGTAGAAGTAGGGAAGAATATGGATTAATAAAATTTATTGTGAATAACTTGTTATAAGAGTATTTGTGTGTATTTGCATCTGATTTACATCTTGTGCATAAATGGATAAAACTCATGTATATATATTAATTTGGGACTTATTTAGGATTTTAAGTCAGTCTAGGTTGACCATAGGTGTCTTTGGAGTTGAGAAGATATCCATTAGGGATAAAAAGAACAAGAAGGATAATAACATTGAACTTGGACACTAGTGTATGGTGATAGTGTCCAAAGTTTGACACTAATGTCCAAGTGTCATAACTTGAGGCACTAGTGGCCTAAATGCCCAATAAAGGGTCTAAGAGTAATTTTGATATGTTAAGGTATGTGTAAGGATTGAAAAAAAGATATATAAGTGTATATATTTGTTATAATATATTTCTAGGGCTAAGCTAGGGATGGGTGGTCTCAAGTAACACTCATTTCACTCAAGTGACATTTTAGATGATTACAACTACTAGCATGTTATGCAATATCTTGAATATATTTCCAACTTGGTAAATATTTATACTATCATTGAAATGGTATTAGTATTTTTTAATGACTTACCCTATTATTTTTTATAGATTTATGATATTTAGGGAAGTTCATCTCAATACATAGTTGCATAAGGAATAATCAATAAGGGTGTGGTCAATAACGACAAAATTGAAGGCCCATAGAATATAAACCTAATGTCTACTACCTATTCCATCAAGTTTTTAGACATGATAATTATTATTATAAAGAGTACAAAAATTTTAATTTATATAATCCTTGAAGAATAAAATATTTTTTTGTTTATATGTTCATAGGGAATGTAAAAGAAAACTTTTAACCCTAGTGTAATAGTTTCGTAATGCTTCAAAACCAAAATATCCAAATCTTAAAATCCACTTTCCCAAACCATAAAACATTATATACCTATAAATAATAATAGTATAACTCATAAAATTAACTAATTTATCAAAACCAACCTATGACATCATACACTCATGATGTTGAGGGTTATACTTACGGTATAATCAAACTTGATTTGTCTCCCTAATTAATGGTTCATGCGAAAGATAAAACTATTAGAGTGGTGGAATTAGAATATAAATAGTTTGATATTATTAATCATACATGTGAATATAAACCCACAAATCCTCACACTTATAGCATCTTAGATGATTATGTCATCTCAGAACCTGTGGGAAACTACAACTTAGTCACCAATATTTAGAAGACATTATACCACATTTTGTTTCTTAGAATTTTCAAGAATTATCCTAACCACCATTTGATATTTATTGATGTCCTATGTTTTGTTCACTTATACAATGTAACTCCTATACATCAATCCCAAATAAACCATATTTGTCTTCACATTTTTCTTTCATGGTAGATTTTGAGTGATGTTGGCTAATTATTAGACCTAGGGAGTCTACCTCCCAACTTTGATATGGATAGGAGGGGGATATAGCATTGTTTATAAAAGTTTGGATTTATAACAACATGAAAGGAATGAAATACAAAATTTTCTTAGCCACAAATATCTTAGGTGGTAATATAAATAACATCACAAGGAGAATTTGAAAGCATAGACTTGGCAAATTGATATGTAAAATAAATATGAATATCATATAATATATCTCCATAAATTCATGTATGTAAAATTAAATTTCCTTATATATTTAAGTAAGTAATATAAATTATATCCATAATATCAAGCTAATAAATAATCTAGGGATAGAAACCCATTATACCTAAATAGAAAAACATTTAATATCCACACCTAAATAGGTGAAAACAAAATTATTAAATAATTAAAGAACATAGAAAACATGAGATGAGGTAAATATACTACTCTAACACCCCCCATAAATTCAATATAGGGGCCAAAAATAAAATGGAATATCCATAGCATGAGTCCCAATAATAAGGCCTAATCATGTACTCATATAAAATATATCCAATAAGAAATGAAGAAGGAATATTTCCTCATGAACACTCACCAAAGAAAAATTTTGAAAGCCCAAGCATACCATGTAACTGAAGGTAATGAGGTGATGAAAAAGGATTCGTAAAGATGACCACAACCTATTATTAAGTTAAAATTTAATCCAAGTAAATATATCCATCTTGAATGTGATGATGAATTAATTTCATGTTAATATCAATATGTTTGGTCTTGTAGTGTTCAACAAGGTTGTGGAAAATGTAAATTTCACTTTAATTTTCATGCTAATGTACAATAGGTGAATCCTATGTGAATTTAAAATCTATCAATAAGTATTAGACCCAAATAAGCCTATTGAATTGGTGCGACTCTTGCCTTATATTCTACCTCTATCTATGAAAGTGTAATAGCCTAATAATTCTTAGATTACCAATAAACTGAAGAAGAACCAAGAAAAAGGGTAGCCAAAAGTATAATGACTATAATCAATAGAACCTACCTAATCTTAATTAGTATAGCCAACCAACTAAGTATAACATATAGTGTAGTGTAACATAAAGTGGTATGTGCCCTATTGATATCTCAAAATCCTTTTAGTATCCTACCATCAACTATCATGAAGAGTATGTTCAAACTAAGAAACAAGCCTAACTACAAAGTAAATATCTAGGTGAGTATGTGTTAAGTACATGAGACTTCTAATCAACTTCCTATAAAATGTGAGATCAAAAATAAGATTGGAAAAAGTAGAATTAAGAGTGACTATAGACTAAAAAGGGGAGGGAATTGGATTTAAAATATCCATATGAGAATGTTGAAGATCATGTGTGTACTTTTTTTGACTCAAATGAATCCCTAAATTTGATTGAATAATATTTAAACCAAGGAAAAAGTGAAAAATACCAAGATCTATCATATCAAATTATATGGAAAGAGCCTGATAACTAGTATTAATATGGGAATAAAAAATCCAAGTAAGAATTATATCATAAACATAAAAGATGAGTATAACTATATCCTCTCCAAAATGTTGTATATATACTATGGGATCTGAGTGGCAATAAACAAAGCTACTAGATAGAAGAAAAGAATCCATTTTCTCATACAAAGCCCTAGGGGCCTATTTTAGATTGTAGATAAACCTTTAGAGTCTTAAAACAATAGAAGAATAATTAATAAACCCAACATGTTATTCTATGTCAACTTATTATTGAAAATCTCCATGTAATATGACACTCTTTACATCCTTATGGTACATTTTAAAAACCCATGATGTAGGAATATACACAATAAGGAACACATAATAAATCTTGGAGATGAGGGAAAAAGTCTCCAAGTAATCAATACCTTTGACTTGTGAGAGACCATTTGCAATAAGAGTAGCCTTAAACTTGTCAATGCACACATCATCTACATATTTAGTTCAGTATATACACTTGAATCTAACATTATTACCTTAGATAAAGTGATGATATCACAAATTTTATTCTTATTCAAATAATAATACTCATCTATCAATGCATCATCCCACTCTTGTATCTCATTATCTTATAAAAGATATTGTGGATCCCGATAAAATTCCTAACACGAAATTCCATAACCTATAGAATTTTAATGATGTTTTCTAGTGGGTGAAATATCCTATATGAAAGGTGTTACTTAGAAAATGTAGTATGGTCCCACTTAGGCATAGTGGTAATAGGATCTTAATCTAAGTCTACATCTATAACCTCCTATATGACCTCCTAAATTGTATCCTGAATATGGAATGAGCAATCATTAATGAATTTGACTAAATAAGAATAAGAAGACATGGAAGGAAATGAATAATCATGAGACTAGAATCCATCATAAAATTGAACATGTGTTCAAAGAATAATATCATGAGTATCAAGATCCAAAATTAAAAAAGATATCATGTAATCATAACATACTACAAAGATCAAGGGTTTTATCTTCTTATCCAAGGCTTTTTTTTCTTATTTGGTACAAAATACCAAGAATTCATCCCAAAATCTTGAAAAATGACACATCAAGTTAGTTTCAAACCAAGCCTCTTTTGGAGTCAAATGCTAAAGTGATTTATGTGGTGTGTGATTTTGAATGTAGTTTTCATAATTAAGTACTTGTAATGAATATATAGGGTGAAAAAAATCATAATGCATCATGAAATTAGCTATCTCCTTTAAATTTTGGTTATTCATTTCTACCCTTTTTATTGTGGAGTATGAGGAACAAATTTTTTTATTAACAATGCCATGAGATACCAAAAGATCAGAAAAATCTTTGCTTAAGTACTCCCCCCATTATAGTGTGAAGTTATTTATGTAAATACAAGATTTATTCTCAACAAAAGACTTGAAGAATATTAAGTGTGTATAAACTTCATAATTTTATTTGATAAAATAAACCCAAGTACACCTCAAGAAATTATCAATAAAATTAAGTGCATACTTAGGTATATTAAATGAAGGAATAAGAAACCCCATCAAGTCACACTACACAAGCTCAAGTGGTGAAGATTCTCTCTTGGACATACTTTTATAAAATGGATCTTGTTGCTATTTACCTAATGCATAGTTATGCAAAACTCTAACAAGATAATAAACTATAGGAAAAACATTAACCATACCATGAGTGATCAACTCCTTCAAATGCCTATAATTAAGATGTTCAAATCTATCATGCCAAAGCTTAATTTCATAATCGACATGAGAAACCAAGCATTCCCCCATAAAATAAGCGACATCAAAACCCTCAAAGTAATATAGTTGTGAATTATGATCAATAAAAACTTTTGAAAAAATTGAATGAGGATCTAACACGATTTGAATTTTAGCCTCTTATGGTATGAAAGCCACTGACCTACCCTAACTAGAATGAAAATATTGATAAATAGAAATAAAAATTGTAGTGATTTTAGGAACATATAGTTCATCATTGATGTAGCCACTAACAAGTTTTCTATCATATTTTCACTTAACAAAAATAAAGGAAGGATATCCAACCTCAAATTTTTAATTAAAAATCAAACTAAGAGAGGTAAAAGAATATTTATAAGAAGTTATATGGTGAAAATGACCATAATATATAGTCTAATTATCTATAACATGTGATTGGAATCTCCAAACAAAATTAAATGTTTTTTCATTCTCATTAGAAAGAGGTGGATAGGAGGTAGAGATCTTGTGTTTTATGGTTGCATCCTCTCAGTCATGCATTATCTTGCAACACCTAGTTTGTATATGATCAATACCACTAAAAACGGAGCATGAAAGTTTATATTTATTCTTTGATTTAGAAGACTCATTGGGTTTAGATTTATCGTATTTGGATTTAGTGTAATTTGAGGTGTAGAATGAGTGGTTTTGGGTTTAATTTTTTATTTTCCCTTGTCATTATGATTATATGCCACTAATTCCTTTTTAGAGGTGAAAGAATCAAGGTTATACAATTTGTATTCTTGCCTAGTATTTCTTTCACAAAATAACTCTAAATCAGACATTTTGAATGTGGTACCCAAGAAATATGTGGTAGAGAAAAAAGTAGAGGCAGAGATTTGGAATGGACCTTTTAACTTGAATAAAATTAGGTAAACACATTATTCATATATTTTTATCTCTTCCACTCCCCATAAATTATGTCAATAAGTGCTTGAAATTAGTAATATACTCTAAAATGGATGGAAAATCTCTAGGATTGAGAGAAGTGATATCTACTTCAATATGGATGGATCTCATGTGATCCACCATACCAAATAAACCATTCAATTTTTCCAATATTTTAAAATGAAACTCACATACTTACAAATAAAATAAAAAAATATCACTTACATAAGTACCTATCAAACCCATTCATTCATCAAATCTACATTGGTTTTAAAATTTCTCATATTCTCTAGTGAACACCGATTGTACTTTAGTCATTAAGTTCCATAATACTTTATGTTTAATTATTGTTTTTTTTTGGTCTCCATATGTGGTAATTATGTACTGTTAATGTCTCACACAAATCTAATGTAGAATAATACATTCTAAAATAATCACCAAAGATCACAAGAATACAAAAAGGGTGCTTAAATTGGCATTGAAATAACCCTCCCTAAACAAATAAATTTTATTAGGCACCTCAAATTTTTTCAATTTATATTTGAGTGAATTTTATAATATAAATAACACCAATATATCAAGCATAAAAAACATAAAATTTTGAAAAAAATGACACTCAATTTTGAGTTTCCCATCAAAATTTATGGTTATTACAATTTTACCATCATAAATGAGTCAAATAAAAAATGAAAAAAAATTAAATGCTTGAAAAAAATTTAAATTCTTGGAGAGATTTTAATAAATGGGCTTGAAATATATATTACTAAACTTTTTTATGGGAAATTTAAACCCTGTTTGGTTGGTTGTGGCTAATGGATTAATTTCCATGTGACTAGGGACTAAGGGTGAGGATGAGTGTTCCCCCCTTGATTGATTTGATTGATGTGGGGGTGAAATCACCACCATAAGGAGAGGAAAAGTTTTGAATAGTGATACACTCTACTATCAAAATTTATACACTATCCTGGTTGTCAGTCTATTATGTTTTTTCTATCCTAAATTTGACACTCTCCTACCCATCAATCTGTTATGCATGAGAGATATGTAAAATGTGTTGATGTAGATGTCATAGTAGATAATAATTTGAGAAAAAATTCAACATAAGGTAAATAAACTTATATCTAGGATGATCCACACAAAAAACTATGTAGAACCTCTTCCTTCTTCCTAATTTATTGCTACAAATGTATTAAAACAACTCATTGTTTAGAACCTATTCCTTATTCCAAAGCTATCACTAAAAGCATAATAAAACAAAACCTGATATATAAAATTGGTCATTGTAGTAAATTAAATATGGATATATGAAAAAATTAACAAACCCTTGCATCAAAATCGTATATCAATGGTTAAAAAAATTACTACTCTAATACCATGAAAGTAATGGAAAATAAATAATTCCAAGACATAAATATCTTAGGTGTTAATAGAAAACATCAAGAGGATAATCTATAAGCATAAAATTTACAAATCTATATGCATAGCAAAGATAAATATCATATAATATATCTCCATAACTTTATGTAAGTACAATTAATGTGCCTTAGATATAAGTTAAATAAGATCGATCATATCCATAAACTCAATCTAATAGATAACCTAAGGATGGAAATACACTATACCTAAATATAAAAACATTTAATATCTATACCTAAGTGGGTGGGAAAAAAAATTAAACTTAACAAAGTAAAACACCTAGGGAACATATGTTATGTTAAATAACTTAATTGAACATAATTATGTAAAAAAAGAAATGGTTAATGATGAAGAAATTTTAAACATAGTTTTGGCCATTTTGGCCCACATACCAAACTTCACCTAGACCTAGAGAGGACCCTATCAAGGTCGTAATTGATGAGTAAATAAAATGGCATAGAAGTAGGCTCATCATTGTGAAAGGAGGGATACAAGTAGATACTAAAAATGTTCAAGAATTCAGAGGCATGAAAAGGTTGAAAAATCCTAATAAATTTATCAAAACCTGTAAGGAATGATTAAAATATTAATTGTGTAGGTTTATGGATGAGACTATCACCAAGACATCATGCAAAAATGAGTAGACCAACTTGTTTGAGAATATTTTATCTTCAATTAGGAATCCCCCATGATCCAAAGTATTTTAGATCCATATATATCTTAGTTCCTAGATCATATACTAAAAAATTCATGTCCATACAAGATTTTTAGCTTGAGTTATAAATCTTTAAAGCTAGACTTGTAGGACAAAACATTCGCACAAATATCAAATTTAAGCTCAACATTTGGGTTCAAAGATTGAGTCATGTAAACATCAATGATGGTAATATGAGAATAAATTAATGGGTGTGTGGACATAAAATTTGTGTCTCATGAATTAGCCATTTGAGTTCAAATGGTGGGTCTAGGAAAATATGACAATCCACATTCATTTTTATATCTTGATCCAATAGTGTGAGCTAGAGTCAACATGTCAAAGGATCTTCATGGCAAGAAATCAATCAACCACATTTTTTCATACCAAGGAGATCAATGGAATACAATAGGTCAAAAAGGTTAAGATATTATAGTGGGAATATATGAGGCCAATGAGAGTAAAGACATGTTAGAGCATTTTGATTGGCCCAAGCAATTTTTTATGGACAAAGTCAAAGAAAGGGTAGTTTTTTAAACAAAGAAAATAAGTATTATAAGGTCATAAAATTACCATTGGATCTCATATAGAATTAATTAAAGGGACACATTAATGAATTCATTTCAAAGGACATAAATGAGCCACCATTAATGCTTAAAACAAACCTCTGGTTTGAAGATTTATGATGTGTAGAGTTCATTTTGTGACTATGCTCACCATTTTAAAAATAAAGATCCATGTCGATGGTGAACTCTCAATTCATGTTAAGATATAATCAATCTATTTAGACATAATATAATCAATAAATAGGGATATATAGTCTATAGGTCTACATCAACATAATGACTATAAGAAAACCAATAGTCTAAGATTAGTTTTTTGTCTACAGCGGACCTATGAACATGGGGATGAGTTCAAGCATGATCCAGTTTGAACAAGATGTAGCATTTCAAAGGATTCCAAAAAGTTATACACATACAATGTAATAGTTTCATCTTCAAGACCAACTACATGAAAAAGACCCTTCTCTCCACTCTTACATACCTTAATGAACCAATGAACAGTAGTTATCACCAAGAAAAAATACTAATAGATTAGTCTAGTTATTGTAATTGTATTTTTGCTAGAGCCCATATTCAAATAACTTGATCCCATTGTTTCAACCATTAGGTAATATCAATGAGAGAATAATGTAATTTTGTAACCACTTGAAGTGACCCAAATAAATCAAAAGGTCTCAATGAACATAATTTGCAAAAGTAGTTGTAGCTATGGCTCAAATGTTTCAACTCATTGATTTCCCTTTTCAACACCAAGAATCCCTATTTCTTTCTTCCATTTCTTCTATAAATATGACCTTTGAGCTATTGTTTAACATCCTTTAGGATGGTATGAGTAGACTCTACCATAAATTATATTTTGTATCTCTTGGAGTAGTGAATAGATAATTTTACAATTTTTTATTAATTTGTGCTTAGTGTTTTGTATTTGTTTGATATGCAAAAGTGGTTATCATCTTCCCTTTACAATTCACTTTTAAACCTAAGTTCTAATAAAATTTTCCTATAGATCATCTATTGTGTCTTAATTTTGATGTCTTAGGTATAGAGTGGATAATTGACTATAAGTGCTTCTAATCAATCCTTACCCTCATTTCCCTCCAGTCTAAATCCATCAAATTGACCTCTAGGTGAACCATCATTTTTTAGAAACCATTGTAGACATTGCATTAGTTCTATTCATAGTCTATTACTGTGGTAATAAGTTCAATCTTAAGAGTTGATCCTTAAACATTTAGTGCATCACAACATGTTAGAATAATTTTAAGGATCTCTTGACTTTTTTCCAACCAACTTGTTTAGGTATTAGAAAGAGAGGTCCAAACTATCATATCTGGTAAACTAGCTATTGGGACAAACATACCCCCATTCTCTTAAAATTAAGATCCTTGAGAAACCTTGAAAATAAAACATGGAAATTTCATCATTTCAAGGTCTTTTAATGAAAATAAAGGTAATTAACTATGTTAAAAGATAGGCTTATGTGGTTTTTATTTGATTTAATCTAGACTAACAGTGCTAATGAGGTTTATTTGGTTTTTTCTTGCAGGTTCCATGGCATGTATTTAATAGAATTATATATTATAAAACTCTAGAAAACCCTTAATTAAAATTTGAATAAAGGTGGGAAACAAATTGGTGGGAACCATTTTAAAATTCATCTATGGACTTGAATATAAAATGCATATTTTAGGCTTAGTCATGTTTTTAACACAACCTAACTAGGAAACTTAATCCCCTTTATTATTTCCACCTTTTTATATGGTTCCTCATGGCCTAACTAATGTCATATGGCAAGGTCCTTTTAATATTTCCCAACTTAGCCTAGGTTTTTAATACTAAGGCCCCAATGTATTCATTAATACAATTGTGACCTTACTCTTAACTCTTTAAGCCTAAGTATTTTATGTCTCCATAGTCCTAACTTAACTTCTTTGCATCTTGTAGGTTCTTATGACTATCACTTTATCATGTAATTTGATCTAATGGAGTGAGTATAACTTAAAATTTGACTTAAATAACATGCATATTTGGTGATCTAATGATCCACACTTACTCTCTAAGACATGATCTAACAAAGTGATGCATAATTAAAAAGTAAAAGAGATACAAGATGCCCAAAATATGGACACCTGATGCCATTTTATTTTAGGATTAAAAGGAAAAAGGGGCCCACTTGACATGATATTTAATAAAAAACAAGTCCTTGGATCAAGATCCTATAGATGTCACTTTATCATGGCATTTGATCTAATGGAGTGAATTAACACTAAAACCTTGGGAAGCCCCATGGAAATTCCAAGTGGCATCCTTGCATTTATCCCTAAATATTTTATGAAATTAAAATTGATGTTCACATGACTATCATTAAAACATCCAAAAACATGAACTTGACACCCATACAACCATCAAATTTAAGCCCATTAAAATGAAAGTTTCACTAGTTTAAACTTGATGTCCACACGACCATCAATTGACTCCCATAAGGGTGTATTTGATTTCTTCAATACTATAAAATTTAATTCAATTAAATATATTACTTAGGGTCAAATGGCATTCCAAAATCCTATTTGAATAACTTAGAAATGGATCTAAAATCTAAGGGAAATACTCAAAAGATGCTAAAAAATGAGAGTCTTTGACCTGAAAAATATGGAGATGATCTTATGATCTAAATACTTAGTCTAAATTTATATGGAAGGGTATTCATGGAATTTTGTTTAAAATATCATAAACCTTAAACTATGAGATTATGCTAAGTCTTATTTTAAAAGGTGAGATCCTTGTCACACAGAGTATAAGCTAACTAAAGGTTTTCATATGTGATGGCCTAGACTATTTAGACCCTCACCCCTTGTTATAATTATGAAAACTATGCATAGTTTCCTTAGCCTAAGGTTTATTTCTTGCTTAATTAACACAAAACAAACCTTATCCTAAAGAACTTAAGCCTAAATCATTACTTTAATAATGTACTAACTTAACATTCAAGAATTTTTATAAATCAATAGTTTGTACCCCATCACTAGGTTTGATCCAATGGATTCAAGGTTCCAATTAATTTTTAAAGCTTTGTGAGCTTGCCACATGGCTAATACTCATTCAATGAGTGACTGACCAAAATATTTGGAGCATGAACAAGGCATGTAAAGTGCCAAGTGTCATGACCATGGGGTTTACAATAAAAGGACCCAATCATGGCCAATGGCCAAAATTATAATCAATGGCTCACACTAATCTAGGATATCTATCTTAAGGTGTGAAATGAAGAAGGTCTTTTAAATACCAATATCTAGTGTTCAAATAGAATTTATGAAAAATGCAATGAAAGGTCTAGAACAATGCCACATAATCACCACACAAGTAGAAAAGGACAAAATTCAATATCTTATTGGCTTAAAAACATAAAGGTATAAAGTCAAAGGTCCAAACCAAATCCAAGACATGTATAAGCTGAATCCTAGATATATTTTGGCATTAATGCTCCAAAACCCTAAACCCCACATAAAAGTGACCCAAATGGACTCAATTTATTATAATTTGATCAAAATAGAACTTAATTGTGTTTCTTAGGTGAAACATAGATTTCAAAAAGATCATCTATAATCTGGTTGAACAATTATCAAAGATAGAGACCATGGCAGCTAGCAAGTAGCAATCGAGGGAAGAAACTGAACTCTATTTGATAATAGATAATGAGGGCCATATCTTCAAAGATATTAAATTAGACCTTGTAACATTGAACATCTAGGGAATTAGGAATTAGTTTACGCTCTTCTTCATGATAGAATAATTTCAACCCATTTCATAGGAGGAATAGAGGAGTTCCACCACAAGAAGGTGACATTATGAATAGTTTTAGTCTAGATAACTAGCCTTCATCATGCCATAGAAAAACTAGAGGTATTACATTATATTGACATCCTTGTCCCCATATTTCTTGATTATAGAATAAATAATGAATAGATCATTAGGGAGGGGAAATCAAAAGAGGTAGAATACATTTCCCCTATTGCTTTTGAGAAGTACTAGAATCTCCCTCTTCCCCATGTAAACCTTTCAAAAATCAAAGAGTGGACCAAAAACCATGATCTAGACTTTGTCCTTAGACCCTGGCTACACTAAGGACCTTATATCTTTAGAAACTTTGAGGGAAAGATCCCTATCATCTAATTCAGAGAGGTTATTAGGATAATAATGACCATATTAAACCAAGCCTTTGGTGCCCCTTCAACTACTTATGTGAATAAGATATGGGTCCCATATGTGCATTACATGGTGGAGAAGAAACTTGCCCCTCTAATTGGATACATAATCAATGTTATCCTAGCCAAACAATTCAATGCCATGAAAATAAAGACCTCAAAGCAATTATTTATGATGTCATACCTAATTGATGCCATTCTTACTTCAATCACCTTCCCTAGGATTAGGAATTGGTCACCAGAAGGAAAGATAACCATTTCACATTACTATTCCAAAATACACATCTTAAAGTATAGGAATCACATGTAGTCTATTTAGGACTACATTTATTTATCTATAGTGTAGACCATCATAGTTGCTCCCATGTCTAGGGTCAACCCCTTCGTCAAGAGGTATGTTGAAATGATAGGCTACATATGGTATTACCTTGATTATAAAGTCATCATGATAGAAGGAATCATGTCCCAACCTTAAAAGCTACCAGTATATGTTCTAAATAAGCTTGTAGAGTAGGAAATTACCTCCCAGCTCATTGATGGCATTGATATGAATTTCAAAGAGAAGAGGGTCTAATCCAGCCCTTTCCACTAAATATTGGGAAAACCATAATAAAAGATTGGAAATAGGTAGAGATCATGTCCACACATAAGGATTTATTTAGTTTCCAACTAGATGAGCTCTAGATGTGGGATCCAAAGAATGTAGTAGGTGAGCATCTAATGGATAAGAAGCTTCCAAATATGTAATATGTACATCGACTTGGTGTCCATAACACCATATATATTAAGGCTAATAACCATGAAGAGGTATTGACCAGGGTTAAAGGACACACCATTAAGATTGATAACAAGTTAATCAAGGATAACAAGCCATATGGGGAAACATGACAAATGCATCCTTTACAATATCACTTACTACTTGGGCCATCTGGAATAAACCATGAGTAGCCTCAGGTAGAGAAACCATAGTCATATCCCTAATAACAGGTTGAGAAAGTTCAAGATGAAGAAGTCAAGGGCAAGGAGAAAGTGAGGTGAAACTTGAAGAGAGTCTTAGAGAGGGGACCCCATCCTCAACACTCCCACAAAGAGCACCTTCCCTAGTTCAATACGTAGACATGATAGCCTTGGAACCAAGAGAAACACTTGAGGGTTCCCTCAAGGAACTTGAAAAAGCCTATAAATCTGATAAGGAAGGGAATCCTAAAGAAGATATAGGAAAAGAACATATCCCAATAGCATCCTATGATAAGAGGAAGGTGGAGCTAACACTAGTCCCCATGGGACCAAAGAAGAGACCAAGATTGACTTTCACTCATCTCACTAGTGAATTGAATCTATTTAGTAATGAGTTCTTAATTCATGGACTAGTCATTCCTAGTTGGTTCATCTATGGAAAATTACAAAATATACCTTCTCTCTCTCATTCTTGGGCCATGATGAGGGTTACTAATCTTGAAATACAAGATGATATGAAGCCTTGGATAAGGGCTATAGTGAAGGAACATGAATAAAAGATAATTATGACCATTGAAGGACTAAAAGTCAAGAAGATAGATGATCTAGAAGCATCTAGTAACTCAGGTGTGTAGGTCCTATAACCTCCCAAATTTAACGAGCTATTTACTACCATCCATTTCAACCCTAAAATAGCTAGGTTAGAGAGAATAACAACTAGGATAGCTATGGTTAGGATAGAAGAATTCACCTATTAGAAGGTGGAATCATTTTTAGGATTAAACCTTATGAGAGGAAAATAATTAGGTGAGGATGCCATTCATGAATAAGATGTGGAAAGTATGATTGAGGCCCAATCCCCACATGCTAAAGCTGGAGTCTAGGGTTTAAAGTAGAGGATCTAGAATTTTAAAAAGGAGAAGGAAAACTTAAAAAAACAATAAATTCTATTAGTGTTAGATGCAATGATAAAAATGCTTGACGAGTCATTTTATGACATGTTTTAGGCATTTAAGTCAATGAAACTAAGGCACTGGGAATTTGAAAGGTAAATTTTACTAGCTAAGAGTTTAGTCACCTAGTGGTAGACCATAAAAGACAAAATAACCCAATTCCTTAGCATTAAAGCAAATAAATAGATCCCACACATCAAGACCATTAGTAGGGACATTTGAGTAAAATTCTATGGATTTTGATTGAAAATTTTCAAATTTTAAGTGCATGGCATAATGGTGTGGAAAGGATCCTAAAAGAGGATAAAGAATTAATTGTAAGAATTGAACAACTTCTTAGGATAATAATTATAGATCCTACACAACCCAATGACCTTTGGATCATAAGTGATGATGAATTAAAACATATGGCTACTTTGGTAACCCAAGAAATAAAAGGAAAAGGCTAAGGCAAAATTGGGGCTGATAAAATCAAAATCTTGATCATGATATTCAATGCAAGGAAAATGATAAATGAATCCAAGAGCATTAAAGAGAACATGGATAGGAATGGAAAAGAATTTGATGACTTATTGGATCAAGAGGAGGAAAAGGTCATGAATCTTATTGTGGATCTAGAGATAATTAATGAAAAACATGAGAAAGCCATGAGCATCTTCCAAATATTATAATCAGAGGCCCCACTAGCCAATTAGATAACATTCTATATTATAGAATTTCATAACATTTTGAAATATAATATTCCATTGTAAAGGTATATATTATTTTGTTATTATATTTTCCTCTAGGTCAGTATTATTATGAAAATTAGATGTATTTTATAACTTTTAAGGACAATTGTCCTTATCCTTGTACACCTGTGTCTTATTATTGATCAGTATATTGCCTAATCTTCCTATAAAGGCAAGTATTACCATTTGTAAAGGGGCGATATTTTTTAACAACTTTATATAATTTGAAGCAATTAATAGAATCAAAGGACTTATACAAATATTTTCCATGTTTGATGTGTTAATTATCATTTTTTAGCTTTTCTCTTAATTTCAAGTTAAGGTCTTGAATTTCAATGGTGTCTTAGAATTTTGAGTTGTATCCTAGTAATCATAGGGTTCCTAATTTGTGAAACCTAATATATTATATGGAAGATATTTTATTCTCCTTCATTTATATTTTAATTTATTTTTATATGTGTTTTTGCTATCTAATAGATAGTAGTAAATATTTAAAGAAGAACCAATTCTTACTTGTGATTTTTCACACTATCCTTTGAAATTGGCTTGGTATATAGTGGAATTTGATCTTAGGTTATTTTACATTATATATCTATTTGAATTCATACTCAGTTATAATGGATGCTTTATCATAATGTTTAAGGCTAAGATTTGTAATCACTCTTTTCTTTTATGACTTACCCTTCTCTTTTCTCATTTTTTACCCCAAGATCATTTTAGTTTTAGATTAATTATAAATATCCATTAGAATTAGTTTGTAGCTTAAATACAGAGCATAATTCACTCAGAATTACATTGATTCTTAGCAATTCATGAATAATGGATGAATGTGGCTCCCAACCACCAAATTATATAAATATTATGGAACAGTTTATCTTGCTCTACTAATATTTCACCATAGGCAACTATATTGCTAAAAATTGCAACTCATGCCTTGAATATCCAAATTCTAAAATTTGAAGTGTTCTATAAACACTAAAATCACCTATGGTTCATTTAGAATTATCAACACTAGCCTCATTAAAAACCCTATAGGTCTGGTCTAGATATAGGCATCCCATAACCTTAGATCATTCCCATGTTAGTCCAAGTATGAGTTAGACTTGATTAATCTAAACTCTATTAGGTGATATATAGAAATCTAACTTGGTGGGACCACCTATTTACATAATTTTGAATATCTAAGTATAGTAGCAAATTCTAGAGTTTCATTTTTAGATTTGCATATTTTTCATGCCCCTAAGAGTTGTCACATCCTCTGCAAAAGAGAAAGAGATATATTTCTATGAGTTACTTTTCCAATTAGCAAAGAAGAAGAAATATTCTCAGTTAAATCCTACATCTACACCTCTTGTTCCTCTTGTTTATTTCTCAAAATCCTCCTATTCAAGCAAATATTATCCATCTAAACATTATTATAAATCTCATACCTTATATGGTTATTCCCAGAAGGAAAGACATTGTGTCATTCAATGGTGGTAATCCTTCAAATCTTACTCAATGGGATGATATTTCAATCTCAAATTTAAATGATATTCCTTATTTTATAGGAGAAAATCCAATTACTCACATACAACTAATGCAAATATTGTTAACCTGTGTTTAGTACATGATATGATTGAGGAAAATGTAGTAATGAGGTTGTTAGTAACTTAATTCAAAAGGAAAATACATCATTAGTATAGAGGATTGGATCTTGCATCAATAAAAAAATGGGATCAATTTGTAAAGGTCCTATACAAGCACTTTGAGGACAAAATTGACCACTTTTCACTTGTGGAGCAACTTATAACAATCAACAAATTTAATCATAGATTCATGGTGAATTTCAATTAAAAGTTCTATAAGACTTGGTATAGATTTTTTTTCAATGATCAAATATATACCCAACTATAATTTTATGTACTATTTGAAGGCTCTCAATTCAGATGTGGCTATGATGATTCAATCCATGGGAGGGAACACTCTACTTAAGGCTTTTGAAATAGAAATCAAGGCTGAGAATTGCCTTATACAAGTAGGTAAGTTATCTTCAAGGCTGCCAATGCCTCTCCTTTTAGAGATCCACCCTCCTACTCCAACTATTACTCTACTTACACATTCAACAAAGTTTTATCAAAGAGAAGGTGATCAAGATAACAGACTGGGGAAGATAGAGATTCTCCTCAAGAATCATAATAATAATTTTGTTGTAATGGAAATACAATAAGATCTACCATATAAGACATATCAGAATACTAATAAAAATTATCAGTATAACATGCCATCCTATGAGTCCAATCAATATGGACAAGGGAAAAATTATCAGTCAAGGCAATACAATTCTAATAAACCAAGCAATTCTAAAGTTGTTATGGAAACTCAGAACAACTATGCTCAATAAAGTCAATTAAACAATTAGTGGGACCAAGCAAATGACATGGAAATGGTGCCAACTAGTGAGATCTAACATCATTCTTATATGAATTAGAGTTTATCTCCTCCTCCACATGAAAACCAATCAATAAGGAAGAGTGAATGGTGAAGCACCTATTTAAACTACATTTGTGAACTTTCAGTAAGGTGAGGATTATTTTGAGTACATAGATGCAAATCAAAGTCAAAATATGCCTAAAGTTGATAATTCAATTTTAGCCCATACTAGATCTAATAAAAGGTAAATTGGTGAGCTTCAGGTCTTGATAAGGCAGCCCCTTTTCCTTCTTATCCACCACAAAGGATTGACACTCATGAGCTACCTCAAAAGACATCAAATCAATAGGTTCAAAATATAAAAAGGCATAATGTGAAAGGGGATTACATCCCCCAATTCACAAAACATATAGGAACCACTCTTGCTCCTAAATTCTAGCCAAGGACAACCACTTCTTCACTGAGTATTGTGGATCATATGAATATAACTATTGTATCAATTTCAATGTGGGATACATTGCTAATTCTAGGATAAAAGGTGTAATTGTAAGAGGAGCTTATAAATCTCAATATCTCTAATGGACCTCTTAAAAAGGAAAGAGTAAATATTTTTGTAAATAAATCTAATCCATTTGTTGAGCCTTAAGATCCTAAGGTTACTAATCATCCTCCATTCTATCTTTCATTTGTCATAGGATATTGTTTTGTCCATAATTGTATGACTAATAGTGGAGCTAGTATTTCTATCATGCCTAAACCCATAGATGACAAACTAGGGCTTATGTATGAACCTGATGAAAAAGGAGTGTTGCTGTTAGATGGTTCTCCCACTAAGACTATGGGCATACTCAAAGATCTTAAGATTTTACTTGCTACTTGTCCAAATTCAGCATTTTATAGGATATAGTTGTTGTTGATTTACCTCCATATTTTTCACTATGCCTATCGAGGGAATTTGCTTCTAAAAATGAAGGTTATCTTTATTTATATTGGTCATACATGGTTTTTATAACTAGATAAAGAACCAAATTCATTATAATATTTGAGCCTATTTCTATATTTCACTTTCAACCATATATGATAAATATGTCTTATATAAATTATAGTATTTCATAGGAAGATGAGGGTACTATTGATCAAGAACCTTCTAATCCACTTGAAGGCATACTAGATATACTATTAAATGAGTGGGTTACTAATAATCATGGGTATGACCCATATAAAAGTATTCAAGAAGATGTTTTTAGTGTCTACTACATACATGAAGAAGGTGACTCATTACCTAGTCTTACCAACTCAAATTTAGATCAAGAGGGAGTATGAAATTTATACTTTGATGGATCCAAATCAAAAAATGGAAGTGGAATTGGCTTAATGTTGGTTTCACCTCAAAATCAAAGGTATTAATCTTCAGTTAGATTTCAAGTTAGTTGTACATCAAATACTAGATAGTATGAAGCTCTTGTTTATATCCTTTAGTGGGCTAAAAAGAGAAGTATTAAGCTTTTTTAGGTGAAAGGTGATAGTAAGATATTAGTAAAACAAGTTATAGGTTTAAGTGCAAAAAATAACCCCCTCCTAAAATCCTAAAAACATAGAGTTTGGGACCTCATGGAAGATTTTATATCATTTGATATCTGCTCCATTCTTAGAGGAGTTAATCAACATGAAAACAGACTTGCTACCATAAGAGCACAATGTGATATAGTATATCAGCTAAAGGATAATAAATATTAGACCAAAATCATGGTTGTATGTAGGCCTTGAGTTCCAAATAATGAGGTAAGTTGACAAGTCTTTGATAGTGATAAGCAGATAGCCTGTTGCCTACAAAATGAGGTAGAATTTTGCTCAAAGAATCAAAATAAAAGGCATCACTAATATGAAGATCATATTATGAAATTAAGATAAAATAATATGCCTAAAGGTTTAGTAATTCTGGTAAGCATATTTAATGAATATGATAAAATTAGAAAATACAAGGTAAGAATCTCTTCCAAGTAAGAACAATATGAACAAGTTCACATAACTTAACATAAGCAACTCAAGTGGCGTAAAGTAACCATTGATTCTAAGAGAGTATCTTTCATTTCATTATGTATTGATTTCATGAATGTATTTTCTTGGGAATAACATGATTTGAAAGGGTTTTACCCTAGATTAGCATACCATACTATTGAGCTTGAACAAGATGTAAAAGCAGTAAGATAAAAGTAAAGGCCCATCAACCCCAAGGATGAAATTATCATTAGAAAGGAGCTTACCAAGCTGATTGAGGTAAGTATAATATATACTATCAAGAAATCAACATGGTTAGAAAACCTTGTACTAGTGAGAAATAAAAATGGAGAGATAAGACTATGTGTGGATTTTAGAGATTTGAACAAAGTGTCACTAAAAGACCATTATCCTCTTCCTTCCATGGATAAAATATTCTATAGGGTATTAGGTTCAAAAAGGTACTCCTTACTAGATGGGTACTCAGGTTATAACTAGATATTGGTGAAAGTTCAAGATTAGTATAAAATAGATTTCACAACTAAATGAGATACTTATTCCTATCAAAATATGCCTTTTGGGCTCTCTAATTATGGAGCCACTTTCCAAAGGGCATTGGATGTTGCCTTTCAAGCTATTTTGGTGAAATGGTTTAGTTTAACTTGATGACATTACTACAGTTTCAAAGGATCCTAATGATCATCTAACACACTTGAGAGTTATTTTTGATAGATGTAGACAATTTAGAGTTTCATTAAATCAAAAGAATTGTATCTTTTCAGTGCATGAGGGGAGATTGATTAGTCATATAGTTTACAAAGATGGTATTTATATTTATCTGCAAAGAATAGAATCAATCCTTATTTTATCATTTCCAAAACATAATAAAGGATTGGAAATATTCTTAGCATAAATCAATTTCATGAAAAGATTTATTTTTGGATTTATAGAACTGGTAAGGCCACTCACTCAAATGTTCAAGAAACATAAAGAATTCACTTGGAGTAAGGAGGGTAAGAAAATATTTGAATCCATAAAATAAGAAATCATCTAAACTCCCACATTTTTTATTCTATATTTTATTAAGGATTTCTTTATGTATGTTTTTTTTACATTTAGTACAATTTTCAGCCATGCTTATGTAATAAAATAGTGAAGGTTTAGAGTAACCCATTGATTTTTTAGTCAAGATTTGGAATAAAATGAAGAGATATATATTTTTGTTGAAAATAATATGCTTTATATTATAATAGGTTTGAAAAAAATTCAGACATTTGGTCTAAAATAATAAGATTATACTAATGGTAGCTCATCCTAGTGTGAAGGATTTCATCCTCAATAGAGACTTAACTAAAAAGTGATCTAGATGGGTCACTAACTAAAGGTAAAAAATCTAGTCTGAGCTAAAGGATTGTCTAAACACCTTGAAAAAGATGTGAAATAAGAAAAGGATATGGTTTTGACACTGTAAGATACCCAATAAGAAGCCAAAACTACTTCTACATCCAGGTGGACACAAGACATTGCTAGATTCCTTCAAATAGGAAAATGTCCAATGGGATTATATGCATCAAGGAGAAGAAATTTTAGGATAAAATAAATACCATACATTCTTATTGATGGAGTAATATTCAAAAAGGACATTTGAGGTATACTTTTAAGGTGTGTTGAAGATAATCAATTTGACAATCTTGTTGAACAATTTCATGATAGTCCTTTTGGAGTCCATTTTATAGCCAAGAACATAAAAAAAAATTCAATATAGATGGTTAATTTTGGCATAGTTTATTTAAGGATAAACATGCATGGGTTAGGAAATCTACAAAGTGTGCAATAATTCTAGGTAAACAAAGACTAGTTATTATGCCATTGAAGCCTATTGAAGTTGAGTAACCTTTCATGCAGTGGGGTTTAGAATTAATTAGTATGATATATAATCCATCCATTTCTTGTCATAAGTGGGTCTTGATATCTATATATTATTTCACCAAGTGGGTGGAAGCAATACCTTTGAAGGAGGCAAATGAGAAATTTGTGCTTGAGATCTAAGAGAGTCTAGTCACCCATTTTAGAGTACCTTCTACTATAATATCAGACAATGATTTGGAATTAAATATTAAAAAGGTATTTTAAGGGATCTTGAGTAAGTTATTTATTGTAAATATTTGTCAAATTAGTATCCATAGGGTAATGGAATAGCAGAGTCCACTAACAAGAACCTGATTTAGATCAAAAAAAGAACACTAGAAGATAATTAGGGATCTTTGCATATAAATATGAAGACTACTTTATGGACTAATAAGATCACCCAAAAATAGGTCATTTTTTAATAAAATTATCTCTTAGTTTATGGGAAGGACTCAAGGCTACCTATCTCATTGGATCTCCTAGCTTTGGAACTTGTACACTAGCTAGAACTTCTAGAAAGTGATGCAATGGAGGTTAGGATGAATGAACTAAGAAAATTGGAAGAGATAAGAGATGAGGCCATGCATATCATGTGGTCTAAATACCATAAATTCAATAAGAATTTGATAAAAGAGATTCATCAAGGACATTTTAACAAGGTGACATAGTCATCAAATAGGATGAGGACAATGCAAAACTAGGAAAACACTCCAAGTTTGATAGCCTTTGGAGTGGACTTTGTGTCATCACAAGTTACATGGAAATTAATTCCTTTGATCTTATTAGATCTAATGGAGATATCCTTCCCATCTCTATCAATGTGAAGTATCTTAAGTTTTGTTATTATTTTGAGCTCATGCTCTTTTCATGTAGGTAGATAGGTCTATCTTTTCCTTCAAGTGCTTTCACACATTGTTGGTTTTTAGTTGATTAGTTAGTTTTGGTCTATTTTTCTTCTTTCCTATTGTTTTTAGGTTCCCCTTTTCTCCATAAGTGCTTCAAGAATCAATTACAGTCATTTTTTCAAGTAGTAGCGTATTCATTCAATCATCATGAGAAAGTTTGGTCAATAATTGGTTCCATGACCAGTAGTCTGGTCAAGCTAGCTAAGTCACCAAAAATGTTGGCCATCTTATCCTAGATACCAAACTTCACCTACACCTAGAGAAAGGACTATAAGGTTCCCAATTGATGATTAAATGAAATGGCTTAGAAAAAGGCTCAACATTATGAAAAGAGGGATCCAAGTAGATCCTCATAATGATCATAAGCATTCAGAGGAATGAAAAGGTCAAACAAGGTTTATAAATTCATCATAACCTTAAAGGAATGATCAAAATATGAATTTTATAGGTTTATGGACTAGACCGTCACGCATAAATAAGTAGACTAGCTTATTTGAGGAATTTTTATCTTCACTCAAGAGTCCCCCACATTTCAAAAGATTATAGGGCGATAGAGTTCTTCCTACCTAGATTGTATCTTGAAAATTTCATGCCCACATGAGATTTATAGCTTGAGTTATAAATTTTAAAAGTTATACTTTTAGGATGGAATGTTTGTGCAAATGTCAAATTTAAGCTCAACATTTGGGTTCAAATATTGATGGTTACATGGACATAAATGAAGGTCATACAAATCTCAATTGATAAGAGCATGAATGTCAAATTTGGGTCTCATAAATTATCCATTTGAGTTCAAATAGTGGGTCTAGGTAAATCTGATGGTCTGCATTCATTCATACATCTTGATCTAATAGTGTGAGCTTGAGTCAACATGTCAAAGGATCTTCATGGTAGGAAATTAATAAAGTATGTATATTCATACTAACGATATCAATAGTTTTTAGGAGGTCAAAAGGGTTAAGATATGATAGAATGGATTTGTGAAGCTAATGAGATTAAAGATAGGTTGGAGCATTTTGATTGGCCTGAGTAATTTTTAATGGTTAAAGTTTAACCAAAGGGTAGTTTTTTTACCAAAGGAAATAGGTATTGTAGGGTCATCCCATTGCAATTGTATCTCAAATAAACTCCATTAAAGGGACACATTGATGTATTCAAGTTAAAGGACATAAAATAAATGCCATTAAATATTAATATAGACCTTTGGTTTGAAGCTTTATGACATGGAGGGTTCATTCTATGACTGTGTTTGCCATTTCTAAAATGAAAGATCCATGCATATGGAAAACTCTTGATTTTCACAAAGATATAATGGGTCTATTTTGACCTAATATAATAAATAAATGGGGGTATATAGTCTATAGGTATGTATCAACATAATGAATATAGGAAAACCAATAGCCTAAGATTACTTTTCCATCTATACTAGACTTATAATCATGGGGAAAAGTTTGAGCATGATCCATTTTGAATAAGAGATATCAAATAAAAGGATGAAATGAATGAATAAACATAGACCCCAAATGGTTTCATCTATAGGGATAGATTCATGAAAAGGACCCTTCTCTCCACTCTAGTATGCCTCAATGAACTAGTGATGAGTAGTTATCACCAAGACAAAATTATAAAAGACTAGTCTAGTTGTTTTAACTACACTGATGTTAGATCCCAACTCAAAACAAATTAATCCCACCATTTCAACCATCAAGAATCATCAATGATATAATAATGTAACTATGCAACTACTTAAAGTGACTCAAATTAATCAAAAGGTCTAAATGACCATAATTTGTAGAAGCAATTATAACTATAGTTTAAATATTTGAATTTATTGAATCCCCTTTTTAGTGCCAAAAATCATTCTCTCTTTCTCTCATTTCTTCTATAAAAATGGCCTTTGATCTATTGTTTAATATACCTTAGGTTGGTATGAGTAGACTCTACCAAAAATTATATTCTACACCTCTTGAAGTAATAAATAAAGCATTTTACAGTTGTTTATTAATATATTCTTAGTGTTTTGTATTAGTTTGATATGCAAAATTGGTTATCATCTTCCGTTTTTAGGTCCAAATTCAACTTAAGTGCTACTAAAACTTTCTTGAAAGTCATTTGGTGCATCTTAAATTTGAGGTCTTAGGTATACAGTGGATAGTTTATTGTAAGTGCTTCCAATCAAGTGTTAACCTCATTTCCATCTAGCCTAAGTACATCAAATTGACCTCTAGGTGAACCATTATTACTTGTAAACCATTGTAGACACTGAATTATTTCTATTCATAATCTCTTTGTGTGGCAATAAGTTCAATCTTGAGAGTGGATCTTTTAACATTCGGTGCATCACCATATGTTACAATAGGTTTCATTTTATGCAAGCTATTGACTCTTTTCAACCCAAATTGTTTATGTCTTATAAAGAGAATTCCAATCTATCATATTTGATGAACTAGCTTCATAAAAAACCATAGAGGTCTGGTCTAGATATAGGCATCCAAAAACCTTAGATCATTCCCATGTTAGTCTAGGTATGAGTCAAACTTGAGCAATTTGACCTTTAGTGGGTGATATCTAAATAGATTACACATATTCCCATTTTAATTCCTAACAAACATTTTTATGTGGAAACAAATTGCTTAGTCACTCACAACACCCTTTGAGTGAATGATGACCTCAAATCTACTTTGATTAGAGGCATCTTACTTATAGTTACCCTAGGTACTAATACTGTGTTGACAAAATTATCTATAATTGTTAAAGACACCAATTACAACATAATCTTAGGTAATACTTGGATTAATATTATTAAGGAAATCCATTATTGATCTTTACAATAGATAAGGTTACTCCTTCCTATAAAGGGGTATATTTCCCAAAGTGACCCAAATCCCTTAGATGTCTTTCAAGTAACCACACATAATCAACTAGGGTTACACAATGTTTATCATCTAAGCATTAATATTTTAGTGAAATCCCCATATTTGGTCAAATTCAAATATGACTTGAATCCCATAGTGGTTTTTTTGAAAAAATGGGCATACCTTCCTAATTATTTTTCAAAAGATAAGACTAAATAAAATTAATTTGTAATAACAAAAAAAGTAAGTGGGGAAAAAATTATAATCACACCAAGCATATTGACCATGTATATTATTGATATCATTAATATCATATACAAGGATACGCCACTTGTACCTGATTTAAACTTAAAAATAATAAGGACTTCAAATATTATTGTATCTCAAAACAAGGAAACCCAAGATAGGTTAGCTAGTGTAATGGATATCAACATGGTTGAGAATTAAAAATATCAATACATTACCCCTAATCAAGATTTTAAATCTCATTATACACATTATTATTAGTCCATTAATTATTTTTGTGACAAATTTAAATTTATAATAAGGTTATGGGTCATATTTATCTCCCTAGAAGGATGAATCAATATTTTGTATTGAAATTGGAGTTTAAGTGTACAAATAATGAGGTTGCATATGAATCCTAGTTAATAGAAATGCTCATCACTAGAATATTAAGAGTTGAAAAATTAAAGATCCAAGGAAAACCATAGTTTTTAACTAATAAATTATAATATATATGTAATACTAAGGCTAAACATATTAATCTATATAAACAATTTATGTTCAAAGTTCCCAAGTATTTTGAATTCATTTCCATAGAAGACATTCCTAAGGAAATTATACAGCTTGTTGAATATATGTCTAATTTATCCTCACATTTTGATCCTCATAATATGAAACTTAAATCATATTTTATAATCTCCATCATGATTTAACCCCCTATGTAAAAAGTGTTTGTTAAATTAACTCTTAATTCCACTAAGAATGATACTAGCCCTTTGGTTCTTGACTTAGTTAAGAATGGTGATGACATTTTAGAATTTTTACATGATTAAAATGACTTGAAATCCTTCCATAATAATATGGTTTTATATTTTACCTACTATGTAACATATTAAATTGAATTCAAATATCACAATTATTATTCCAAGGCTGAATATTACTTATCCTTTAATGATGAAGTCGATGTCTGCAATGTAAAAGGAAAGGATTGTTCATGCTCTATAATAATTAATAAAGGGAAAGAATTCATCATATATTATACAATTGATATAAACTTTGGGACTCAAGAAATAAATATAATCCTCAAACTCATATCTTCACTCTCACCATAAAAGGATGAAGAACACAAAATGTTGATTACCGAGCTCTCCTAAGCATTGCTTTTTATTACATGGATATGGTAGGTATGAAACAAAAATTAGTCATTAAATTTTTTTTTATGATGTCTAAAGTGAAACCTATAAATAAAAATATTATTCCAACTAATCCCAAAGTTGTGTTAATGGTAAAGGAAAATATTATTAATCTTCTCAATATATGGTCTATAAAAGCCATGGAATATCATAAATGGATCTCCGGCATCATCCTTATTCTCAAGAACAATGGAAATATCAAGATATTAATCTATTTTAATAATGTAAACAAATCATGTACAAAATATTATTTACCTATTCCCATCCATTAACATCATAATAAATGATACATATGGTTGTTATTTGTTTCCCCTTATGGATTTATTCTACAAATATAACCAAATATACATTCCTAACTAAGATCAAAGAAATATTTATCTCACTACACCATGGGGGATTTTATCCCATGTATTCATTCCTTCAACCTTTAATTTTTTATGGTGACACACCTTAGAGACATTACCCCTATTTTTCATGATATTCTACATAATATAGTATAGGTTTATGGGGATGATATTATAGGAAAATTAAGGAAAAAGATTGACCATTTATGTGTTACACACCATTATCACACATATAATCAAATATGTAATCACCCTAAATCTATTGAAAAAAAATTGAGATTATAGTGATAGGTGGGAAAATCCTAATTTATATAATATCTTGGTGTAGAATTGATATTGATCCAACTAAAATTCTTATAATGTTAGAGTGCTCCCTCCACTAATGAGTCCAAAATTCAATCATTATTGGGGAATATAGGGGCCATTAAAATTTTTACACCTAGCCTTTTATATTCATTTCATCTGATAAAAAACAATCTTAAAAGAGTGAGTGGTTTTAATTAGATAAAGAAGTGTCATGATACATTTGAAGAGTTAACACATTTTGTTATGTCTCGTCTAAAACTCATTGAAAATAAGCCTAAAAATACTATCATACTTTACATTATAAAAATTGAGGTGTCTTTTTCTTGCATGTTAGCCTTGGATGATGATGATGATGATGATGATGATGATGATGATGATGATGATGATGATGATGATAATGATCATGGTGATGATCATGATCATGGTAAGGAGCATGTCATATATTTCATTATCCACATTCGTATTGACCATGAGACACTTTATACCTAGGTAGAGAATGAGTGTTTTTCCATCATGTTCTCAGTGAATAAATTTAAAAATTATATGTTCATCCAATAAATGAGGTTTATATTAATATCCCATGACTTATGAACATTCTTAACCTAACCAACAATTTCATAGTTATTAGAAAATTTAATCACATTTTTGTGTGAATTCAAACTCACATATGTCAACCAAATGTCAATTAAGGGACAAATCATCATTTATTATTTGAAATATTATCCCATAGAGGTTGGTGATAACTTTTTATTGACATTCCTAATGAGCCATTTTTTTCCTTAGAGAAACCTACCATTTTTTGTTCTCTTTGGTACATCTATATTGTAAACTATTTAGTTGATTGTGCTTATCTATAGGGTGAAAACTCAAATCAAAGGTGTTGCCTTCACATTATTATGTCAAAATATGTTATCCTATATGAGGTTATATATTAAAAAGAATTTGATGACATGTTTTTGATGTGTCTCAATTAAGATGAGTCATAAATGGTCATCTTTCATTTCTATAGTAGTGTTTAAGATGGTGACTTTGGAGGACATGCATTTACCCTAAATACTAATAGCATGGGAAAAAAATTTACGACACTCAAACACAATGTTGTTTAATATGTAAGTGAATGAAAAGTCAAAATTTATTCCATGATATACACATACCCACTAGGGTCTTTCAGCCCATTTTCACCCCATGGTTGTTTTCTAATTTGGGTCTAAATTTGATTAGAAAATTTTTTCCTACCTCCTTAGATTGTCACCATTTCATCATCATGAACACCACATATTTCACTAATTTTGAAGAATCCATGCTTATAACATCTTTTACCAGATCAATCATCACTAAATTAATACTATATCAAATATTTTTTTGGGTTGGAGTAGTACAAGTCTTCTTAATAGACAATGGTTTTACCTTAAATAACCCTAAGGTGTGTTAATGTTATTTAAATTCACTATATCTACTCACATGGCCTATTTATTATACCAATAATATAATATCCAAACTATAGCCACCAATAAATTTTTTAAATCAATACTGGTAAAAATTGTTCAAGTCACTAAAATAGATTGACACATACAACTCTATCCAACATTATATGCTTATAATATAAGTGTCCACACACCTAAAAGGGAAATCCCATACTCTCTTTTATTTGGATAAAATTATATTCTACTTCTCAATGTATAAATACATATCCTTAATGTTTCATTTTAGGGTCTCCTTGATGTTGAATCGTATAGGAGTACACAAATAGCTGAGCTAGAAACTCTAGATGAACACTATCTCATTAATGAACAAACACACATTATATACGTAGGGAAAATGGCCTAAAGGTATAATAATAGTATAAATGAATTCCCTATACATATAGGTTACATTGTCCTAAGAATTAATAGTTTCATAGATGAAAATAAATTAGAATGTAAAAATTTTAGACCCAACTAGTTAGGTCCTTATTTTATGATTAGATATTTTAATAATGGATCATATTTGTTATGCATTTATATAGAAAGTAAATTGGTGAGTCTCTAAACTATTTGAATTTTCTATGGTATAAATTTTGTTTTGCATATCATATGTCTTATTTAGTGATTATGTAGTTGTCATTTTACATCATAAAAACTTTAAGAATGTAGCTTACCATCTCATTTATGTTTTTCATATCACCCTATTATCCTATGGAAAAATATTTAAGAATGAACCTCACTTTGGTTTTTGTCTTAGTTCTTATGTTCAAACCATACCTCTATTTACCACATCTTCTTAAAAAATTTATAAAATATTATCCTACAACCAAGTTTATAATCTTTTATAAATAATAAAATCAAATTATATATAACATCACAATTTTTTATACTTGAAAGATTGTCATGCCATTTTTTTCTCAAAAAAATTAGGCATGACACAAACATTAAATGTACAAACCTCCAAAAGACATCGGTAGAAACCCAAGTCTAGTCCAACCATAAAGAATAAAAAAGTGAATTATTTTACTTTAATGTACACCATAATTAATAAGCCCATAATTATGATTCATTTATCCAACACTCAGAATTATTTCATGAGCTCATGGAAAAAATGTGATTTTACTTATGATGTTGAGATTACCATCAAATTAATTATCAACTACTACTAACACCATTAGATTTACTATGTCACATCTAGTATACTCAATCCTAAGTTACTAGGGGGTGTAGAGATGGCATACACAGCTATTACGGTACCTCTAGTCTTCTCAATCCTAAGTGTAAAGGCTAACCTGTTTTGAAAATACACTAACTATTTTAGTTTGGACTTAGCCCCCTTTTTTTTTGAACTAGTAAAGCACAAAGCTTAAATAAATTACAAAATTTGAAAGGTTAACCTTGAATCTATTAAAGCATAAAAGAATCCAACCAAGCTATGGATATATTCTAGATAATATTAATATAGAATATATAAGCTTTATAAAACTTTATCTATTTTTTTAAATGATCTATGTTAAGCATGAAATATTATATATCTTTTACTTAATCTGATTTATTTTATTCAACCACTTAATCAAATATTTAAGAAATGAAATAAAACAAAAACAATAACATGCACCACAAAAGAGAGAGAGAGACACCATATTTTTACATGGAAACCCAAAGTGGTAAAAACCATGGAGAATAATCTCAAGTATATGAATGAGAACCAACTTAAATTACAAAGTTCACAAGAACCAACTTATAGGATCACCAACCCCTTTTCCGAGCACTAACACAACAACTATTTGTGAGCACCAAGCCACAAGAGCACTAACCCCTTGCAAAGATTTGTGACCACCAACCCATAGGAGAACCAACCCCTCTTGTGTATAAAACACAACTTTATCTCAATGTTGCTTACACAACAAATGATAAAACTCTACAATATCTCCTACTTTTCTTTCCTCTAAAACAAATACAAACCATGCACTCTCTTGCATATTACAAATGGATTCTTAAGCCTTTATTTATATATTTCCAAATGACCTTTGGCATTTACCCTTTGTGACCCTTCAATCCTCATGGAAAATGTCAAAAAACATGCATGACCCTTCGTATCCTTGAATTTGAAAGGTCACATGGTGACCCTTCATAGGCAAATGCCTCCTTTCCTATTTTGCCTTTATCTTGATGACTTTTCATGTTCCTCAAAGTGTCCCTTCATGGAAAATGCAACATACCCTCTTTTATCTTCACATGGTGACTCTTGGAATTACTCAAGATGACTCTTTATCAAAAAATACATCCCAATTCTCTTTTGTCTTTACCCTGTGACTCTTTGACTTCTCTATGGGCCCTCTTTTGACTTATATGCAACAAAAAATATATTCATTAATATTAAATAAATATTAACACACATTAGCCAAGATATGAATATTTAAACACCATTAAATGTAATAGAGCCTTTAGCACCAATAATGCTAGGCCTTTGACATCAATGACAATATTTCTAACAATCTCCCTTTTGTTATTGATGGCAACCTCAAAATGGAACTGTCACGACCAAAAACCTGCACATACTATCATCTAAAAATCATACAGTAACTCCCCCTTATTGTAACAACCTATACCTATTCCTTGTACCTATTTTTACACCTATACATATACCTATTTCTATTCTTCTCCCCCTTTCACATAAATGGCAAAGTTCCTATCCTAGAGCTAACACTTAGCTCCCCCTCAACTTATGTTTATCCTCAATGGTAGGAAGTAAAATTAATTACTCCCAAATTTTCCCATAGATACTCAAATGTGTCTTTTGGTAGTGATTTTGTGAAAATATATACAACCTGCTCTATAGTATTAATATATTCCATCTTAACCTATTGATCTGCAACGTGATCTCTTAAAAGTGATATCTAATGGGAATATGTTTTTTTCTTAAATGCATCACTAGATTCTTCAAAATATTAACAGCACTTGTGTTGTCACAAAAATAGAAATATGTTCATCATATTTTACCTTCATATCTTCCAAATTTTGCTTCATCCAAAGCACTTGAGTACAACACAATACCACTATAATATATTATGCTTCAGCTATAAAAAGTGTTACTGAGTTCTAATTTTTGCTTAGCCATGATACTAAGCTATCATTGAGGAAGAAAGCTTCTCCACTTGTACTCTTTCTATCATCTAATAAACCTACCCAATCTAAATCTACATAAGCAACCAAAGTGAAATATCTACCTATGGGATACCATAATCCATAATCCAATGTCCCCTTGATATATATAAATATTTTCTTCACCAACTAAACATGATGATCTTTTAGAGATAACTGATATCTTACAACCATACCTATTGCATTGATGATGTCTAGCCTCGATGCTATCAAATATAAAAGACTACTGATCATAGATATATACAAAGATTGATCTATAATAGGTGAATATTCATCCTTACTTACCTTATTTCTTATACTCATTGGTGTGCTAACTGGTGCACAATCCTCAAAACCAAATTTCTTCAACATTTCCTTGGCATATTTACTTTGAGATATAAAAATTCTTTTATTTGACTAAAATATTTACAATCCTAAAAAAAATGACAATTTTCCAAGAATAGGCATCTCAAATTCTTTTTGCATATTATCAAAAAAATATTTTGTCATATTTTTAATGTTTCCTCCAAAAATAATGTCATCAACATATACCACATTAATCAATTAATGCTCACCTTCTATTTTAGTGTAGAGATTATTGTCAGCAAATTCTCTCTTGAAACCTTGATCTGGTAAGTACTTATCAAGTCTTGCATACCAAGACTTTAGAGCTTGTGTCAATCCATACATTTCTTTCTTCAATCTACATACATGCTACTAACATTTGAGAGATTAAATCCCTCAAGCTACTCAATGTAGACCTCTTCTTCTAAATTCTTATTTAGGAAGGTAGATTTGACATCCATCTAAAGCACTTTGAAATTTTTAAACACTTCATATGAAAGAAACATTCTAATAGCCTCTAACCTTTCCACTGGTGTAAAATTTTCTACAAAATCTATTCCCTCAATCTGAGCATATCCTTTACATACTAATCTTGCTTTATTCCTAGTCACTTCTCTGTTTTCATTCAACTTATTTCTATAAACCCATTTTATCCCTATCACATTATGATCTTTTGGTCTAGGCACTAATTACCAAATATCATTATTTTCTATCTAATTTAATTCTTCATCCATTTCCTTAACATAATGCTTATCATGTCTAGCTTCCAAAAAAGTTCTAGGCTAAATTTTAGATAACAAAGAGAAATTAACTTGCTTAGATTCACTTACCATCATTATTCTAGTGTGAATTCATTCATTTATATCCCTAATGATGTCACTTTCATTATGATTTATCTAGACATAGTTGGATGGGGTTTTGGTGTCCTTTTTCTCCTTCTTATCATCTTCATTTGATTCTTCAAAATCTTCTTCTTCAATGATTTCAAGAATGTCTATTGGATCACTGATTCTTTATGTTCCATCTTTTTCTATCTTGACACTTGCATTTTCAACTATTTTCTTGGTTATTTTATTATAACATTTATAAGCTTCACTTTTTCAAGAATAACCAAGAAATATACCTTCATCTACTCTAGATTCAAACTTACCAAGATTTTCATCGATTCTATTCATGAAGCATCTGTTACTGAAAACTCTAACATAATCAACTATTGTTGGTTTATCTTTCCATAGCTCATAAGGAGTCTTGTCACTATTGAATCTAAATAATACTCTATTTTGAATATGTACTGATATATAAATTTGTTCTCTCTAATATTTATTTGGTATCTTGGATTCATTTAAAATTGTCCTCACCATCTCCTAAACTATTATGTTTCTTCATTTAACTACTCAATTTTGTTGTGGAGTTCTAGATATAGAATAATATATCTTTATTCCATGGTATTCAAAATACTCAATAAACTAATATAACATGAATTTTAATTCATATTATCTTAGAAACTTAATCTTCAAACTTGTTTCATTCTCAACTAATGCTTTAAATACTTTAAAATGTCTGAAAGCTTCTAATTTTTTCTTTAAAAACATTACCCAAGTCATATGTGAAAAATCATCAATAAGCAATATGAAATATTTATCACCTTGAGTACTTTGAGTTCTCATAGGTCTACACAAATTAGTGTGAATAAGATCTAACATCTGAGTGGTTGAATACTCTTTTGTTTTGAAACACCTTCTAGTATGCTTCCCATGCTCTCAAGGTTCACAAAGTGTGTTAGATGGATTTATAATCTTTGGAATATTTTTGAATGCTTACTTCTTGTTGATGTTGATAATCTTATCAAAATTTATGTGTCCCATTCTCTTGTGTTATATCCAAATTTCTTCAATCTAACTCAAATAACATCTTTGACATTTGATATCTGATAACATATATAAATTGTTGCCTATTCTCTAAGCATCTACAACCAACACATATGAATATTTTCTCCTAATTTCACAACCTTCTACATAAAAATTTAGTGTGTTCCCTTGATCACACATTTTAATTACATTTAAAATATTATGATTAAGACCTTCTACATACAAAACATTTTCATTTTTAGCTCTACCGTTATCCAAACTTAGTGTACTTTTTTTTGTAATTCTAGCAGTAGTATTATCTTCAAATTTCACAGTGCGACCATTGATCTTCTTCAAGGTTATGAAATTTATCTTGTATGCTATCATGTGCCTTGAACATCCACTATTAATGTTCCATGGATTTTTTTGTTTCTTACATGTAGAGATGTCTAGACCAACATAAACTTTTCAAGTTATTTCTTCTACCATGAACATGTATTGTAGTGTAATAACATATTATGGCCTCTTCATTAAAGCCTAATAGAGGAGAAAAATATTTGTGGCTTTTACTTGACTTTGCATGAGTTTACTTCTCCTTATTTCTGAAATTGTTAGCCCTTTTTCAACATTCTATTTTCTTATGACCATATCCATTACAAAAAAAAATAGTAACCATAAAAATAGGACCTATTTGTGTATCTCTGACTTGATTTCCTTTTTTAACTTTGTTCCTTCTATCCTTATTTGTTTTATATGTCTTATATATTCTTAATTTCTTCCCTTTTTATTTCCTCATTTGTAAGAGCTTTAGCATAGCTCTTTATTTTTTTTTGTGTTAACCTTATCTATTTCCTCCCCTTTCTCTTTTTCAAATCTGATACTTGTCATTTTTGACATTGATATTTGACTATCTAATATTTTATTCAACATATTAGTTCTATTCTCAAATTTTGAATCATTGACTGCTCTATCATTGATTGCTTTATTTGTTCTCTCAAGATCTACTTTTAAAGAAGAAATTTCAATTACATACCTTTAACATTCTTTAGTTACTTTTTTCAACTATGTCGTTAGATGATGTTAATCTTCTTGGCCTCTTCAAAGTGTGCTTGTAGATCTTCAATTGTTTCTTTTGACTCCTTTTCAATTTTATCGATCTAGATATTTAATCTTCAATTCTTCTTCTCAAGAGCTTTTAACTCTTCTAAGGCACAAATGAGTTCTCCTTCTAGATTCACTTTAACTTCATCCTATTCTTGTTCTTTATCATCTATACTTTTTCTTGTGGAGGCATCTTCATGTATGGCCATGAATAGAATCTCTTCTTCAACTGAATCATTGACTCCACTATCTTCAGTTAAGTTAGGATCTTTAGAATACAAAATCTTCTTCTCTAATCCCTTCTTGAATTCTCCTTTGAAATTCTTCTTGTATCTAGACTTTCCTTCTTCATTGTCACCATTACCTTTATCTGGGCACTTAGCTACAAAATGTCCAATCTTTCCATAACTAAAACATTTAAAAGGTAATTTTCCTTTATATTTACCTGTGCTTTTTTTGACTTATGAATGAATAGAGATCCATTATCATCTTCATCATCACTAGAACTATCACTTGATTCTTGAATCTTAGCCTTCTCTTTATTTGATGTCTTGAAATTAGTTTCTCTCTTTGAGGATTTATCTTATTCGGTCCACATCTCATATGCCATAAGAATACCATGTAGCTCATCCATCTTTATAAAGCTTGGCTAAATTCTTCATCTCTTCAATTGCCAAAACTTTTGCATCATATCTCAATGGTAGAGATATCGAAACTTTTTGTACCATAATTGATTCTTCTAAATTTTCTCTAAGACCTTGAATCTGATTAACTATTTTATCAAGTCAAAAAAGATAACTTTCTATATTTTTTCCCTCTTCCATCTTTAAACTCTCAAACTATCTTCTAAAAGTCTAAAGCTTAGCTTGTTGAACCTTTCCATCACCTTTGTAAATATTCTCAAGTTTTACCCAAGTTTCATGAGCAAATTTACATTTCATAACTTTAATAAATTTTGATTCAGATAAACTGTATAAAATAGCATTTAAATCTTTAGCATTATTTAGATGTGTCTTCTTTTCCACCAAAGTTGTTAAAAGTGTCTATGACTCTTCATATTCCTCCACCATTACTTTCCAAATGTTGAATCTAGGGGATATCAGATAAGTCTTCATCATTATACTCTAAAAATTAAAAAAAATCCATCAAACAAAGTTGACTTATTTGTAGAAAAACCTTCATGTGATCCAGCCATCATGCTTTCCCTGATGTACCTTCAAGCTATAAAATGTTTTCAAAAGGAACCTACTCTGATACTAATTGTTAAGCAAAACATATATATAGAGTGGGGGTGAATTAATATATTATATATCTTTTAATTAATCTTATTTATTTTTTTAACCACTTAATCACAAACTCAAGATATGCAATAAAACTAAAACAATAACATGCACCACACAAGAGAGAGAGAGAGAGAGAGAGAGAGAGAGAGAGAGAGAGAGAGAGAGAGAGAGAGAGAGAGAGAGAGAGAGAGAGAGAGAGAGAGAGAGAGAGAGAGAGAGAGAGAGAGAGAGACCATATTTTTACATGGAAATCCAAAGTGGGAAAAAACATGAAAAACAATCTCAAGTATATGAATGAGAACTCACTCAATTTACAAATTTCACAAGCACCAATGTGTAGGAGTACCAACCCCTTTATCGAGCACCAACACAACAACTAATTGTGAGCACAAACCCATGAGAGCACCAACCCCATGCAAAGATTTGTGAGCACCAACCCACAAGAGAGCCAACCCCTATCAAATATCTTTGAGCACCAACCCCTTTTGTGTATATAACACAACTATCTCTCAATGTTGCTTACTCAACAAATGATAGAATTATCCAATATATCCTACTTTTCTTTCCTTTAAAATAAATAAAAAACATGCACTCCCTTGCATATTATAAATGGCTTCTCAAGCTTTTATTTATAGCTTTCCAAATGACCTTTGGCATTCACCCTTTTTGACCCTTCAATCCTCATGAAAAATGGTGCCAAACATGCATGACCCTTTGTATCCTTGCATTTGAAAAGTCACAAGGTGACCCTTCATAGGCAAATGCATCTTTTCCTATATTGTCTTTATCTTGTTGACTTTTCATATTCCTCAAAGTGTCCCTTCATGTAAAAATTCACCATAACCTCTTTTCTCTTCACATGGTGACTCTTGAAATTCCTCAATATGACTCTTTATTAGAAAATGTGTCCCATTCCTCTTTTGTCTTTACCCCGTGACTCTTTGACTTCTCCATGGGCCCTCTTTTGACTTATATGTAACAAAAAATATATTAATTAATATTAAATAAATATTAACACACATTATCCAAGATATAAATATTAAAAACACCATTAAATGCAATGGGGCATTTATCACCAAGAATACTAGACCTTTGACATCAATGACAATATTTCCAATAATCTATATGTTGGAAAGGCATAAATTAGACAAAAATACTCAACTTTTAGGGCCTAGGAATCCTTTTTCAAGGCCTCCATCTGAAACATAAAAACATCAAAATATTTAGTTAAATATTTCTATTATTATTTAAAATAAAAATACATAGATTAATGATTACATTTAACTCAACCTTACATAAGCTTGATTCAATAAATGAACCATACATAGTTAAAGGAGAGACATTCACATATAACAAAGATTTAATAAAAATAACTCAAAGTCTCTTATTTGAAAATACATAATGCCTAAGATATTTATTTACATAATGAATCCTCCCAATGGTTAGATACATAAATGGTTCAACACAAAGATAACACTAGCCTTTATCCATGTTGGAATACTTCTTAAGACCTTCTCATTATTACAAGAAGACTAGTTGCTAAAGCAATATAAAATATATAATTTAATTTATTTATTACTGAAGTGATAGGTTCATATTTCAATTTTTTTAAGTAAATAAGGTCCAAACAATATTCATAAATGTTCCTCATCCACTCTCAAGCATCTATTTTCCATAGGAAGGAAGGATAACCACCCAAAAAAAATTCATCGTTAAACTACTTCTATAGACACTCATGAACTTGAGACCCACAACTCTAAGCATGCTTATATCACTTTATAAATGCATGTATGGGTATCTAAGTAAGGGTATCTTATCATAAAAGAAATAACATACACTAACTATAATCCAAATTATCAGTTTTACCTATAGATACTCTTAGACTTAAATAAAGATAAACAACCATTTAAATGATCAATCAAGGGAATCAAATCATTCAATAACATAATACTAGCAGGCAATTTTTTATAACATAATAAGGCAAGATGAAATATTTTAGTAACAAGGTAATGTCTCACTCTATTACTTCCTACCAATGATCATGGGAGAATTGAACAAGCTACCACCATGATTAGCATAGGAGGAATTCAACTTATACCACTATGACATCCAATTAAGTTTCAAAAAACCTTCCACAATTCCTCTCACAAGAGGACTTGGACACATTACTATCAGTACATCCATGCATGGATCAATGAACCTTTCACCATGTTCAACATGGGAAGAATTTGATATGCTACCAATATGAAAATGTTGCTCACAAACTACCATCACTTAGTGTCATAATAACATATAAAAACATGCACACAAGAATAGAAATACTTCATGAAATTAAGGAGGAACAACCTCTCCAAGGTCCTCAAAGGACAAACACAACATATCAACTAATGTTCAACCATGAATAAGTCAATAAAATAGGTAGAATAAACCAAGTGGTCTTAATATCCTAAAAGTAAAATGCGTTAATAAAAGAAAAAAATCATTTGATTTAAAGGAAAGAAATTAAAAACATAAGTCAATAGATAACCCACCTATCAAATCAAAGAACACCTAGGCACTATCCTCTAGACGTCTAGACTCAACTTTCCTAACCCACTTTTTTCCTATTTCATGACTCTTCTTCTCTAATTTCTTAACTTGTTTTCTAGTAATTTTTGGCAAAAAAATTACTAGAAAACAAGGAGTTCATCTATTAAAAATATAAGTTCAAGAATCAAGCAACCACTAATGAGTTATCAACCTATGCCTCATTAAGGTACATTCTTTTCCATGTCCATTTAACACACATGGAGACTCTTGTAGGCTTCAATGGTTGATTCATAGATTCACTTACCTCTTTTCCCACTTGATTCTAGTCTAAGGTAAAAATAATGCAAGATATGTTAGTCAGTCACTAGACAATATAGACATTGGCAACATGATCAAACAATTAGAAGACAACAAGTTTTACCAATCACATATAAATTCTAGCCTTGTAAAAAATAAACTAAGTTAAGAAAGGTGACAATGGTAACTCATGCAACTGAGTACTTAACATCAGTTTAATATAGGTTTAAGGGTAAATCTATTTTATGAAATAACCATGTTTGGCATAGTCTCTTTCTTTCATTGCCCTTTTTCTTATTGTTACACACTTGATTCCCACATCAAATTCCTAGAACCTACTAGCCAAAGTGAAGAAATTTATGCAAAAAGGAAATTTCAATAATTTAACCATAACCAATCATCCATTGAATATTAACATCAATATAGATAATTTCATATGATTTAATACATAATTAGTTGTCATTTCATAATATTAAAACAAGTGATTCAACATTATTTAAGTCAATAAATCCATTGACATAATCAAATTTCATAAAGAGGTATTGCATTAATAAATGTAAGCATCATTTTTCCATAATTATCAAGAAATATTGATAATAGGTCTTTCTCATGGTTCCTAATACATAAAAATAATTCTTAATTTCTTTCATGCCTTAGCTGGTCATGACTTAATGACATCATTCAATAATCAAAACATATAAGTCATAATTTCATAGTCATCTTTGTCAAAAATAAGCACTACAACGAAAATAAACTTACATCCCCCTTCCCTTATGAAGACTTCTACCTAAAAAATCACTGAAAGAGGTGAGGATACTTAACCCTCAAAGGTGGAGCATCTTCATTATATTTGTCCCACTAGACCTTAACCTAATCTAGGTCTTTACTTCTAATAGATAGCATTTGGCATGCTAAATTATCGATAGGTTACAAAACTAAGGCCCCATTAGTCTTGAATTGCAAGGTCATCCAATCCAAAACATGAGAAATATTACCAATATACTCTTTCAAAATAGAAACATGAAAAACATCAATAACACAATCTAGGCTATGTGTTAAGGCCAATTAGTATGCAACTAGGCTAACATTCTCTAAGATATCGAACGGCCCTATAAATCAAGGTGCCAACTTTTAACCTTTTCCATAATGAATGGGGATATTATTAGTTCTCACTCTTAATAAAACTTTATCAATGAGATCAAAATGTTGATTAATTATTTTTTGCATATGTATATTTATTTTACCAATCCTTGGAGGTATCTAAGTGTTATCTTATCTTAACCATTTGTTTCTCCATGTCTTCTAGCATGGTAAGTCCAATCATGAATTTTTCCTCAAATCAGTCCCAACATAATGGATTTTTATAGGGTCGACCATATAAATACTAGAAATGTGCCATCTTGATTGAATTATGATAAAAAATTATAATAAAATTCAACAAGCTACAAAAAGTCTTACCAATAGAATTGATAGTCTATAACATACATGCATAACATGTATTCTAAGACTTGATTAACTCTCTTAATCTATCTATCAGTCTCACGATGATAGGAAGTAATAAAATTGAGTTGTGTACCCAATGCCTTTTACAAACAAGTCCATAAGTGAGAAGTATGTACTGGATCTCAGTCTAAAATAGTCTTACAAGGAATCATATTCAATCTAACAACATCATTAAAGAAAAATATTGCCATTGAGGTAGCACTATAGGTAGTCCTTATGGGATAAAATTGATCTACTTTGTTCAACTTATCCAAGATTACCATGATCGCATCATGATGATAAGTTGAGGTGGGTAAGTCCACAATAAAATCCATGGTCATAGTATTCCATTTCCACTTCAATGTTTCATTAGGATATAATAATATTTATAGATGCTAATGTTTGTCCTTAACCCTTTTCCATTCAAAATAATGAGCAATAAATTTAGAAATATCACACCTCAAACTAGCCCAATGATATAATTGACTTAAATTAGAATGCATCTTATTAACTCTATGGTGTGCTTGGCTCTATGAGACTCATAATAATATAGCTCATATAATCCACTAGTTAGGGAACATATATATTCCCTTTATGGCATAATATCCATCTAGATAAAGAGAATAACCTTCAAAATTTCCTTTTAGACATGAAAAAGAACCCAAATGTTATCTTAATTCCTTTTAGAGGTTATCCTTTAGATGATGACTCTAAATTTAACTCCATAAAATAGTTCACAAACTCATTGCTACCAACTTGTGATGTCTTCTACTCAAGGCATCAAAAACTAATTTTTACTTCCCTTTGATATACATATTCTCATAATCATATTCATAAAACAATTCCATCCAACACCTTTGATACACATTGAGGTTAAGTTTATTTAATAGATGTTATAAACTTATGTGGTCAATACTTAAAACAAAGTGATGACTAAGACAGAAGTGTCACCACCTTAAACAAGCATGAATCATAGTTGATAATTGTAAATCATGCTTAGGATATCCTAACTCATAAGCTTTAAACCTTATGAGATTCATTTGATATAACATTACCTTCTTACATGAGTATTGTTCCTAATCCTACCTTTGATGCATTTGTGAAAATGAGGAGCTCCCCAATAGAATTAGGTACAGCCAAAATTGGCACAATTTTCAGTCTCTTATTCAACATCTGAAAAGATTCCTCACATCTTTTTGTTCATACAAACTTCTTTCCTTTTTTTGAAGTGAGGTAATGGGGTTTTAAATGTAAGAGAATATATCAATAAAACATCTATAATAGCTTATAAACCCCATGAAATTGTGCACCTCTACAACATTTATTAGTGCTGACCATTCTACAATGGCTTGATCTTGGAGAGATCTAGAGAAATTCCTTATCCTCAGATGATATGCCCAAGTTATTACATCTCAAATTTCACAAAATCACACTTTGCCAAGTTTCCAAACAAGTATTTTTCTATTAAAAGTTGTAGGACCTACCTCAAATAGTCCTCATGCTCCTTTTCATTATGTGAATAGATTATAATGTCATAAAGAAACACCAACACAAATTGAACATAAAAAGAGTGAAACACTCCATTCATAATACTCATAAATAATATGGGGTGGTTCATCAACATAAATGGTACAATTATAATTTCATAATGCTAATGGCATGTTTCAAACATAGTTTTATGAATATCAAGCTCTATAATACACAGCTAATGGTATCTAGATTTTAAATCTATCTTAGAGAACACCATAGATCCCCATATTTGATCAAACAAGTCATCCATTATAGGAAAGGGATAATGATTCTTAATTTTTACCTTATTCAATTGATGATAATCAATGCACAACTAAAGGTATCCATCCTTATTCTTCATAAATATGATCATTTCTCCCCATGGGTACACATTAGGATAAATCAAGCCTTTCTCTAAGAATTTATCAAATTACATATTGAGTTCACTTAGTTTTAGTGTGGTAATTAAATATGGATCCTTTGATATGGGCTCATCCCTTAGTACTAAACTGATCTTAAAATCAATCTCCCATAGAGGAGGCATACCATGCAATCCATCTAGAAACACATCAAAAAATTCCCACAACACAGTGTTTTCATCAAATGAATCTTTCTGAGACTCATCTGACCTATCATTCACCATGATAAAAAAAACTATAAACCCTTCCTTATACTTTATCAAGTTTCATCACATTGATCATGTGAAGGGATATAGGTCTCTTAACCCCTAATATTACATAGGAGTCCCAAGGTCATCTTCACATTTGATAACCTTGTAATGACAATATAACTTGGATTTATGAGTCAAAAGATAATTCATTCCCAAAATTAATCTATAGGTGTCTAAAGGTATAATTAACAAGTTCATAGTGGTGTGAAATACATGAAGGTCTAGAACATAACTGCTCACCAAGGAGATAATAGACATCTTATCTGCAAAGGACAAATCAACTATCTAGATCTATAATTGCCTAAAAGCCATTAACCCATAATGATCCATGATATAAGGGGAAATAAAGGAGTCTAAATCTCCTAAATCAAATAAAACTAAAATTGAAACTTAGCTAATGATACATGTGGTCTCAAAGACCATCATTTGATGCTCATCTTAGTGGTCATTCACTACTACATTAATTTTATTCCTTCATTCCACATTGCCTACTATCTACTCCAATGTTGGATCCTTCTACCTAATTTCAATTGATGGTTCCAAGGGACATTCACATTCATAATGATCAGGTGATCCATAAGTAAAGCACACACTCTTTTCGTGGTCTTAACCAAATGGGTACTTAGATAGTCTTGTTTCTAAGGATGTTGTGGACCCTCAAGGTCTCCCCTTTTCTAGTTTTTGAGTCTACATAATTCTAGTTTATTGATGGTTTTGAGTCCTAACCTCACTTCATCTTTAGCAATATTTTTCAAAATAGTTCTAACTATGAACATAATGGTTACTCTCCTGCTACTATTGTGGGTGTCTAAAATTAAATTGTGTTTCTCTCTAACCTCCCAAAGGTCCCTGTTATGTACCTTTCAACCTTGAGTCATGATGATATTTTAATTTACCATAAAATGTCACTTGATCATACTAAGTATTTCCATGAGACTCCTTGGCCAAATAGGTTTTTTTAATTACTATACCTAGGTTTGAGGGAGATAAAATGCACACTAAATTTAAGACTTTAATGAACATGTTCACTTAGATATATTCATTTGTGTAACCCTACACATGTCTAATCAAATCCATAAAATTTCACTCATACTAAACCATTGTGTCACTCCCTTGTTGAAGATCATGAAATTCATACACTTTCTTCTACACATATCAAGTGGATATGTATAATGCTCTAGCATTCCCTTTAAATAATTCCTAATTGATATAAACTAGTGTCAGGTGGATATTCTACTCCTCTCAATCCTACCACATCTTATATGTATCCCTTAGAATATGGGTGCCTAAATGAGCCTTCCCATTGGAGTCAAAATCATATAAAGAGAAACATCCTCTCATGATAGCTAACCATGCTTCTACTATTAATCCTTTCTAAGCACCATCAAACATAGGAATATTTAGTCTAATGAAGTCCTTTACTAAGTATTTAGGTGAAAACCTATGAGGGAGGTCTAAGTCTTGCCTCTCATGTTGCTAACTATGGTGATGTAAATCATCTCTATCACCCTCAAAATGGTGAAAGGGATGGCCCCTAAACCTCTCTCTTTAAATTGATCTTTGATCATCTTGGGAAAGTGGTGGAGATTGTCTATCCACCTCATGTTCTACTATAGGCAATCTTTATTTTAGAAATTCCCTCATCTATTTCATAGATAAGAGGTGTTTGGGTCTAATTTCATTTAGTCTTAGTTGATTTAGAGGTTCATGGTCATAAATATAATTGTCACCATGATGTGCTCAACATCTTAATATCATTCTACATATAGATAGGTAAGACATCACAGCCAATAAGTAAAATAAGAAGACTTAAATCAACTGAAAATCCCAAATATCTTGGTGTTCAAAAGATGGATCTAATACTAAAATGTAATGCCCATTTTTCTCTCAAAAAATAATAGACACGACAAAAACATTAAATGTATAAACCTCTTAAATACATGCATACAAACCTAAGTCTAATCTAACAAAAAACATAACAAGGTGAATCTACTATTGCCAAATACTTAACTAATGTACGTTATAATCAAGAAGCTAGCATTCCTAATTATTTTTACCAACAATAAAAATTATTTCATGAGCTTGCACTAAAAAGGTGATTATAATTATGATGTTCAGATAGTTACCAAATTCATTCTCCATTTCTGATAATGTCATAAGGTTCCATTTGTCCACCTCAAGTCTGCTCAAGCCTAAGCTATTAAGGATTCTAGACATTCCATGTATTGTAAATATAGGACCCTAAGTCCATCACTAATTGACCAACCCTCTAGGATCTTATACTTCAGATAATTATCCACCCAATCATTTAGTCTTCCTAATTTTTTACTATGAGTGTCAAGATTCATGCATTTATATAACTACAAAGGTATTAGGGTATTAACACCAGTGGCTCAATAAAAACAATGATTGGGGGGAAATAATGCATGCCAAATAAATGCATAACATTGATGATTCCAACTTTCTTCAACATAGATGATTACCCCAGGGATCTATGATATGGAATAAAATGCTAAAAAATACAAGCCTTCTCAAATAGGGAACTAGATGGAAACCTGGAAATGGCTGGCATATTAAATTTTGGGATGATATCTAGCTAGGGACAAGGATCTCATCACATAGGGAAACTATGGAGAGATTGCTGACTTGACTACCCAATTTTTTGGAGATAGGTTCAATGATTATATGGAAAATAATAATGGGATGAGGAGCTGGAAAAATCTTTTGGATTGCTATGTGCACTAGCCTGAGCTTTTCTCAAGAGTTCAAGAGATCTAGCAGTGTGTTTAAGAGATCATAATCCCTCTCTTTCCCTAAGAGGATGAACAATACTGGTGGCCAGATAAGAATGGATCGTTCTCTATCAAATCTACTTACCATCTGCTCATTCCTGAAGCTCAGAATAAAGATGTATGGAAAAAGGTTTGGAATCATAAACTTATTCCAAAAATTAACATGTTTTGGTGGTTTACTGCTCATAACAAAATCCTTACTCAGGATAACCTTCAAAAGAGAGGGTTTACTTTGGTTAACAGATGTTTCTTGTGTGGTTCAAAAGAGGAATCAGTTTCACACCTCTTTATCCACTATGAGTTTGCATGAGAATTATGGGGCACAATACTTAACAACTTTGGTATTGAATGGGTCTACAATTCTGACCTTAAAGAAGTAATTATTAGCTAGAACCCAACCTTCACACATCCCTATCTTATGGAATTATGGAAGCAAGCTCTGCATGTCTCAGTTGGACTTTATGGAAAGAGTGCAATCACAAAATTTTCAAGGACACTGCTACAAATGCTTCTCAAGTGTTTAACTCCTTTGTTAAGACCATTAGGGAAAGTGTTACAATAGCTCTTATTCGTGCTGTGAAGAAACCCCTATCTCAAATTGAAAGCCAAATTGTAGCCAACTGGAAGGTTTTAAACCAGATCCCTGGGTATAATAACTCCAAAATACTACAAAGACTTAATACTAAATGGATCCCCCCTAAACCTAACTGGATGAAACTCAACTTTGATGGGGCATCCAAGTTGGATGGTAAAGATAGTGGAGGAGGAATTATAAGGAATGATAAAGGATGGATGTTTGTTGTCTATGTTTGTGGAATTGGATAACAACTATGCTAAATCAATGGCTTTACTATGGGGATTAAAGTTAGCTATATCCCTAGGAATAAGGAACTTGAGTATATAAGGAGACTCTAAGATGGTCATAGCTGTCGTTAATAAAGCTTCAAATGTGGGAATCAAGCTAAAAGACATCATTACTGATATCCAATTTCTTTTACAAAAGTTTTTTGAAGTTGAGATTTCCCATACCTACAGAGAAGGCAACAGGGTCACTGATGCTTGTGCTAACCTTGGGTAGCAATTTTTAGGTTGGAGGGTGTGGTGACAAGGTGTTCATATTCCCTTAAACATTAAGGAGATTATTTAAAAGGAGATGAATTTTTAGGAATGAGGTGTATTAATGACCCTAAAAAGACCCCTGTTGATACCCCTAGCTCCTTCGCAAGCAAGAAGGGCAAGAAGAGAAAGGTTGATGAAGAGGAAGAAAATATTAAAGAGACTATGGAAGGGACCCGCAGGAATTTGGGCAGGGCCACGGGGGGCCAAGGTGGAAAATCTCATGAGCCTTCCAAAATTAATAAGGAAGGATTCCCCTCCAGAGTGTGAAGGTCAGGGCAGATTGTTGGTAAACCAGCCCCAAAGGCCAGATTGATTGATTATTCAGAAAGTGCTTCAAAAGAAGCAACCCAGGATGAAGAGTCTAAGAAGCTGGAAATCCAAGAAATTTTGGAGGATACTGGAGGGAAGCAGGCTATTAGGGATTTTGAGGTTACTGAGGAGTAGGGTGCTGACACTATAGGAACTGCTGACAATAAGGGGAAAATGTATGTCGAGGAAGCTAGTGAGGGCACTAAGAATGAAAATGATTGGAAAATTGAAATTGGGGCCATGAAGGACCACATTCAGTATCTAGAGAAGGTCTTCACCAAAGGGCTTCGTAATACAATTTTGTTGAACATGTCTATGCTGGAAGTGCTGGGTAATCTGGGTATGTTGACAATGCAGAGAATGAAAAAATCAATGATCTTATCAAATCAATAGTTATTGAAGGGGAGACTTCTCTGACTCTGGTCTTCCTATGGCTTTTGTTTTATTTCTGTCTATTGTTATAGGCTGTGCCGTCGTCTCTCTGAAGGCATTTTTTGTTTGTTTGCCTTCTTGTATTTTTTGACTGTATAGGGTTTAGCCCCTAGTTTGCCACATTACTTTATCGAAAACACCAGTGGCTCAATACTTATTAGCCTTCATGTCTTGGAGCACTTGAACTTGGAAACTACGTAGAACTTTGGTAGTTTTATGGGACTTTGAGGCTTTAGATGATTAATCCTTTAAGATAACCCTCTAGAGTATTTATTTGTTTCCACATGGCATCATCCAACCAAATTTCAATTTTTTTGAAATTATGCCAAGGAAAAATTTGAAAGAAAACCTGAATCTAAAAATCTTAAGGCAAAAAGTGTAAAGAAAAATTTGAAAATAGGACCCAATACACAAGCCTTTGGAACTTTTGTTCATTATTTTTTTAACAAAAAAATCATAACACAACTTCCAAACACCTAAAATTTAGAAACTTTTTCTTTGAAGTATTTAGAATCCTTATTTTTGAGCCTTCACATAAAACTTTCAACTACTCTTTTACCAAAAATCATGAAGACTAACCTATTTTGAAAATATCTTAAGTCTTTTTCTTTTTATATATCCCCTTTTTTCTTTGTTAAACTAGTAAAACATGAAGCTTCAATACATTACATAAGCTAATAGGTAAACCTTGAATCCACTAAGATGTAGAAGCATATAACAAAACTAAGATTATAGATTAGATAAGATTAATATAAAATATCTAAGCTTAATAAAAATTCATCTATTTTATTAAATGATCTAGTTGTTGGTAAGGCATAAAATAGGTAACAATAATCAACTTTTAAGGCCAGGGGATCCTTTTGCAATACATTCATCTAACCCATAAAAATGTCAAAATATTCAACAAACTATTTCTATTGTTATTCAAAAAATAATCCATTACTTAATGATTGTATTCATCTCAACCTTGAACAAGCTCAATTGAATAAATAAACCATATAGAGTTAAAGGAGATACATACTCATATAACAGATATTTAATCAAAATAACTCACTATATTTTATTAGAAAATACATATGTCTTAGGATATTTATTTACATAATGAATCCTTCCCAAGGGTCTAAATATGAATATGATTCAAAATAAATACAACATTATCTTTTATCTACTAGAATAATTCCCAATCCATTTCTATTATTAGAGGCAAACCAACTACTAAATAAATATAAAATATAAAATTTCATTTATTTATTAGATAAGTGAGAGTTTAATCTCTTAGTTTGGTTAAGTAAATAAGGACCAAGCAGTATTCAATGGTGTTCCTTATCCACTCCCAAGCATCTATTAGAAATAAGAAGGAAGGCTCATCGTCCAACCTTTTGTCATCATTGATTTTCTACTCTACACACACTTGATCTTGATACTCCCAACTACAAGCATGTTTATATCACTTGGTAATGGAATATATGGGTATCTAAGAAATGGTATCTTATCATAAAGGAAATACCATACACTACTTACAATCTAAATTCCAAGTTTCACCTAGAGATACTATCAGTCCAAAATACAAAATACCAGATAAAAAATATTTCAAATGATAAATTAAATGAAGAAAATCATTCAATAATAAAATAATAGTAAGTAATTTTTTATAACATAACATGGACTATCAAAATATTTGATTAAAAAGAATATGTCTCACACTATTTCTTCTTGCCAATGGTCATGAGACTTGAACAAGCTACCACCATGAAAAACATAGTTGGACTTCAAATGCTACCACTATGATGTCCACATAAGGGTGAAAAGACCTTCCACCATGCCTAACATAGGAGGACTTTGACAAGTTACTATTAAGACATTCATGTGGGATAACATAGTCTTCTATCATGACCAATAAACGAGGTCTTTCATATGGTACCGACATGAATATGTTGCTCATATACCACCATAGCTCAGTGTCACAACAACACATAAAAATACTCACATAATAATGCAAGTAATCCATCCAAATAATGAGGAAAAACCTCTCTAAGGTCTTCAAAGGATAATCATAGCATGTTGGCAAATTCTCAACCATGGATAAGTCAATAAAACAATCAAAATAAAACAATTGGTCTTATTCTCCTAAAATAAAAAAGGAGTCAAGTAAATCACATAATCATTTCATTATAAGGAAAGCAATTGAAAACATAATTTAATAGATAACCCACCTATCAGCTCCAAGACTAGCTGGGTGCTATCCTCTAGACATCTAGGCTTAGCTTTCCTAACCCACTCTTTTCCTAATTCTTAGTTCTACTTCTTTGATTTCTTAACTTATTTTCTATTGATTTTTGTCAAAAAGTCCTAAATTCAATGAATTTGACTACTATAAATAGACATTCATGAATTATCCAACCACCAATCACTTTACAATATATGCCTTATTAAGACATGATCTTTTCCCTATTTAATTAAGGTGCATGAAAACTCTAGTAGGCTTTGGTGGTTGCTTCATATATTCACTTACCTGTTTTCCCACTTAATTTTAATCTAAGGAAAAAATAATACAAGATCTATTAGTAAACCACTATAAAATATAGATGTTGGGAATAAGATTAAAAAATAAGAACACAATGAGTTTTGCCTAACCATCTTAAAGGCTAGCCTCCAAAAACATATGCTAAGTCAGGAAAGGTGATAAATGATAACTCAGGTAACTGAATACTTAACATGGGTCTAAGAAGGGTTTAAGCATAAAGTTATTTTATGATAAAACCATGCTTGGCTTAGTCTCTTCCCTTCATTTCCATTTTTCCTATTCATTTACATTCGATTCACAAATTAAATTCATCTAACCTACTAGTTGAATCTCTAGAATTTATTCGAACAAGGCAATTTCAAGAAATTAACCATAGCCAATCATTCATGGAATATCAACATCCACGTAGATAATTTTATATGATCAAATACATAAGTAGTTTCCATTTCATAATCTTAGAAATAGTAATTTAACATTATTTAAGTCAACATATATCATATACATAATCAAATTTCATCAAGAGGTGTTTCATAAAGAAATATAAGCATCATTATTTCACAAGTAAGAAATCAATAAATATTCATAATAGGTATTTATCATACTTCCCAACACATAAAAATCCTTCATAAATCCTTGCACACCTCATCTTGTCATGACTTAATGACATAATTCATTAATTATAGCATATAAGTCATAAATTTATAGTCATATTTGTCAAAGATAAGCACCATGCAAAATGGGGTCTTACAAAAATACCAATCAAAGCTCTAAACTTTATTCCTAAACCTTCCACATTCTAAAAGGATCACATTCGACATATCACTATGCATAACTAATTATCTTATAGCTTGACCCTATAATTTTAATTACCTAGATAACTTGTACACTACATAAATCTTCCAATATGATATATATCCCTCACTATTAGGTATATACCTTTAATAAACTTATTAATCATATAGGACACTTATGTTTATATAGGGACACTAGTGTCAATACTATTTTCAAGTTTCTTTATCAATTATTTGTACCCCAAATTCATCTAACTTAAAAAATTTCTAAATGTATGGGTTACCCTCTTTGTCTTATCTAAGAATTTTATGAAATATTTTCCAAATTTTTATTATAAATACAAAACAAATACCACCAATAATCATTAAGCACACATCTATCAAATATCAAGAAAGTAGATATTTAAGCTCAATCAATCAATTTCATAACTGAGCAATGTATACACATAATATTTTCACACCGTATCAATTATTGATGCTTTCTATCTTTCAAAAAACTATAAATTATTAATCTCTTTGAGTGCATGCCCTAAGGGGTGCATTGGGAAAGGGATGGGTAGATTATTGGTGCATCACAAGATTTTTATCCCTTTTTTAAACTTACTATCTACACACTTATCTCTTAAAAACCATTAACCTAAGATTTTTCTATTATTTGGCACCTTCCTCTAGTCATTTACCACCTTTATTATCCATTTGCCTAGCCTAAACCCTTTTTTGGTAGTTTACATGACTATGTCAGCCATATCAACCTTGTATTTTAATTTATAAAAAAATTCTATGAACTAGGTCATCCATGGATGACATAGTTCATAACTTATATAAGGCTTTAGGGTTAGATCCACCTATATAAACACATCCATTTCACCATTCTTAGAGAGATAATAATAGTTAATTATTCATTGGTGCTTCTTTATAATCTTCTCTTCTGCCATTCTACTTGAGGAGTCTTAGCTTAGGGTTTCTAGTAGAAGAATAATATTATCTTGTGGACAAGTATTAGATGTTTTGGCCTTTCTTATTGATCCTTAAAAATCACAAAAACCTCTTGAAAATCAAATTTATCGAAGGGAGATATTAAGTCTCGATGGGTTCATCTTCTAGGTAAGTATCTTTAACTTTTCTCCTCTCTTTAGTAGATAGAAGTAGTATAAGTAATGGATTTTGAATAAATTACTCTCTACATGCATTTGGGTTTTAATTATACATATCTTATATATGTTTCTCTTATGCATGTTTACTTTTATGTTTATTAATCCCCATGTCGTGTCACAAGCTTTAGTGAGCACTAGATTATAGTTTTACCTCACTTGTTATTAGTATAGTGAATATGAAAACATAGGACCTAGTTAGGGTTATTGCATAGTTTTGCTTGACTAGAGGATTTGTAACCCTCCCTATTGAAAATATTATGGTAAGAGATACATTTATTAGGTCTAGGAAATCCATATTAGTCATGACCCTAATTATCTAATGTATCCTCAATCAGAAGTGTAAGTAGGATTTATCTTCTCTAAGCTAAGATTGATTTGTAGATCTACTATATAACCTATTACATATATTTTCATGAACCTATCATGAATCTAACCCTTATAGGTTTTTTTTCACCCTTTCATTTATATCAATTTATTATTTTTCTATATTTGGGATACTATGTCAATTAGGATGGTATAGTTCTAACTTTTGTGCACATGTTAAACACATAATATATCAAAATGACTCTATTCTTTCTATGTAGGTCTTCATCAAATACAGGTTACTTCATCAAACAAGTAGACATAGTACTTTTCTTCAATACTAAATAAAAAACTATGGTGAATAGGTTGATTTAATCTTTCATTTAACATACAAATCAACAAACTAATTCAAACAGGTTGACTTAGTATTTTAGTCAGCATTCATATCAATAAACTAAGTCAAACATGTTGAGTTTGACATATTATCTTGCTTTAGCAAATAGATTTTTATAGAAATAGGTTAAACCAATTGAATTATTTTGTAGAACATAAAATAACCATTCAAGGCACTTCAGCAAAAAAATTGCAATCCTCATCATTTTATAGCCCACCAAGGTTCCTCTACTTTTCTCTTTATCAATTCATCACTTCATTAAAATTTTGTTTTGTGCAAGTTTAAAGTCATTAAAATTACAATCCTACATCAAATTAAGTTGAATTAGTTCACTTCATTATATAGTTTGTCTTATGTCTAAAATACTAAGTCAACTTGGTCAACATTATTTCTTAAAGACCTTTGCTTTTGTAGAATAATAGCGACCCAGTCAACTTTGTTCTGTACTATTTGTATATAGTGTCATTTGAATTGAATATATACCATTATTAATTTAATAATTAACAACTATTTGTTAGTATTAATTCATACTTTCATTTTTATTTGTTTGTTTGCTTAGCGTAGCTCACATAGTCTACTTAGGTGGTTTCTAATAATTACTATTTAGTTACACTATTTTTCTCTTTTTCACACACTACCAAAACACATAATATTCAAAATAAAGTTAGCATTTATCTTCTCAAGGCCTACCTACGTGGATTTCATCACCAATGGGGAATTTGACTTGATTTGAAGGCCAAGTATAAACTCATGGTCAATGGTATATATTATTAAATAACCAAACACCCTTATCACTATAGTATTGTGAAGTGAGGGGGTAGGCCCCAATACCAAGCTAGAACCATTTCCAACATAAATACATTTAATCCTAAACATCCTAAAACCATCCATATATTACTTTGTAGTTACTTATTTTTATCCAAATCCCATATCACACTAAAAATAACCCTTTATAATAATCTAACAACACTCAGAATGACCACTTCGTTAGCATTTACTTTTTTAGTTGACTATTTTTTCTCTGATTATTGGATGTTGTATTGCAAAACCTTGCATTAGCTAGTGTTCATGAAATGTTTTGTGTTGTGTACCCCAATTGGATAATTATCATTGATCCAATTTATTGTGTGTTTATTTCCATTTATTTCTTCAAATCACATTGAAATTTTTTTCTCTTTTTTAACACACTATCATTCTATTCAACATAGTCTCATATAGATTATGTTTTCCCCTATCTACAGTAATAAGTTAACCTAGTCAACCCTATACTCTTTTCTACTAGTTAGGTTATAGTAATAAGTTTTCCTAGTTGACCATGTATCCTTATAAAACTATGTTTCTACTTGGCTATAGTACTAATTCAACCTAATCAACCTTACATCCTTATTTGCCTTCTATCTAGTAGTTCTAAGTGAACCCAATCGACTCTATATTCTTCTTAATTCCCTTTTTAGAAATACATAGTTGATCTAGTTGACCTTGTATCTAATTACTAACCTTTCTCTTCTATCTAAGTGACTTAGTTATATATCCTTGATTTATATATTTCTCATTCCTCAGCATTATGTTAATTTTCTCAAATCATCATAATATCCTATATTAGAATCTTCTTTGACAACTTAAATAACTTTAGAAACTATATGGGGTATTAATTTCCCCCTTTCTTTACCTCTCAAGGAAACCCTCACTCTTGGAGCATATCTTCCCCTCCTTCATCTTTGGATTGTAACTTGGTTCAAATCACACATGAAGATGAAGTAAGTGGATCTGATCCTTTTTATACCTATCAAGACAATTCTCATCTTCACGGTTTTTAACATAATGTGGGAGCCATTGATACAAGTCTATCTAACAATCTCACTGGTAATCCACCTTCTAATAACCCTGCCTTTAATACAAATTTTGGGAGTTCTCCTACAAACACCAACTTGGCAAGTGATATGACTCAAATTTTTTCACAAGTCATGTAATTAATGAACTTAATGCAAACTTATAACACCTCTCAAATGATACAATTACAACATCATTTGATTAATATGTCTAATCAACCTCTAATTATAAATCCTTGAGATAATCCAAATCTTATTCCTCCACCTCTTAGAGATGCCTCAATAAATGTTATTACTCAACCTATCATGAATTAAAAATGCTTCAAAATATCGAAAATGATCATTTAGATCATTTAATTATCTCCATTGATATTGGTAATATATCTCCAACTATAAAGTATGATGGGACTAAAGACACTACATCCTTTCTTAAATCATTTGGCAATCTTTATAAAGAGTGGATCCAAAAACATAATTTCACCATAACTAAACTTATGGTTAAAACCTTCACTCAAAATGTATTGGAATGGTACAATTTGTAACATTCCATTTCATAAGTTGAGGATTTAGTCAATCCTATAGTTAAAAAATTTCAACATAATGACCTTCCTGAAATTGCCTCAACCATTTTATCAATGCTAAACAATCACCCTTTAAATCAGCTCATGATTTTATCAAATGATGTAAATTTTTGGCCTATAAATAAAACCATAAAATGACTAATCATAATTTTTTTGAAATATTTATAACTTATTTAACTCCTTATCTTCAATATAAGGTTCAAACTTTTTCTCCTCAAATTCTTAACAAAGCTCTTAACCAAGCCAAAAATCAAGATTTCCTCATGAAATAATTCAAACCTAATACTAGATTCTTTAAAGAATATATTCAAACTTATACCAATTCCATCACCATAAATAATACTTAAAACAATATAGGAGTTTGCAAATCTGACATTCCCCCATATTCTCATACACTACTAACTGTGCAAAAAATGAAACAATTATTCCTATCCTCTAATCTTTTACTTATCGTAATAATCCTCCTAAATAGTATGATCCTAATCAATTTTGTTGTTCCATGTTGACATTTGTCATTCCCATGAAACTTTTTGAGGGCTTACTAAATTTTTAGTTTCCTACATGCTTGGTGATTTATTTAATCATGAATCCATAATCTAACTTCGTCATCAAGAGTATAACACCACTTCTTAGAAATAACAAAATACTAAATCTTCTTCTTCTCACAACCAAAAATATTTTCCCACATATAATAATCAAAAAAATAACAAGGATATTTTTTCTATTAATTATAACTATGACCAACATTACAACAATTCTCAATATGTTAATGCAGCTAAGGTCAACTATCATCACAAACTAACTCATAAGGATCCCTTCACAAATGTTAAGAAAAAATCTTTAAAAGAATAACTTCTCAAAGATACTAAAACTCATGTAGCTTTAGAATCTCATGAGGAACCACCTCCTTCTTCCCAACCCCAAACAAATTCCATTCCATCCAAATCCACCTTACCTTCTAAACCTCACACTAGTTCTTCTTCTAAATCTCATTGGAACTTTCTTAAAAAACTTAACTACATGCCTTGTAAGACTCCCCTTATGGAGTTAGCTTGAACCTCTCCTTATCATCATAAGTCCCTCATGAAAAAACTACAATAAATTGAATATACATTGCCTATAGAAGAAGAACCACCCTCTATTGATCCTCATCCTACCAATGTGCATACCATTCAATCCATTTATCCTTATGCAAAACACTCCATTTAAGTTATTGAAAAGGACATGATTAATGATGAAATTATTTTTTGTACTAATGATCCATACCTATTCATTAAAATAGTCATTAATACTACCCTTATTCATAAAGTTTTATTTGATTAAGGGTCTGATATTAATGCCGCATGTTTATGGCTTATCCAAAAACATGTATATAATAAGGATCATCTCAAGAAAAACCTACTCACATGTCAGGGATTTGATAAATCTAATTAAAATCCACTTGGTTTTATTTGGCTCCCCAAAACAATCAAACCTAAGACCAGTCAAACTATACTTATGGTCCTTGATTTTCCTTTATCTTATAACATACTCCTAATTCACCATTAGAATCATATAATAAAGGGAATCACCTCTTAAAATATCTAATTCTTCAAATTCCTACATAATGACAAATGATATAAGCATGAGGATGATCCCAACCCTTGGATTATTCAACTTCCCAATCTAAAATTTCAATATCCCATTCCTACTATTAATAATTATCACTTACCTAATTTCATCAACATTAATATAGATTTGTATGTCACTATTTCTTATTTAGATGATGATGAACCTAATAGATTAAAACATACTTACAACAATACTATGCTACCTCCTTATATCTTAGAATGGCTTCATCCCTCTTTATTACTTCATGATTACACTATTCCTCTAATTGATGAAATCACTGATTTTACCCCTTGATGAAATTATTAGGGATATTCTTCCCCAGAAGATAACTTTACATGTAATGCTTATGGAGTGTCCAAATTATTTCAATATCCTCTAATTATATCTCCACATAAGTTTAGTGACATTATAATTTCACCTTCTGACAGCCCCTTGAATCTCAAGCATGTATCATTTATCCAACTTATGATGATAACTATATCATGGCTCAAGCTCAATCTCGAGACTTGGATGTTAAAAATTATCAAAAAAATTTAGCTCAAATGCATGCTTTTAACTATGATGTTCAAACCATTTCTACAAATTTTGAATTATCTCTTGAAGGTCATGTACCTCTTGTTAATACTCTTCTTGTTGATACTCCTTAGGTGGTCAACAAAATCCTACCTTCTGAACATATATAAATTCTTTCATATTCTCTACTACCTACAAATCTCTTCATTGCATTTGATTCTTCCCCTATTAAATAAAATAATGATACTATAATCTCATCTGATCAATGTATTCCTTCTACTCCTAAGATTAAATTAGAGACTAAGGCCATAGATGTTCATCAGATACATTATGAATAAGATCACTATGGTAATCAAACTATTGATCTCAGAATATATGTTGATTATTATGGCCCTCTTCCTGCTTTGTGTAGTGATGATTCCATTCTTGAATTGCTTCATGCCTGAGAACCTCAACTTCCTCAACAACATCACGAACTCAAGAACTAAAAAAATAAATCCCCCTATTTCAACAACTTAATTTTTAGAATTGAACCTAAATTTAATCCAATTTATTATTTACTTAATGCACCATATAATTTCCAAGATGACAATGCTATGTTTATCAAAAAAACTACTCGTATCGAATATGGTATTCCATTATGCCCTCAACCTATTATAGTTTCTCATGAACTCACACTTACTGAACACGATAAATTTAGATTATTTTCTGATAAATATCTTGAGATATTTGACTATTCCTAAAAAGACATGCCTAATATTGACCCTAGTATTATTGTACACAATATCATCACTTATCTTGATGCCAAACCTAGGCACCGACAGTAATGAAAATTTCCACTTGAAGTTTCCACATTATTCTATAAAGAGATTATAAAACTTCTTGATGATAAGTTTATCAAACTTGTGGACTACTCCAAATGAGTTTATAACATAACCCCTATTCAGAAAAAGGTCACCATGGTCATTTGTATTTTCATTGATTTCCCTAACCTTAATCTTGCTTATCTCAAGGATAATTTCACTCTACCTTTAAAATATTCCTTTGTCTATTTCATAGTTGGTTATGAAATTTTGTCTCTTATGGATGGTTTCTCAAGATATAACTAAATTCACATTGCTCCTAAAGACCAACATAAGATAAATTTCACCACAAATGGGGCACGTATTACTATGTTAAAATTTCCTTTGGCCTCAAAAATTATGGAGCTACCTATCAGCAAGAAATGACTCATATCTTTCATGATATTGTTCAAAAATTTATAGAAACCTATGTAGATGATCTCATTTCTAAATATAAATTTCATAAGACTCATCTTTCTAATCTTGCCATCATATTTGACCATCTTCTTAAATATAAAGTTAGACTAAATCCTTAAAATTTTGTTTTTGGTGTCACATCTAGAAAACTATTAGGATTCTAGGTTTCTCTTTGTGGCATCGATGTTGAACCTACAAATATTAATGTTATTATTAGCATGCCCATCCCTCAATCCATTCCATACATTCTCACTTACCTCAGTTAAATTGGGACAATTAGATGATTGATCCCCAAAATGGCTTATCATATATATTATGTCAATTCTATTTTTAATAAATTTAATGCTTTAGAATGGATAGATTATTATAGTATTTGATAATATGAAATAATCATTGCTTCACACACCTACTCTTTGTCCACTTTCAAATGATCAACTTTTGATCTTATATAGCTCTTCCACACCATATCATTTGGGGTAATTATTTCACAATAACATGATACTAGAAGAGAAAATGGCATGTACTATATCAATCTAGGACTTATTGATTATGATAAATGTTACACAAAATTCAAATGTGATTTCGTTGCATATATTTTGCCATTAAATGTTTTTGATGTTATATGCTTTAATAAACTACTAATGTTATCATCATTTTTATCCCCTTCATTAGTTCTTATCCAAATCCTTTCTCCTTGGAGATAGATTTGGTAAATTTATGGTCCTTCTCATGGAATTTGGTCTCTAAATTATTACTCAAAATGATGTCAAAGGACAAATAATCTTTCATAAACTTATTGTAGCTCCTATGCCTGCTACCAACCACCTTCAAGATAGTCTTTCCAATGTTAATATTCTCTATATTCAAGGTCTCAACAAAGCCATATACCTTAAATACTACTTCCTTAACTTCACTACTAATATTGAAATAAGTAATCTTGATGAATCCACTATCCTCCTTGACACTACTAAACCAAAGGTAGTTATCACAAAACTTCCTAAAATTAATATCAATTTATATGAGAATACATGGACCCTTAAATATTGATGTCACTAAATGCATTTAAGATGTTGGGGTAGGTTATATCCTTACAATCCATCTTGGAAAATAATCCCATTAGATTTTTACCTAATATTAGACATCACTAACAACATGGTAGAGTATGAATATTTAATCTTAGGCATGAGAGATTCCCTTGATTTAGATATATAGTAACTACATGTTTTATGCTATTCCTAACTCATTTTTATCAAAGTCAATGGTGATTACCAATTCAAAATTAATAATATAATTTCTTATTATAAAATTGCAATTTCTCTCACCAAATATTTCATTTCTTTCACCATCAAACCCATCCCTCAAGAACAAAATTCTATTAATGATTCCCTTGCTTCTTCAACATCTCTTTTTCACCTAAACCAAGTTCTTACCAATCCCACTTTTATTATCTAAATAATAAAATATCTATCTTATACTCAACCATAATATTTGTGTATCTACCACATTGATGCTGTCACCATTTAATAAAGTCCATGGTATAAAGAAATCATTCAATTTTTAGAACATCAAACTTATCCTCCCAACCTTGATTATCTTAAAAATACTTACATTCAAAAATAGGATTTTATGTATGTATTTAGATATAACATCTTATATTATTTTAATATTTAAGGTACCTTGCTCCACTATTTTATGAAAGACAATGTTTCTCCTCTTCTTGAATAAGCACATGGGGGAATTTATGATGGCCACTTTAGTGGACATGATACAAAATGTAAATGCTTGCATATGGGATAATTTTATCCCACTCTTGAAAATGATTCCATCAAATTTGATAAAAAGTGTACTCATTGCCAACTTTATTATAATTTAATTCATTCACCTCTAGTCTATATTTAAACCATAAAATCTCCCTGGCCATTCTCTATGTGGGGATTAGATCTCATAATTAAATTACCTCAATCTCAAGTTGGACATGTCTTTATAATCATATCCATATAATATTTTACCAAATGGGTTGAGGATATTCCCCTTTTTAATTTCACTGGTAAAAACATCTCCAAATTAATCCTTAATCAAATCATTTTTTTCTTTGGTGTCCCTCAGACTATCATTTTAGATAATGGTGGTAATTTCAAAAATAAAGATGTCAAAAAACTCTATGCTAAATTTAAAACCAATCAAAAATTCTCCACACCCTACCATATTGGCCAAGCCAAGTCCAAAAGTAAAATTATTAATAAATTTATCCAAAATACAAATCATGAAACCGGCATACATTGGCACCTTCATATCTATCCTGATCTATGGGCCTTTTGCACTAGTATATGCATTACCACTAGGAAACATCATTTTCTCTAGTCTATGGTTCTAAATTAGTCATTCCACTATAATTTCAGCTTCCTTGTCTACATATATCTCTTCATGGTATCATATTTGATGAAGAATTATGTGAAGCTTTCCTTTATGCTCTTGATCTCCTTGATGAGCACCATCTTTCAGCTTTGCAACATAATCACCAATATAAGGCTCATATTGCCAAACAACATAAAAAATAATATAAAGTTTACACATTTAATGTTCAATATACTTTTACTAAATTATAATACACTCATGACAAAGAAGGTAGATACAACAAAAAATGATGGGGACCTTATTTAGTTAAAGATATTTTATCCAAATACCTATTACCTTCAAACCAATGATAACTATATTTTTAAATAACCCACTAATGCACAACTCCTCAAAAATTATTTTACCTAAATACTTACATTATTTTTATGCTTTATATATGATATTTATCTAACACTTTTTATATGATAATTAAATAGGTCTCACCCTCCACAATAGTTAATTATTTTTATAAACCTTAGTCTTTCCTTTCAGCCTTTTGGTTTTCCATTTTTTTATGAGTTTCATTATTAAACTAAGAATAGGACCTCATCTTCTTCATGTTTTACTTATATTTTTTTCACACTTTATATAAACTTTTTGTCACCTTTTGGGTTTCTATTTATGAGTTGTAGTATAAGACCATGGATAGGTCTTGGCATTCCTCACAAAATACCATCTTTTTCTTATCCCTTTTATTTTTCACATACTTTTTACAACCCCTTGGGTTTATATTTTATGATTTAAGTGTAATACCATGGATAGTACCTGACATTACTCATTAAATCACCATCCTATCATTCCTTTTTTGGAATGCATTTTTAAATGGTTATGAGTTTTTGAAACTTGTTCTCAACTTTAGATTTTGATTCTTTTGGTAGATAAAATTTTCATAAATATACTATGTTACCATGATTTCATACATTTCCCTCATTATTATGATAAGGATTCACACTTCAATGTCACTATACCCCTTTTCCTCCATTTATCACATTTTTTGAAATTTTACGTAATTAAAATTGTTTCATGTTTCATTCCTCTTGATTTCATTTCCTTTCACTCCACATTTGATAAAAGAAGCTCAAAGTCAAGATAACACTTTTCTTTCACCTAGATTTATGAGACTTTAAGACACCATGCTCTTTGAATTCTCTCTCTTAGAAACCAAGTCCCAACTATTCAAATGAAATTCATCTTTATCGTTCATGTTTAGTATTCCAAATATGTATTGAGGAGGAATAGAACAATCCATAAAAAGAGTTAAAAGGAAAATCATATAAAATAAAAGGCAATGATATACAAAAGGTAACATACAAATATCAATTGTGAAAATCACACCAAAAGATGTGATTACAAGCACATATTCTATCTTCAATCGAATGTTAAACTCCAAAGTTGGCATCATAATAGAGTTGAGGTCTCCTGGGGTGTAATAGGCTAATAGATTAAAAAAAACAATAAAAAAGTATCTTTTAATTTTACCTATTTTCTCATGCAAGTACCCCAATATTCATAGTAGATCAATGGCTTTGTAAGGGGTCTTGAGGAATAGGGAACATGTTGTGGGAAGGTAGGTATATTTTAATTTTCATGCATATAGCCTTCATCAGATGATCTACATGCTTCATTCATTAACCTCAGACTTGTGTGGCTAAGAGAAGCTCTTCAGAGTCCTTAAGGTTAAAATTCATCCTACTTTAACAAACCTAATTTGAGTGTCTTGACTTCAATAAAGAGTTCCTCTACCTTGTTTTTTCCTTCATTATCCCCTTGATAGGGAAATTGTGATTCTAAATCTATTTTCCCTTATTCTATACTTCCTTCTTATTTACATCTTAAAAACATTCTCACATTATATTGTTTCAATTTTATTTATCCTTGGAACAAAATAATATGCTTGATAAACTATAAATTTATTTTTTTACACTATGGCTTTACAATTATATACTTGCCTTGATTTCTTTAATCATTATCCATTGTTACACAACCCCTTTTTATGGGCACCTGAGTCTATTTCTAATTTCATGTACTTTTTTAATGTTTTAGTGAGGTTGGCTTGTTACATATCACTCATCAATGTTGTTTTCCATTTATGCACCTTTTCCTTTTATGATTAAGGATTGTTACTACTTATTCATCAATTTTACCCATCTTTTTTTAAGGATTATTACTACTTACACATTTATGTCTGATTACCATCCTTTTTGACATGTATCCTTAGTTTTACTTGGTGGGTTTGCCTTTCTTACTTAAATTTTACTTGTTTGAGTTTTTTTGGTCTTTAGTGGCCTCATTTTTTTGGTTGCTTGATTCACTTTAAATTTTGACTTGATCATTTGGTCTAACATAGCACTTATCACCTTAGCTACCAAATTTTCAAGTACATCTCATCCACATAGTACCAATTATCTTTGATTTCTTATGTTTGTTCATTTTCTCTCTTTTAATTTTTATCCTTGGGTTTGCTAAAAGTAGTCTTTGTGCCCTCCATGATCATAACTACAAACATAGAAGACAACCATCTAATGATAAATGTAAGTTAAGGTACAAATACATTTAACTTTCAATTATTTCCATTTTAGTCATTTAATTTTAGTTATTTTATGCTTTAAAATACCACAACATTTTTTAGCCTTACTATTGTGTGTTGTTATGTTCATTTATTAAAGCACCATCCCTTGTTACACTTGAGTGACATCTGATTAGATTCAAGATGGGCATATGTATAAAAATAATATTTTCAAAATTTATCAATTACTAATTCTTTCTAATTTACAAGAACCATTTGATTCAAATCTCTCTAAGTGCACACCCTAAGGGGTACACCAAGAAAGGGTTGAGTAGACCATTGGTGGTTTACAGGATTATTGTCCCTTTTTTCCACTTTCTATCTACATACTTGTCTCCTAAAAACCATTCTCCTAAGCTTTTCCTCTTATTTTTCACCCTCCTCTAGCCATTTACCACCTTAATTATCCATTTTACTAACTTAAACCACTTTTTGGTAGTTTATGTAACTTTGTTAACCACATCAACCTTATATTATTATTTACAAAAGATTACTAAGAACTAGGTCATCCATGGCTGACATAGTTCATAACCTAGTTATATTTTGCTAATTATAATACTAGGTAAACTAGTTTGACCTTGTTAGCCTAAACATTGAAAGGGTTTAGGGTTAGATCTACCTATATAAACACATCCATTTATCCATTCTTAGAGAGACATTAATAGTTAACTATTTATTTGTGCTTATTTACAATCTATTCTTTCACCATTCTACTTAAGGAGTCTTTGCTTATGGTTTATGCTTGGAGAATAATCTTGTCTTATGGATATGTCTTAGATGTTTTGGCCTTTCTTAGTGATTCTTAAAAACCACCAAAATCTCTTAAAACTAACCTTTGGCCAATAGAGAGATTGAGTCTCGATGGGTTTGTCTTCTAGGAAAGTATCTCTAACTTTTCTCCTCTATTTAGTAGATAGAAGTAGCATAAGTAATGGATTTTGAATATATTTGTCTTTCCATGCATTAGGATTTTACCTATACATATCTTAAATATGATTATCTTATTAATGTTTACTTTTATATTTATTAACCCCCATGTTTTTCCAAAAGCTTTGGTGAGCACTAGATTAAAATTTTACTTTACTTGTTATTAGTATAGTGAATATGAAAACATAAGACCTAATTAGGGTTATTGCATAGTTTTTATTGACTAGAGGATTTGGTACCCTCCATAGTGAATTTATTTTGGTAAGATATCCCTTGTTTGTTTTTAGTGGATCCATATTGGTCATGACCCTGATTATATAA
>JARHVA010007254.1:707500-715000 GCA_037957365.1 Torreya grandis | reverse complement strand
GTCCCTTGTTATAGAAAACAAACTATAGGAGTATGAGTCCAGTTGGAAGTTTTAACTGACATTGAATAAATTATGTGTTCAATGAATTCTATGTAAGATATCTTAATTACACACAAATATAAAATAAAATATGTATTTAATTAATGTATATGTCCTCAATAATCAATAAATCCTTGAAGTAGGTAATAATACAATCAACATAATACTCCTCAATTCTTCAATATTAATTGTCATAATATGAAGGATGGCCTTGCAAAACCCTTATTTTCATTTTTTATTTATAAATAAATCAAGATAATAATAGAAGTCTCATGGAAAACCATTGAATAAATTGTTGATTTCTTAACCCCCTTGATGTTATGCCTATTTTGGAATGTTTTTAGGATCTTACCCTATTTAGTGTTTAAATATCTATCTATCTTTTGTGACTCAGCTAATTCCCTTACATGGTGATATGAATGGATGTTTCCTATGTTATATTTCATAATGTGAATGGAAATACTCATATAGTTGGTGGATATCTTAATACTATGTTTATCTTACCTTAATACTTGGTATTGGTCTTTCTTATGAGGTTGAAAAACACTTTAAAGTTAATAATAAGAGGATCATGAAAACCCATTGACTATATTTTTGGCTACTTTAACATGATGGTATGTTTATTTGGGAATTATATTATGCTCAAGGGTTGGATATTAAACAATGTAGATAATTATTATGTATTTAACTAATGATTATGCCCTAACTAATCATGAATTCATTCAAGCAATCAACAATATAGTCAAGATTATATTCCTTAGTTATTCACTGATAGTTTTGATAATATGAAGGATGAACATGTATAATTATTTATTGAGGGTTTTCAAAAAACTTATTGTGTTCATTTTCAGTCATAAATCAATAAACTCAATAATAGAATCATCCTATCAATTAAACATTGACTGTGTTATTGACTACATGAACCCCCTAATGGTATGCCTATTTGGGAATGATTTTAATATCTTACTCTATTTTGTGTTTAAACATGCATCTATATTTTTTGACTCATGTACTAAGTAACAAGTTAAAATAAACATAACATAGTTCTATTATATCCACTATTCACTAAGAAGATATCCACCACCTATGTCATTCTAAAGTTCAATTTTATGTTGTTAATTGAAAGAGTATAGGAGTGTTAGTTCATTTTGAAGTACTAATTGACATTGAATCAATTAAGTATTCAATGAATTCTATGTATCACATCTTAATGATGGAGATTCAAAAAACAAATTATGTATTTAATGAATGTCTATTCCCTCACTTATCATTAATTCCCTCAAGCAGACAATAATATGATCAACATTATACATAGTTATTCAATCATAATTATCCTAATATGAATTATGGTCTTGAAAAACAATTACTTTAATTTTTATTGTTAACTCAATAATGATAATAATAAAAGGATCATCAATAACCATTGACAGTATTGATGATTGCTTGAACCCCTTGATGGTATGCCTATTTGGGAATAATTTTAAGATCTTACCCTCTTATATTTTTAAACGTGCATATATATTTTGTGATTCAAATAATTACCTTAAATGGTGATATTAATGGATGTTTATAATTTCCTATTTCTAATGGAAAGACTCACATAGGTGGTGGATATCCTAGTACTATGTTTCTCTCAACATAGCACTCGATATTGGTCTTTCTTGTGGGATTAAAAAAAACTTGGTGTTAATTTTTGTTCATAAATCCATCAAATTAATAATATAAAGATCATGAAAACCTATTGACTATATTATTGAATGCTTCAAGTAATTATTGTTTTTGGGGCAGTGTTGGAGTTTCTTGTGACTAGTGTTTATCTAGAACACATTACATTGCTTTATATGTTTCATTTCAAATAATGATTATGTGTTTAATTCATAATAATTCATTTAATTATATATATCATATCATAATTACACAAACTATTCAATAAACTAATCACTAATTCCTTCAGGTAGGCAAAACTATAATCAACATTAAACAAGCCCAAATGTATTATATAAACTAAAATGATTTGCCCTTATGAGATGAGTGCTGACATACGTCTACAAAAATAAATTAAAGAAGCAATGAAACATTAGTTTGAATAATGTTATGTTGTTTTCTACCTTAGTAAAGTCTATATAGTTCCCTAGATCTTGCTTGTCTGTATCTGTATAATACCTTTTACATTCTATATAATGGTCTATTGTACAATAGTAACACCCTTTTACTTATATTTCTATGATAATGTTATAAATATTGTTTCATTGGTTCCTTTCCTTTATGTAGTAGGATTAATAATTCTAATATTTATGTGAACGTTACTAATATCCCTAGCGCTTAATATAATACTTAGTATTGATAATGACCAATAGTATATCATTATATAGATTGATTGTTTATTGGTTCCTTTCCTTTATGTAATAAAATGGACAATAGTGTGAATAGACCAATATTATACAATTATATATATTGATGGTTCACTTCTTTCTTTTGATGATATAACAAGATGGACAAAAATGTGAATAGACTAGGGGTCAAAACTCTAAACATTCAAATTTATTTATAGTATAAAGCTAGATAAAAAAGGTCTAGAGTTCAAAATAATTTATATGTATCATATCTAAGAATAATATACAAAATGTAAAGGTTATTTTACACACACACATATATATATATATATATATATATATATATATATATATATATATATATTGAAAAAAAATGAATATTTAATCTATATATACCATTACAAAGAATGTGAAGGCTATAAATTTCCCTTACCTCCAATAAAGTGGAGAAATGTTCTTACATATTTGATTTTGTGGATATATAAAATTAAAATATGATTGTATACCGAGAGGAAATGCTTAAATGAGGAAATATAGATGTTTTCTTATGGAGCGAACATAGGTGTATCTATCATAATAAATTTTTTACTATTATTCTTCTTTATAATATTGAATTTTCATGGGCACATTCACACTAAAAAATTTAAAATTAATGTATAATAATATGACACACATTAGGGATCATGAACCCCCATTACATTTCATTATGATATATACATTCATGACACTTGTATATGTTCATAAAGTTTTGAAGTTGAACCCCAGTAGATGGTAGACAAAGTAACTAATGGGAACGTAGAGGTCAACTACAACTATGATCATCTATAATAAATATTTAATGCTAATAAATTATTTGGGTTCTATAAATTATTAGATCCTCAATTATGAGTGTTACTAGAAGGTATGTTTAGCATTAGCTATCACACTAATAGTTGACCTTCAATTTCCCCTCTTGCTACTTTATTTACCATTGATGTTAGGGGATGAGATTTGAAAATGATGATTTAATATTCCCTTTATCATCACTTACATTATCTGATTATCCCTTCATCAATGGGGCCCACTTATTACATCCTTTATTCTAAGCTCATGTTGAACATACCAACTAGTTACACTTATAGTTGAGGATGTCAAAAGTGAGGCCCATCATATGAGGGTTAATAGGCAAACATAATGGATGGAGAGGGATGGGAGTTGGAGTATCCATCATGCACATGTAAGTTAACTATCAGTGTAACCTCCACATGCATGTTGGATTCTGTAAGGGTAGACAAGTATACAACAACCTCATGGAGGTCATCTATCATCTTGATATCCACATACATATTAATAATTTGAGGGTATATGTAGTATCTAATAAGAATATGGAGGTTAATTATTAGTTTGACCATGGTGTTACTACTATATACTCTTAGAGTGGATGGAGTATCTAGTAGGCATGTGGTTTTGAACTATCTATGTGACCTCCATGTGCCTATTGGTTACTCTGAGGGTCCCTTCCCTCCATCCATTTTGTTTTCTCATTAGCCCTTTGATTATGGGCCCAAATTTTTACATCCTCAATTGTGAGTGTAACCAAGAATAAAATTTAATGCTTAAGATAAAATAGATTGGTGCAAAGTAACAGAGAAGTAGGATGTGACCATATGAGGATCAACATATAGTGTGGAAGTCTATGTTGAATGCAAACTCCTCAACTAGCCAGTGTGTTTACATTTATAGCTAACATGTCTATGGAGATTATCGAATTGGTGAATGTCTAATGCTCATAATTGTGCTAAAATCCATCAAAAACATGTTAAATAAAATAACAATGGTTAAGGTAAACACTCATTAAAAAAATGTTACTATCCATTAAATGTTAACTTCTTAATTGTGTGCCTTTCCCCTATTTGAATACTATACTAGTGCTTATTCTCCATCACACCATTCTTTTTCTACCTATTCAAGAGCTCGTGAGGAAGTAATTTAAATGACAATGAAAACACACCATTTCCTAGTTAAAAAATAAATGTTACCATCCATTGAATGTTGAATTTTTACTTTCATGCCTTTCCCCTATTTGAAGACTATAATAGTGCTCATTTCCATCATACCATTCATTTTATACCTATTCAAGAGCTTGTGAGCCAGTAATTTAAAGGATAATGAAAACACAGTAGTTAGTAAATGCACTCACATTCAACATTGACTTTCATACTAGAGATTAACCCTTGGGTGCTCACATCCCACTTATCCATCACTTTTCCCCATGCATTTTGGCCTAAGCATTTAATGTATCTATTGGTTACACTAATAGTTAGAGGAAAGAGTGTTTTAATTAGCAGTAACATTCACATTTCTAGGTAATATGTTTATGAGTCACACCAAATCAGTCAATGTCCAACATTTATGTCAGGTTTAACATCCATTAACAACAAATTAAGGTAAATAATAGTGGTTAAGGGTGACATAAGTTAAGCCAAATGCTATGGGGAAGGATAATTAAATGTAAAATTATACTAGCTAGTTACACTTGAATCAAGGATTTAATAAGTGGGGCCTATCATTAAAGGACTAATGATCTAATGGAATGGTTATAGGGGGAGGGTACATGAAATAACTAACACCTAAAGGGAGTTCAATTATGTGTGTGACCTCCACATGCATGTTGGATACTGTAAGGGTAGATGGATTATCTAACAAGCATGTAGAGGTCAACTATAAAGATGACCTCTATGTAATTGCTAGATACTTTGAGGGTAGATGAAGTATATACTATGTACATGGAGGTCAACTTTGAGCATATCCTTCATGTGTGTATTGCATATTTTGAGGGTCCCTCACCTCTATCGATTTAATTAGCCCATTAGCCCTTTGATAATTAGACCCACTTTTTACATCCTTGATTACCTATAAGACATTACCCTTCATTTTTTTTTTACTCTATTCCTTTTCAACCTCTACATGAGATCATGTGCTCACTACCTAGTTCCATAATCATCTATTTCATTTATAGGATCACAGCAGAGGAGGTATTTTCTATACTAAATGGTTACCTAAAATGAATTGGATTGTTTGTATTGTTGAATCTTTAATCCCATTTTGCATAATATCAATTTAGCATCTAAGAAGTCTAAAACCTTAACATTTATAGATTGAGAAGTAATGAAATCCAAAACATGTTTTAAAAAGTAATATGGTCACTATGGACAACATTATATTTTTTAAATTTGTTTATAATTTATCATGTGTAACATTTTATACATTTGTACTAAAATTGATAAATAATATTAATTTAATTATTTTTGTTTTTATTTTGATAACTAAGCCAATCATGTCATTTAATGATGTCATGTTTTAGGATCATTCAACATAACCTATAATGGCATCCATGGTATTGGTGGAGGTAATAGTGTGAGATTTCATTTTTTTGCATTTTACCATTATAATGTACTTTTAACCCTATTTTTTGACTATCATACAAGATATTTTCTATTTTACTTGGATAAAATGATTGAAAAAATCTTATATCATGATTATTTACCTCATAATTTTCTAGTTTGTGCAAAGAAGAGTAAATAATGTTGTCAATCACGAGATACAAATGTCCACACTCCACATACACTCCGTCTTGATTGGCTTTTTATGCCTTCTTTCTCTGGCCATGGTAGATGAAATGAATAAGAATACTACAGCACCAAGTAAATATGTTTCATTTTCCCAGATATTTTAATTGATCAATCATGATATAAAACATTCATATAGTTTTATTCAAAATCCTTTAATGTGTAAATTGGACATATAATGCACTACTCTACTATTATGTCTATGAAATGGTGTGTATGTTATCTTATTAGTAGATTTCATGACCCAAAGCATGGTGGAAAGCCTTTTGAGAGACTTCACTCATTGTCAATAAAATTATCTCCAAGAAAGTTACATGACACAACTGAAAGAGGAATGAAGAATTTTCACAACTTTGAATAATTATCTAATGGAGTATAAGAGATGCCAACCCTAATAATTAAATAAACATTGGCTAAACTAAATGAAATTTATTTGGTAATATGAAAACATTATTTGGTTGTAGGTTACTTTATTTAATTATTTAATACATTATAAATTGTAGTAACCTTAAACTTTTATCATTTCTGATTTGAACTTAGGTATAGATAACCCTTGTTAGTTTGCACCCAATGCAAGATGTTAATGTTGTCAAACATGGACCTTAGCCTCCCTCATTTGAAAATGTTAGTAATTTGAATTTATTATATTCAATGTTTAACCATTCTATTCTTATGATCAATCATGATTTTAAATTATAATTGGTTTAGCCTATTAATATAAAATTTGAAGGATAAAGAGCATGCCCAAACTTGGAGAAGTTTTCCTAAGATCCTCCAATAACATCAATAAAAAATGGAATAATAGGTGAAGGTGGTAAGTTTTATTAATTTGTTATATTTAAATGTCTATATTATATTGTTCAACTATAAGCTATCATTATAACTAGTGCGTGACTTTTGTAGTGCAATAATGGTAGGGAGGATGGATGTACTTCTCTCATTTATAGGTAGAGAAAAAAAATTAAATGCATAAAATAATTCTATACAACCTCCTTCCATACACATGGACAAACTACTCCCATAGAGAAAGTACTATGGGAGAATAAAATTTGTGGGGTTTGAGAGATTATGAAATTGGTATGAAACTTAATAGTGATAATTATTTTTTCTTTTTCCTGCAAAAAAACCTATTATTGTCTCTAAAGAAGAAACAAAACCCCTATTTCACTAGAGGAAGAGGAAGATATATATTATGATGTGGGAAATGAATCTCATGATACAAGGGTAATTCTTCTTTCACATTCTTCTATTTTTAACTTACATGTATATCTTATTCTATACCTATTTGAGATTTATAACTATTGAATATTTTGAGATACCAAATGATTCAATTCAAAATAATTATGACATTGCAAATGATTATTGTAATACAAGGGTAATTCTTATTTAAAATTATTTAATTTTTTATATACATGTATATATTATTGTAAACCTATTTGAGAGTTCTAACTATTGCAATTATTTTTTAGGTAAATAATGTAGTGAGGAAGGTTTCACACTTGTTTCATTGGAGGATGAGT
>JARHVA010007254.1:700000-702500 GCA_037957365.1 Torreya grandis | reverse complement strand
TTAGGGAAAGCTAGTGAAAGAGATTAAGAAAGGTAATGAATAGAAATGTGTGAGTTAGAGTTATATTATGTAAATAAAAGTGAATTAATGACATATTTATAGTATAATGTGACTTTATATACTAATTTTTAACATAAATAGAAATATAAAGTTATCAAGCCAAACAAAGATCAAAGAATATTGTTATCTAAAGAGGTTTGTGAACAAGGTGGAACACTTTTTGAGATCATTAGAAAGATTAGATATAGAAATTATGGATTTTTTAGACTTTTACCCCTTACCACTTCATAAAAATACCAATATTATTCTTTGTTTCGTTGGTTTTATCTTATTATGTAGGTGTCCTATCCAAACTATGTTAAGCAATCAAATATCTCTTATGTTTTGGTTTGATTTTAGGTTCACATGTCTATGGTAAGTATTATTTTGGATCAAATAGATAATGTTTGAGAAAAATATTATCAAAAACAAATATTATCTTCATCTAATTTAAATTTCTTTATGTATAACCAAATTTGTACACATAAAATGAGAGCTATGCATTTGATTTCTATATGATGGAGTTTTCAAATTTTATAGATGTTAGTTACAAAAGATGTGAGATATGAATTTGATTTGAATGATTTTTTATGGAAGTAATATATTTTACAATAATAAAAATTATTTTAATATTTATTTGTGCTTGAATCATTTTTATTTACTTTAAAATCAATGAATTGCACACGATTTCAAAATTTGTTAACATTACTACTTATATTTGTGATGGAACTTTAAGCTTGACTTATAAATATAATTATTGGGTGTGTATAACGCTAATATCTATTAAATTTGTGAAAATTTTTCCCTATTTTTATAAATGGATGAAGAGTGGAGAGTTTTAATATTCATGATGTCTTTAAAAACTAAGATTTTTACAAAGTCTGTCAAATTTTTAAGAGTGACAACCTTCTTGGGACTTGAGAGATCACAATATTACAGTTGAGAAGATGAAATAAGATTATGAATATTTACTAAAAATAATAACAAAGAATAATATAAATATCATAGGTTATTAACGTGGGTAGCCTTTTAAAAATCATGAAATTATCATGTCGAGCAGGGTTATGACATGATTATGTAAAAAAATTATAGTTATTTGCTCACTAAGGATAACATTTGGGAGAATATATAGATTTTTAAATCAATTATCAAATTTTATTTTTTTATATGGACTCTCTCCCATAAGTCCTTCTCTATTTCCTCTATGGTAGAAAGAAGATGAAGATAGAAATTATGTAGAAAAGAAAACTATGTAAATTTTGATGTGCAATTATTTTGATGTTCATAATATAATTATCATTTGAAATATAGAAAAATATTGATTTCCTATCACTAAATTTTATGCATACAAATTTTTTATTCATCTATATGCCTAGGGAAAACACATTTTAGCCTTTCCATTACAGCATCACCCTAGTTATTTTGATTATGTCTCTCATCTTTTGGATGCATAAGATAACTATGCTTGGTATGAATTTCAAATATGTTATAGTATGTATTATTATAACTGAGGTTGGTAGGTTTTTCTTGCCACTATCATTCCATGGCACATACAACCATGTTATATACTAGAGACAATGAATAGTGTTGACATATAATTATCCCATGTCCTTTTACATATTTTATGCCCTATGGCATGTACCATATAAAAGTGCCATCGGTGTATGAATTATAATGAAATTTAATGTTTCTTCATTCATCATTCCATGTGAAAATTACTTTTTATATTCATAATCAAAGATTGAGGTTGTAATTCATCATGAAAACATGTTATTATAAAATAAAATAAAAATAAGAAAATTTTCATGATAGACACCCCTCTACTCCTTAAGCTAGAATCCATATTTTATTATTTAAGCTTTTCATCTCAGTATATAGTCACATAAAAATCATAAAAGTTACAAATATGCTTATAAATTCATAGTATCATCAAAGTTACAAGGACATTTGTCCACATTCTTGGAGGTAAGTGAAAACTCATAGAATTTAAATTATTTTTAATGGTATACATAGAGCAAGTATGTAATGCCCTACATCTTGCTTGTCTATACAATACCATTTATTACTATTTGTATAATGCCCTAATTATTTATAGTCCCTATAATACACTTTAAATTTTGTGTAATGGTCTATTATTGTCCATCTCTCTATAGAAATTGAAGGAGCTAATGTACCATCAGTCTATATAATGGTCTACACTTTTCCATCTTATTACAGTCTATATAATGTGATGCATCTTGCTTGTCTATATAGAATCCTTTAAATTATATGCAATGTTATAATATCATCCATCTTGATTGTAAATTCTAGTGGTACACTTACTCATTCAAGTCTACTACAATATCTTCTTGGAAATAAATCGTTGTATTCTAAACAAAAAACACTCTCAATGATGTTAAATAGGGTACTCAATCTTAGGACTATTGTCTACCTTATTTATAAACTCATAACATAATTAAAC
>JARHVA010007254.1:692500-695000 GCA_037957365.1 Torreya grandis | reverse complement strand
TTAAAATTCTAAAAGCTTTGTAAAATTAATGTTATAAGTTTTTTTGAAATTTCGTATAGAGAATTTCATTTGTGTGACTTTGAAATTTGTAAATTTTGAATATAAAAACAAAGGAGTACTTGAGATTTAAAAATGAATAAAATTACATCAAAATCGTAGTGCTAGATTTAAATATGGATTAATTATAACAAAATGCCAAAATTATAATTCGTTAGCCTTTCTCAAGGAAAACTCTATGAACTTGTAAATCATGGAACACGTGATTTGTGGGATTTTAAAATGGATAAATTTGATATAAAACATTCATTGATTTTGAACATGAATCATTTTGGCATATAAAATGCTATTTGTGAAATCTTTCATAACATAAAATATGGCATTAATGGCATATGAAACATTGAACACTGATCAATTTATTTACCAAGTAAATGTAAATTGATATTAAAAGGCCAAAAGTAAATGATAATTAATACATATATAACAAATTTAAAGGAAAACTAACTAGTATGAAGAGAATAGTTATAAAAAATACATGTTAATGAGACAATGGGCACTTCCATGTCAAACTAGTAGAAAATGTGATAATTATCATGAATGTCAAATTGAAACAAATTGGAAACTTTTTATTTATCAATATTTAATGATTGTATCAATGTTTTTTATATAAATTATGTTATATAAGTTCAATATGTCTTGAGCATAAATTATTTTCCACTATACATAAAGTATAACTCATTGTAAACTTGACCCAAAAAACCTATACATATTATTTTAGTATTAATAATGAACTAAAAGAGACTTTAAAAAATTATGAAGGAAAAAAATAGAAAATGAAGTCCATAATAAAACTTGATGTTCATGAGATTGTATACACTTAAATGATTCACTATCATGCAAAGGCTAGAACTAAATATATACATAAAAATTAAAACACTGTATACGTTATATTAGATTATATAATATAATAAAAATCAAGACCCAATATCTATGTATATTTAGTAAACAAATCCCCTTTTTATTGTTTTTTTTTTTCAAATAAATGTTAACTGAATATATTCATATGTTAAATCTAAGTTATTATATCAATATTTTTTCAAAAATATCATGTGCATGCACAAGGATGGTTGTGCATATATGAGTTTTTTGGTACAAAGTTGAAAATTCAATATATACAAGACTTTCAAGAATAAAAAAGAATTGTCTATATATTTTTTTGCCAAAGAACACTTATCCCAACATCAAATTTCTATGTCAAATTGAATATATAATAACTTATTTCACCAATTTATAATGACATTTGTAAATTTTAAGGGATTTTTATAAATATGCAATGTATAAGATACATTGTGTCCATTTTGTAGGTCAAATTGAATATTTAATAATTTATTCTACTAATTTAGAGTGACATTTGTAAATTTAAATGGATTTGAATTAGCCTATAATATGTATATGTTATATATGTCCGTCATAAGAGAAATGTTTAACTATATTTGATAAGAACAATAAAATCAATTTTTTAAAATAATTTTGTTTTTCACCAAAATTTGCATTAATATTTGAACTATTATTATATAAAAAATATTAAAAAATCAAAAACTAATATTTATACTCGTATTAAATGTGAAGTATGTTTATGAAAAGAGCAAGGTAAATACATTTATAGTATAGAAACTAAGAATGCATAGTGTGGATCCATGTTTTTTTTCTTATGGAAAGAAATGAACTAAATAAGAAACATTATGAACATGACGAGAATCACTAAAACCTGATTATAAGTTTTTAGTTAGTAATTATGTCTTATAATGGAAAAAAAACACCATTGGTTTCTATGAAATGTGTAAATTGGAAAATTCTCACGACCATGCTAGGAAGACTCATGATTTATGTATAGTTTAAAATGATGTTGTTAATTATGAAAAAAATGTTGAATTGATCTAGGATTATCATAGAATAGAAATACTATTTAAAATGGTTTTGTAACGCTACTCATTTTAAAATTTGATCACTTTTAAGAACAATTTGTTAATCAATGTCTCTATGAAATTGTAATCCAATCCTACATCCTTCTTATATATTTACATTAGAATATATGTGCATAGTGAAACTATATTTTCTATGTGAATTTTATATAGTAATAAGTGTTTTTTCTTTCAACTATAGTTGGATCACCTATTTGTCCGCAATCTAGATGGAACTTGGTTGGAATGGAGAAAGGCAAAATTTTTTTGGCTTTAAGATCTCAGTAACATCTCTTATTTAAAATGATCATGTAGTTAGATAAATAACATGTAGGTAGTGTCATGTTTAAAATACATTCATATGATAAATTACTTGACTCCATGCCTCTCCATTATTTTACAAGAGATTTTGGATATTGTTTATTATATTCATATATTTAGCATTTCAATGAGGGAGGAAAGGATCATGTAAATATCATGATAACCATCAAATCCATTCCTATAAATAAATTTTAATAGGAAAAGTGGAATGCTTCCAAAAT
>JARHVA010007254.1:660000-687500 GCA_037957365.1 Torreya grandis | reverse complement strand
CTTGTAAAATTCTAACTTGAAATCCTGCCTTTCAAAATAATTTACCCTTACAATTTTTACACTCTCTATCTATTCAATCTCATGTCATGTTTTAAATCTTGTACTATACTCCTTTTAATCTCATGTAATTATTTTAATTTATGGTAGTCTTCGTGTCATCTAGTCTTTAATACCATGTACTCTATTTAAAATTCATTTCATCCAAACCTCCCAAATATGCTTAGCATAAGTAGTAGTAGTGTTTGTATTTGATGACCATATAGGATGTTAAACCTTCCACTAGGCCCCATTCCATTTTCCATCTACACACCCTCTTCATCAGCTTTAACCACTTCTTTTTTGGATTAACCTCTATCGTTTACCTTAATCATGATTGTTAAAGTATTGTGCCCATGAACACTCTAGCCAAAAATGAAATAGTTGTTTGATAGATAGAAAACTCAATTTTCAAACATTAAATTGTGATTTTATCAATGAATCCATACATAAAATATTATACTCTTTCTATTTCTACAATCTTCTTTCCTGATATTCTTTATGATGCTTGAAACCCTTACTAGCTTCTCTTGCCTTAATGGAGCTTTAGGTATTCAATATAAAGTATACATATATCTAAATCTTCCAATAAGTTTAAACACATGTTATTCAATGTATCTAACATGTTTCAATCCTCATATAATATATAAGACTCCAAGATATTAAATTTTGTCTCTAAACTTCCTACCTTGTTCAGAAGCTTGTAGGTCTTATTAGGCCTAATTGTGCCTCCAATAGGTCAAAATAATTATTATCCCATTATTCAATCTGAAAAAAAATTTATTAAGGTCTTTAAAACATAATAAATATTATCCAAGCCTTATACCGAGTTATAGCACTCAAAAGTAAGGAAAACTCAACTTTGACTTTTTGACAATTTTTGAAAAATGAGCACCTACAGGGAGATAAAAACATAGTCATCTATATATCAAAATATATAGCTCATTTTGGAATTAAAACAATTGTATTACATCAAAAATAATTTTATCTAAATTTTCCAAAAATAATCAAGTCATTTGGATTAGTATTTTAGGAGTTATGTCCTTTTTAGTGACTTGAGAACACGTTTTTCTGAATTATTTCAAAATTGCAGGTCTGTGTTTTGAACATATATTTTTACACATTTTTCCATTCGATCTGAAACAAATTTCATTGGATTAATAAATCCAATTATCATCTACAAAAAAAATTTCATTAATTATCATTGAGTAAATCTTGAGATATACTCATTCTTCCAACCGTGCCTAGTTCTCTGTCCACACAGGCCGAGAGCTTACTAAATGTAACTGGGAGTATTTTATCCTATTTAAAGGGTTAAAATTAATTTATTAGGGTATTAATAAATACCCTACACCTTTTCCAATCATCATCTGGATCATACTAACCTCCTATGCATTCCAAGCAAGACATCTCAGTTGTCTTTAACTGTATATGCATGACAGTCAACAGAGTTCATGATTTTCTTCTCAATTTCGATGGTCAATAGACTTTCAAGGTGATGTAAAAACATGTCAATATATTAAATTACTTCCCCATTAACATTATAATATCAAATTATGAGCTTATCAATCAATCTACTATGCAAAACATGCAAATTTCTTATCTTTGCTTGTACATTGTCGTCTACAGGCCCGAGAACCAACTGTTGGGGTCTTAAGATATCAAAGGGGTTTATAAAGCCTATTTATTCTTAGTTTAGGTTTATACTTGCCTTATATAGCTATATAAATTCCATTATAAACTCCATGCAAACATTTACATGTTGATTTACCTTGGACAGTGGGTTGTAGGTATGCATGCTTGAATACCCTGTTTAGGATTCTTACACCATTTCATGCATTCTAAACTTCCTACAACCAAACACAAGTCTTGAATTGTTTATAATTTACAATAATTAGTGGTTTCTCATGCCTTTTCTTATGCTAATATATATTCATTATTCCTTATGCTCAAAGAAACACACACACAGATCTGCATACTATGTAAGTCAAACCTCTTATACATGAGAGCACTGTTTGCATATAATAGCATGAACATCAATATTTGTCTTCTTAATCAATAAATAATACTTAAAATACAGGAGTTACAATATCCCATGCTCAATGGCTTAAAAAATCCTTATGAGATACTTCATTTCTTCTCTTTTTCTTCACGTACAAAATCCTCTTTCTCCCTTACATTCTTACATACCTTGATCTCCTGATTCACCTCTCTATCTCTCTTCCTCTCTTCTCTATGTCCCACTGTCCTTCTTTGAATAAATTTTATTTTTCTCTTTTTAAGAGCCTCCTCTATAACCTATATGCCCAACTTGGGCTCAAGATGAAACAAAAATAGTTTTTAAATTGCAACAATATACCAAGGTTGAAATATTTTCAACCACTCCTCATTTATTTTCTCAATAGCCCCAACAATTATTTTTTTACCTTTAATTTTTACAATTACTCCTCATTAACAACATTTTGGAGGGAAAAATACAATAAATTGAAATTTGAATTCAAACATTACTTGCATCCCAACGTAACCATGTTTTGCATGAATTTTGTATGTAGATGCTCCTACATCATACTCTCCCTCTAGAAACAATTTGAACCTTAGTTCAAATGAAATGCTTCCTCCATGCATTATTCTTCACTATATGCCTAGATCCCAAGGTCTTGTTACCAATACCAATGCTTGTCTTTGATAGTCTTTGTCTTTCATCTTCTTTCTTTTATTCCTTTACTGGTATGTTCTTCTCCTCATCTCTTTCTCAGCTACAATCTTCCATGTCCATGTTTCATCTTCATATGTGTCTCCAAAGTTTTCTTTGCCTTCTTGGTTCATCAATGCATCCATTGAGTTATGGTTAGAATTTACTTCAACAACTTCCATTTTAGCATTCAAAACATCAAAGGAAATATTAGAAGTTTAAACTTGAGACCATAAAGTCTCTTGGCTACCTCCACTCTTCTGCTCTTTGGCCAAAACTGCCTTTGCCTCTTTAGTGTGCTCTTTTCTTGCTGCACTTTCACCAATGGTGTATTCACTATGGCTTGTACCTTAATTCATCTCTCTTGAATGACTAAACAGCTCCTCCAACATCTTCAACTCTTCTTTTAGTGAGATCTCATCTATATCACTATCTTCATCAAACTTGGGCTCATCAACTTGAAAGATTGCTTGTTCCTTACTGGCCTTACTCTTCATCTCATCCTTTCTTGAGCTATCTTCATACAAACCAAATTATTCAATATACTCATCAACTAAAATTTAAGCACCCTTACCTTGTGTTTCTGTACTCTTTTCAATCTCTGCTTGAAGCCATCTTGTTTGTTCTTTGTTTTCAAGGAGGCATTGCTTTGCTACATACTCTCCTCTTTCCTCATCATCCATCCATTTGGAATTCTCTCCTTGCTGCATATTAGTCCATATATCAACTTTCCATTTTCCATTTCTCATGAAAATATCATTAAAGGATTCAAAAACATTATCATAAATAATTTGTTTACCTTTTACTTCTTTGGTATACCTCTCAAGTGTCCTGTCTTCATGGAGTGCCTCTTCCATACTCACCATCTTACCTTCATTCTCTTGGTTTCTTGAATCACCTTCAATCCTCTTCCATTGACTTCTTGGTGTTGTTTCCTCAACACTCACATCGTCTCTCTTTGCCTTCTTAGGCACCCATACTTGTTTCTCCTTCTTATCATTTGTCTTCTCAAACCATGTAGGCATCCTGCATCCATGCTCTTGTACCAACACTTCATGTTGCTTGGTAGTTTGCTTCTTCCACCCTTTAGGCATCACATATCCATGGTTAAATTCTATTTTTGAGGGATCTATCATCTTTATTAACTCTTTCACCTGTACATTAGTAGCTTCATGCTTACAATAATCATCAAAATTAGGTTTTAGCACTTCATTTACCTCTTTGATAGCTTGTTCCATGGAGCAATCTTTCTCTCCCTTTGTGCTTGGCTGTTCTCTTGCCTCTTCTTGGCATTTAATAGCATCATGGAAGTCATCCTCATCTTATATCTCTCCTCTTACTTGTAGGGGTTATTCAACACCTCCCTCATGCATTAACCAATGCATCTCTTCTTCTTTATCAACAACAGCAAACTTTTTCTTTTCTCTTACATATTCACTTGTGTACTTGGTGTCTTCTCTTGCACCAATATCTTCATTCTTCAAGGCCCTTTTCTTGACCTTCATAAGGCTGCTCATACCTGAAATTACCCATGCAAAGACAACATTAGATATAAAAAACAAGAGACCACAAGGTCCCTACGAATGTTCTCTTCACCAACACTCTTATCTTTTCAAGTGCTCTTCCTGACACTTTATCTTTTCTTTCTTCTTTTCTCTTGTTCTCCTCAATGAGAACCTTATTCACAATCTCTTCCTCTTTTTGTTGCTCTCTTGGCAAACTTATTATCCTCTTCAAGCCTCTATGGGCTTCTCTCTTCTTGGCAATCTCATTTTGCCTTCTTCTCCTCTTCATTAGGAGATCAATTGGCCACTTAAACCTTTTCTTTATTGGCTATACCCATGCTTGCTTGTCCATCTACATCCAATACTCATATCTATTTGCAAACTTAGATAAATCTCTTTTCAAACTATCAATCTCTTCATCAATTTCAATACTGTTCATAGCTTTCTTATTTTGGATGCTTGCTTTCTTCTTGGTGCCCTCATGTACCTTGCTGCTCTGTAGTGTCTTCAACAATACTCCCATTTCTGAGATCTTCACCCAAGTCTTTTCCACCTTGGTCTCTTGATCCCTTTATGTCTACTTGTCTCATCCAAGCCTTTCTCCTTGACTGGTATTTTGATAATCTCCTTGATTTCACCTAGGCATTTTGCATCTTAGTCTTTTGATCCTTTTCTCAATCCTGCAACAACTTATTAACAAACATGCTCAATTACCAAATCCCAAGAGCTTCAAGCTCTGATACCAAAAATGATAGTTATCAAACTCACTTTTCAAAAATTCACTTGTGATTGTATCAATAAATCCATCCATGAAATATTATACTCTTTCTAGTTCTAAAATCTTCTTTCCTGATATTCCTTATGATGCTTGAAACCCTTAATAGCTTCTCTTGCCTTAATGGAGCTTTAGGTATTAAATATATAGTATGCATCTATCTGAAGCTTATAATAAGTTTAAAAACTTGTGATTCAATGTACCTAACATGTTTCAATCCTCATATAATATATAAGACTCCAAGATATTGAATTTTGTCTCTAAACTCCCTACCTTGTTCAGAAGCTTGTAGGTCTTATTAGGCCTAATTGTGCCTCCAATAGGTCAAAATCATTATTATCCCCTACTTCAATTTTAAACAAAAATTTATTAAGGTATTTCAAAAATAATAAATATTATCCAAGCCTTATACCAAGTTATAGCACTCAAAAGTAAGGAAAACTCAACTTTGACTTTTTGATAATTTTTGAAAAATGAGCACCTACAGGTAGATAAAAACATAGTCATATATATATATATATATATATATATATATATATATATATATATATATAAATATATAGATAATTTTGGCATGAAAACACTTGTATTACATCAAAAATAATTTTATATAAATTTTCCAAAACTAATCAAATCATTTGGATTAGTATTTTAGTAGTTATGTCCTTTTTAGTGACCTGAGAGCACGTTTTTCTGAAGTGTTTCAGAACTGCAGGTCTGTATGTTGACCGTAATTTTTTCCATATTTTTTAATTATATATAAAACCAATTTAATTATATTAATAACTAAAAATATCATCTACACACAAAATTTCATATGTTTTCATTTAGTAAATCTTGAGATATACTCATTCTTCCAACCGTGCCTAGTTCTCTGTCGACACAGGCTGAGAGCTTACTAAATGTAACTGGGAGTATTTTATCTTATTTAAAGTGTTAAAATTAATTTATTAGGGTCTGCATAAATAACCTAAACCTTATACAATAATCATCTGGATCATACCAACCTCCTATGCATTCCAAGCAAGACATCTCAGTTGTCTTTAACTATATATGCATGACAGTCAACAGGGTTCATGATTTTCTTCTCAATTTCGATGGTCAATAGTCTTTCAAGGTGATGTAAAAACATGTAAATATTTTAAATGAATTCCCCATTAACATTATCATATCAAAGGATGATATTATCAATCAATATACTATGCAAAACATGCAAATTTCTTATCTTTGCCTGTACATTGTCATCTACAGGCCCGAGAGCCAACTGTTGGGGTCTTAAGATAGCAAAGGGGTTTCTAAAGCCTATTTATTCTTAATTTAGGTTTATAATTGACTTATAGACCTATATTAATGCCATTATAAACTCCATTCAAACATTTACACGTTGATTTACCTTGGACTGTGGGTTGTAGGTATGCATGCCTGAATACCCTATTCATACCCTGTTTAGGATTCTTACAACATTTCATGCATTCTAAACTTCCTAAAACCAAACACAAGTCTTGGATTGTTTCTCCTTTAATATAATTAATGGTTTCTCATGCCTTTTATTATGCTAATAGATATTCATTATTCTTTATGCTCAAAGAAACACACACAGAGGTCTGCATACTATGTAAGTCAAACCTCTTATACATGAGAGCACTGTTTGCATATAATAACATGAACATCAAATATTTGTCTTCTTAATCAATAAATAATACTTACAATACAGGAGTTACAATATCCCATGCTTAATGGCTTAACAAAACCTTATGAGATACTTCATTTCTTCTCTTTTTCTTCACATACAAACTCCTCTTTCTCCCTTACATTCTTACATACCTTGATCTCTTGATTCACCTCTCTATCTCTCTTCCTGTCTTCTCTACGCCCCAGTATCCTTCTTTGAATGAATTTTCTTTTGCTCTTTTTAATATCCTCCTCTCTAACCTCTACACCCAACTTGGGCTCAAGATAAAACAAAAACAGTTTTTAAATTGCAACAATATACCAAGGTTGAAATATTTTCAACCACTACTCCTTTATTTTCTCAACAGCCCCAACAATTATTTTTTTTACCTTTAAGTTTTAGAATTACTCCTCATTAACAATATTTTGGAGGGAAAAATAAAATAAATTGAAATTTGAATTCAAACATGACTTGCATCCCAACGTAACCATGTTTTGCATGAATTTTGTATGTAGATGCTCCTGCATCATTGTTCCTCAGCCTTCACTTTTAATTATTTCAAATCAATTGCACACTAGTAAGAGCATATGAACCCCCTGAGTGGCATTAGCATGAGCTCCCATCCTCATGCAATGCTATTAGAATTGGTTTATGAACTCCCTTAGCAAGTAATTTTTCAATGCTCAGGAATATTTTGAAATTTTAGTTATTAAAATACATAGAAATTTTTAGAATTTTCACACTAGAAAGGGTTTTGAATGTTTGGAATTTTGACACATTCACATGTGTCTCTTCTTCCTCTTGATTACAATAGTGGGGTGGGGGAAATTATTTAACAATCGCATGGTTGGGGTTAATGCCATTGAATGATTAATGTGTTCAATGAGTTATATATAATACTCAAGGAAGGGGAAATTGGGAAGTGGAGGTTTTATAGAGCTCACGAAGTGGTGCAAGGTTTAAAAATAATGAAATCTGAATTTTGATTTTACATTAATAAGTAATATTCCTTTTTATTTCATTGGTGGGGCTAGGAGCTATCATGGACAACACCACAATAGTAGTTAGGTAAACACGAATGAACAAGGGGAGAGCATCTATCCCTAGAAAATTAAATTATGCAATGAATGAATGACTATGCCCTAAATAATCATTAATTAATTACAAAAGAGAAAAATATACTCAACATATAATATCCTATGCCATAACTAATCATGAATTCATTCAATTAGTCAATAATACATATTATTTAGGTAGAGAGTACTATTTTTGTCTCTATATGTTATGTTTCTCTTAACTTAGTAAATGGTATTAGTATTTATTTTGGCATTAGTTTGTTTCTGATATTTATTTTATATTTTAGCTTTATACTATAAAGTAATTTGATTATTTTTAAATTTGACCCATGTTTCATACACATAGTAAAGTATAGATATAACAACCATCAACATGAGCTCATTAATAGAAGATAGATGCATGTCTATTGCAAATAATAAGTTAAGATCCTAAAATCATTCCCAAATAAGCATAACATCACGGGTTGAAGTAGTTATAAGTACAATCAGTGCCTTGTTATAGGAAATAAACTATAGGAGTATGAGTTCTATTGGAAGTTTTAACTGACATTAATTGAATTGTGTTCAATGAATTCTATGTAACATATTATAATTACACAAAAATAAAAAATAAGATATGTATTGAATTGATTCCTATGCCCTCAATAATCATTAACTCCTTCAAGTAAGTAATAATACATTCAACATAATACTCCTCAATTCTTTAATCATAATTGTCCTAATATAAAGGCTGGCCTTGTAAAATGCATATGTTCATTTTTTATTGATAACTCAATCAAGATAATAATATAAGTCTCATGGAAAACCTTCGAATATATTGTTGATTTCTTAACCCCCCTGATGTTATGCCTATTTGGGAATGTTTTTAGGATCTTTCCCTATTTAGTGTTTAAACATCTTTCTTTTGTGACTTGGCTAATTCCCTTACATGGTGATATGAATGGATGTTTCATATGTTTAATTTCATGTTGCCAATGGAAAGGATCATATAGGCTATGGATATATTAATACTATGTTTCTCTCTATGTGTTATGTTTATCTTAACTTAGTACTTGATATTGGTCTTTCTTATGGGGTTGCAAAACACTTATCAAGTTAATAATAGAAGGATCATGAAAACCCATTGACTTTTTTCTTGTCTACTTTAACATGATGTTATGTTTATTTGGGAATGATTTTATGATCAAATGTCAGATATTAAATAATCTAGACAATGATTATGTATTGAATGAATGATTATGCCATAAGTAATCATGAATTCCTTCAATCCAACAACAATATAGTCAACATAATATTCCTTAGTTATTTAGTGATAATTTTACTAATATGAAGGATGAACATGTATAATTGTTTATTATGTGATTTAAAACCACTTATTGTGTTAATTTTTCTTCATAACTCAATCAAATTAATAATATATTCCTCATGGAATTAAACATTGATTGTATTGTTGACTGCTTGAACCACCTGATGGTATGCCTATTTGGGAATGATTTTAGGATCTTACTCTATTTTGTTTTTAAACATACATCTCTCTTTTGTGACTCATGTACTGTGTACCAAGTTAATAGAAACATAACATAGTTCTATTATATCCACTATACACTAATAAGATATCCACCACCTATGTCATTCTAAAGATTAAATTTATGTTGTTAATTGAAAGATTTTAGGAGTGTGAGTTCTTTTTGAAGTAGTAATTGACATTGAATGAATTAAGTGTTCAATGAATTCTATGTAGCATATATTAATTACATAAATGAAAAAAAGACATTATGTATTCAATGAATGTCTATGCCCTCACTAATCATTAATTCCTTCAAGTAAATAATAATATGATCTACATAATATGAAGGATGGGATTGAAAAACACTTATGTTCATTTTTATTGATAACTCAATCATGCTAATAATAAAAGGCTCATGAATAACCATTGACGATATTATTGATTGCTTGAACCCCTTAATGGTATGCCTATTTGGGAATGATTTTAAGATCTTACCCTATTCTATTTTTAAACATGCATCTATCTTTTTTTATGCAACTAATTCACTTAAATGGTGATATTATTGGATGTTTCTAATGTTTAATTTCCTATTGATAATGTAAATACTCACATAGGTGGTGGATATCCTTGTACTTAGTACTAGATATTGGTCTTTCTAGTGGGATTGAAATACACTTGGTGTTCATTTTTGTTCATAACTCTATCGCATTAATCAAGATCATCAAAACCCATTGGCTATATTTTTGAATGCTTCAAGCAATTAATGTTTTGGGGGAAGTGTTGGAGTTTTTTGTGACTAGTGTTTATCAAGAGCATATAAGTATAGTGTTTACATAACTTTGTATGTTTCATATCCAATAGTGATTATGTGTTTAATTCATAATAATTCATTAGATTATATGTATCATATCATAATTACACAAAATATTCAATAAATTAATCATTAATTCCTCTAGGGAGGAAAAACTATAGTCAACATTAAACAAACCCAAATGTATTATATAAACTAAATTTATATGCCTTTATGATATGGGTGCTAACATACATCTACCTAAATAAATGAAAGAAACAATGAAACATCAGTCTGAATAATGGTATGTTGTTGTCTAACTTATTAGAGTATATATAATTCCCTAGATCTTGCTTATCTATATTTTTATAATACCTTTTACATTCTATATAATGGTCTATCGTACAATAGTAACACCCTTTTGCTTATATTTCTATGATAATGGTATATCTTCTGGTTCATTGGTTCCTTTCTTTTATGTAGTAGGATTCATCATTATAGTATTTATGTGAAGGTTAATAGTATCTCCAGTGCTTAAGATAATACTTAGTATTAATAATGATCAATAGTAGACCATTATATAGATTGATTTTTCATTGGTTCCTTTGATTTATGTAACAAAATGGAGAATAGTGTGAATATACCAATAGTGGACAATTATATAGATTGATGGTTTATTAATTTATTTTGATGATGTAGCAAGATGGACAATAATGTGAATATACCAAGGGTCAAAACTTTAAATATTTAAATGTATTTATAATATAAAGCTAGATAACAAAGGTATATATTAAAATTAATTTATATGTATATGAGAATAATATACAAAATGTAAAATTTATTATACATATAATGAATGAATATATATATATATATATATATCTATAATAACCTTTACATTTTGTATATTATTCTCAGATATGATATATTTTGAAAAAAAAATCAATATTTAATCTATATATACCATTACAAAGAATATAAAGGCTATGAATTTCCCTTCCCTTCAGTAAAGTGGATAAATGTTCTTACATATTTGATGGTGTGGATATATAAAATTATAATGTGACTATATACTGAGATGAAATGCTTAAATGAGGAAATTTGGATGTTGTCTTATCGAGGCAACACAGGTGTATCTATTGTAATAAATTATTTACTATTATTCTTCTTTATAAAAATGAATTTTCATGGGCACATGCACACTCAGCCTTAAAATATTAATGTAAAATATTATGACACACATTAGGGCTCATGAACCCCCATTACATTTCATTATGAGCCATATAGTCATGGCACTTGTATATGTTCGGAAAGTTGTGAATTCGAACCCCATTAGATGGTAGATGGTAGAAAAAGTAACTAATGGGGATGTAGAGGTCAACTACAACTATGCTCATCCATGATGAAAATTTAATGATCATAAAATTTCTTGGGTTGGATAAATTATTAGATCCTCCATTATGAGTATAACCAGATTCTATGTTCAGTGTTACTTATCACACTAATAGTTGACCTCCACATACCCCTCTCACTACATTATTTACCATTGATATTAGGGGCATGAGATTTGAAAATGATGATTTAATATTCCCTTTATCATCACTTACATTAGCCCATTATCTCCTCATCGATGGGCCCCACTTATCACATACTTGATTCTAAGCTCATGTGTAACATACTAACTAGTTACAATTATTATTGAATATGTTATAATTGAGGCCCATCATCTGAGGGTTAATAGGCCAATATAATGGATAGAGAGGGATGGGATTTGTATTATATACCATGTACATGTAAGTTAACTATAAGTGTAACCTCCACATGACTAGTAGATTCTCTAAGGGTAGACATAGTATCCAACAACCTCATTGAGGTCATCTATCATCTTAACTTCCACATACCTATTATATAATCTGAGGGTAGATGTAGTATTTAATAGGCATATGAAGGTCAATTGTTAGTTTGAATATGGTGTTATTACTAGATACTCTGAGAGTGGGTGGAGTATCTAGTAGGCATGTGGTTTTGAACTGTCTATGTGACCTACATGTACCTATTGCTTACTCTGAGAGTCCCTTGTCTCCATCCATTTTGTTGTCTCATTATCCTTTTGATTATGGTCCCCACTTTTTACATCCTCAATTGTGATTGTAACCAGGAAGAAAATTCAATGATTAAGACAAAATAGACTTGTGTAAAGTGATAGAGAAGTAGGAAGTGACCAGATGAAGGTCAATATCTAGTGTGGAAGTCCATGTTGAATGAAAAATCCTTAACTATCCAATGTGTTTGCATTTTCATCCGACATGTCTTTGGGGATTACCATGTCAGTGAATATCCAGTGTTCATAATTGTGCTAAAATCGATCAAAAACATGTTATAAAAAATAGTAATGGTTAAGGTAAACACTAGTTAGAAAATAAATGTACTATGCATTAAATGTTGACTTGTTTCTTACATTCCTTTCCCCTATTTGAAGACTACAGTAGTTCTTATTTTACATCACACGATTCTTTTTCTACCTATTCAAGAGCTTGTGAGCTAATAATTCAAATGACAATGAAAACACACCAATTCCATGTTAAAAAATAAATGTTACTATCCATTGAATGTTGAATTATCACTTTCATTCCTTTCCCCTATTTAAAGACTATATAGTGCTCATTTTCCATCATACCATTCATTTTCTACCTATTCAAGAGCACGTGAGCCAATAATTCAAATGACAATAAAAACACACTAGTTAGGTAAGGCACTCACATTCAACATTGAATTTTATATTTGACATTTCCCATAGGTGGTCACATCCCTTTTCTCCATCACTTTTCCCCAATGTATTTTAGCCTAAGCATTTAATGTACCTATTGGTTACACTCATAGTTAGAGGAAGCAGTGTTTTAATTAGCAGTAGCATTTGCATTACCAACTAATATGTCTATGATTAAAACCAAATTAGTAATTATCTATCGTTTATGTTAGGTATAACATCCATTAACAACACATTAAGGAAAATGATAGTGGTTAAGGGTAACATCAACTAAGCCAAATACTATGGGGAAGGATAATTAAATGTATAAATGTACTAGCTAGTTACACTTCAATCAAGGTTGTAATAAGTGGGGCCCATCATCAGAGGGATAATGGTGTAATGGAATGGTTATATGGGGAGGGTACATTCAATATCCAACATGTAAATGGAGGTCAACTATGTATGTGACCTCGACATGCATGTTAGATACTGTAAGGGTAGATGGATTATCTAACAGGCATGTAGAGGTCAACTATAAGCATGAACTATATGTAATTTCTAAATAATTTGAGTAGAGATGAAGTATCTAATATGCACATGGAGGTGAACTATGAGCATGAACTCCACATGTCTATTGGATATTCTGAGGGTCCCTCCCCTCTATCCATTTATTGGTCCATTAGCCATTTGATAATTGAACCCACTTTTTACATCCTCAATCCCCTATAGGATTTTACCCTATTCCATTTTTCATTTTTGATTACCCTATTCCTTTTTGACCTGTACATGAGCTCATGTTCTCAATACTTAGTTCTATAATAATCTATTGCATTCATAGGATCATATCAGAGGAGGTATTTTCTATACTAAATAGTTACCTATAATGAATTAGATTGTTTGCATTTTTTAATCTTTAATCCCATTTTAAATAATATCAGTTTAGCATCTAATAAGTCTAAAAACTCAATATTTATAGATCAGGAAGTAATGAAATACAAAACATGTTTTTAAAAGTAATAGGTTCACTATGGACAACATTGTATTTTTTAAATTTGTTATATAATTTATCATGTGTAACATTTTATACATTTGGACTAAAATTGATAGATAATATTAGTTTAATTATTTTTGTATTTATTTTGACAACTAAGAAAATTATGTCATGCACTGATGTCATGTTTTAGGATCATTCAACATAATGTATAATGTCATCCATGGTGCTGGTGAAGGTAATAGTGTGAGATTTTTTTTTTTTTTCCATTTTACCATCATAATGTACTTTTAACCCTATTTTTTGACTATCATATAAGATCTTTTCTTTTTTCTTGGATACGATTATTGAAATAATCTAATATCATGATTTTTTACCTTATAATTTACTAGGTTGTTCAAAGAAGAGTAAATAATGTTGTCAATCACTAGATACAAATGTCCCCACTTTGCATACACTCCCTTTTGATTGGCTTTTTATGCCTTGCTTCTCTGGCCATGGTAGATGAAATCAATAAGAACACTATGGCTCCAAGTAAATATGTTTCATTTTACTAGATATTTTAATTGATCAATCATTATATAAAACATTCATATAGTATGGTTCCAAATATTTTAATGTGTAAATTGGACATATAATGCACTGCTCTACTATTATGTCTATGAAATGGTGTGTATGTTATCTTATCAGTCGATTTCATGACTGTTCATGACCCAAAGCATGGTGGTAATCCTTTTGAGAGCCTTCACTCATTTCCCATGAAATTATCTCCAAGAAAGTTACATGACACAATTGAAATAAAAATGAAGAATTTTTATAAATTTATATAATCATCTAATGGAGTATAAGAGATGCCAACCCTAATAATTAAAGAAACATTGGATGAACTAAATGACATTGATTTGGTAATATGAAAACATTATTTGGTTTTAGGTTACTTTATTTAATTATTTAATAAATTATAAGTTGTAGTAACCTTAACCTTTTATCATGTTTGATTTGAACTTGGGTATAGATAACCCTTGGTGGTTTGCATCCAATGCAAGATGTTAATGTTGTCAAACTTGGACCTTAGCCTCCCTCAGTTAAAAATGTTAGTAATTTGAATTTATTATATTTAAATTTTAACCATTTGATTCTTATGATCAATCATGGTTTCAAATTATAATTGGTTCAACCTTTTAATATAAAATGTGAAGCATGAAGAGCATGCCCAACCTTGGAGAATCTTTCCTGAGATCCTCCAAAAACATCCATAAAAAAGGGAACAATAGGGGAAAGTTGTAAAATTTAATAATTTTTTATATTTAAATGTCTAAATTATATTATTTAACTATAATTTATCATTATAACTAGTGCAATACTTTTGTAGTGAAATAGCATTAAGGAGGATGAATGTACTGCTCTCATTTGTAGGCAGAGTAAAAAAATTTAGTGCATAAAACCATTCTCTACAACCTCTTTCCATAGACATGGACAGCCTCCTCCCACAAAGAAAGTATTATGGGGGAACATAATATGTGGGGTTTGAGAGATTATGAAATTGGTATAAAACTTAATAGTGATCATTGTTTTTTATTTTCCCTGCAAATAAACCTATTATTATCTCTATGGAAGAAACAAAATCCCTTATTTCAATAGAGGAAGAGGAAGAAATAGATTATGATGTTGGAAATGAATCTTGTGATACAAGGGTAATTCTTCATTCACATTCTTCTATTTTTAATTTGCATGTGTATCTTATTGTATACCTATTTGAGATTTATATCTATTGTTCTTCTTTCTTAGGTAAACTATGGTAGTGAATAAGAGTTCAAACATATTTAGTTGGAGGTCTATCACTTTGAAATTTTGAGCTACCAAATGATTTAGTTCAAAATAATAATGACATTGCAAATGATTATTGTGATAGAAGGGTAATTATTCTTTAACATTTTTCCATTTTAAATTTACATGTATATCTTATTGTAAACCTATTTTAGAGTTCTAACTATAACAATTATTTTTCAAGTAAATAATGTAGTGAGGAAGGGTTCAAAATTGTTTCATTGGAGCATGAAGACTTAGAAATTTGTGATCTACCAAACAATTCATCAGCAACCTCTTCATGTGCACATAGGCCTAATTAGAAGGAGAAGGTAATATGTTGGGATTTGGGAGTGATTTTTATAAGTCATGAAACATGATTGTGATATTGTTTTATTTATTTTACCTTCATTGGAACCTATTACCCTCCCTCATAGGAAGAGAAAAATAAAGAAATGAATGACCTCTACAACCTCCTCACATGAACATTGACATAGATATAAAGACAAGGTAATATGTTGGGATTTGTACATGTTTATTAAAGTCATATGAAACATGATTATGATATTATTTTAATATATCTACCCACATAGGCACCTGTTATGATCCCTTATAGTAAGGGAAAAATAATGGAATATGGGCAATCTTTAATGGCAAGGTAGAATTTAAGGAATTGTGAAAATTTTAAAGTGTTACAAAGCATGATTGTGATCTTCCTTTTGTGATATTACTTGAATTAGAACATGTTACCATATTTGAGAAAGTAATGGACTCACATTTTTTATTTGAGCATGAAGATGATGTATAATTTCAGTTCCCATAGGATTTTTGTAGTGACATGTCATGATCTATGCACTATATAAGGGTAATTGTCCCACACTTTTATATTTTTAATATATGTATATCGTATGAATTTGAAATTAGATATGCTTGTTTAATTTGATCCTTTTGATGTATGTAGATTATTTTTGAGTATGAGGAAGATGGTTATAATATTATTCATGAGTTTTGTTATAGAGACCAATTCTATTATATTACACCAAAATGTCTTGCATTATATAAAAGTCAAAAGATATTCTAGTCAAAACCAATATTCAATTCACACCATGCTCAAACTCACATGTTACCTCCCATTATAGATTGTCAAACACTAAGACATCCAATCAAGATAAGATAATGGAGGTATGTGGAATGAAATCTACACCAAATACTGTATGAGATGCAAAAATTTAGGAAATTTGTTTTAAAAAATAAGAACATGTTTATGACTCTAATCATTTGATCCCTAAATGATTGGCAGCTATAGAAGCACTCAAGATATACAATTATAAAAAAAAATTAATAGAAAAATAGGAGGGAGATTCAAAGGTAGAGGGAATTTGTGAAAGTATGTGATACATTGTGTTTTCCTTTATATTCATTTCTTCACCAATACGTTCATATCTTGTACTTACACATGAGCTATGAAAAGTAATAGAAAAAAGAAACTTCTTTGGATTCAAAAAGGAATGTGAAGGGGAGAAGATGAGAGTTAAAGCAGAAGGTATATTTATTTATCCTTAGTTTTTAAATTGCTCTTAATCTTAAATCAAATAATTATGTTTTTTATTTTTTATTTATGAAAGTAATTGTATTTATTTATTTGATAACATGATAGGGACTGTTTAGTGCAAAATAAGGAATGAATGAGGAGAAGAAATGTTTGATTTATTTTGTAGAGATTCACTATGTTTTTACCATACATCATGTCAAATGTTATGACATATTGAAGATAGTGGAAATGTGATATCAATTTTTATATTATGAATGGATTTTTTCAAGATAATTGAAATTTTCCCATAAGGAAACTATATGTAGATATTTATCTTCATAAAATAAAAAGTGCTATGTACGCAATACAAATATTTTTTTCTTTATATGATATGATTATAACATGTATATAAGGGTCACAATTGTAATTATGTTTTTGAATATGTGAGTTAATTTAACCTAATAATGTTGATTTACTACAAATATGATGTAGGAGCATCAAGCTAGAAAACATCATTTTTGATTTATTGTCAATAGAGGTCATAACTAGCCCATTTTGGAGTGTAGTTTCATTTTAATGATCATATAGGATCCATTTATGTATTCAAAATTCAATTTGAGTGAATGAGAGTGAATTATATAGGTAAAGGGAGATTTCCATAACAAAATAAGACTTGGAAATTCAAATATGTAACCAAGTCAAGAATGACCTTGAACATGGTCTAAGCTAGTTAGATGAGGGAAAGTTGGCTAAATATAGACAAGAATTCATTTAAAGGGTTTTGGAAGTCATATAGGTATAATTTATTATGTTATAAGACATGCATTTGTTCTGTATCCCTCACCCATACGTTAGATTATCAAGAAAAGAAGGTTTTTGCCTTGTAACTAACCAAGTAACTAACATTGAAGTTCATTGACTAATAACTTGTACATAATTGTTGTAGGAGGCGAGAATAAGGATAAAAATAGTAATCTCTAAGGAAAGGGATGAAAAATAGAGAATGAGAAATTTATTCAAAAAACCTTATGGAAGATGATCAAGTTTATTTATGGACTATATTGTAATGAATGTTGATTCAATGATTGGAGAGAAGTTTATCATTATGTTGTTTACCATTAAATTTATATTGATTGTTGTTTATATATATACATTTTTTATGTGAAACTTAAATTATATATATACATAGGCTCTGTGTGTGTATCTAAATTTTTTTTAGGAGTGTAGGCTAGAGTCAAGGAAAAGCCAAATAGTTGATGAGATTGGTGTAGTTTGGTGAATGTAGGAATGGTATTCAATCACCTACAATTAAGGGATAATATTTATAAATTTTTAATATATAATAAAGGTAAAATGTTCATTACTAGTGACCTTAACAATGGAAACTTGTTGTTGCATTTGAAACTCTCTATGTGCTTGATTAGTATGTGGTGAAGGAATGCATTGAGGAAGTGAGTGTCGAAGACTAATGTTGGAATTTTGAAAAGATATTTATGTAAAATTAATTTTGTTTTAATAAAAAATTCTTAGTTTTTATAATACTAAACCTTGTTGCTCAAAAACCATGTAATACAATCGAGAAACTCTATTCATAGTTGCATACTAGAGAAGGAAGGTGTGTTATTAAATAGAGAACGAGGGATAAGTTGTGAAATTTTGGTAGGATAATTATTATACATTTTATACCATACTCATTTTGAGTCATAAGTTTTTTTAAAAATGAGTTAATCCCTTAAAACCTATCACATGCCACAGGCCTGTACATACTACGCCTCTATTTGTGCATAATAAGAATTTAAGAGAAATTATATGTGCTCAAAAATAAGAAAATGAGTTATGTTAGTGAAATTTTAGACTTAATAAAGGTTATAAAACCTTAATTAATAATTAAGGATAAATTTATAATGCAAGTGAGGATAAACAAACATGTAAAACCCTTGTACAATCACCTTTTGTGCAAAAACTCTATGTTTGATCTTGGTTTAAGCATATGACGGAAAATCAAAAGTGATAACATATTTTATGATTTTATTGAAGTGAAAACATACCTATGAATGTTTTTTTTCCTTATAAATGATGCCAAACTCAATATATTTAATTTATTAGGCTCTTAGCCAGTTCAAGAAGTTAACTAGGGTTTCAAATAAGAAAACCCCATATCTATTGATTTAAATTTTAAAAACTGGTGAAAATTAGTTATTTATCATTTTTTTATATGAAGAGAGATAATAAAATGGTTTTGGTGTTGTTTAAGGCCTTACAGTATGGATTTGGTGACTATGGGTTTGAAATAGGGCTAATCATGCCTAATTTAGTGGAAACTAATGAAGTGATAACTAGATGTGGACTTAGACCATAAAAATTGACACATAAAAATAATGATATATAGGTTAGATATAAATGGTATTATATATTCAATAAAGTTTATATATCTTGTTAACAAAGACAAATTGCACAAAAAAGGCTATAAGCCTAAGGAGAACATTGTGATCTTGAGGCAAGAAATGGAGTTTTGAATTATGTTTAAGGACAAAAAATGTGTTTTAATAGGTGAAATAAGATAATATAATACAATTTATGAGATAAAATTTATTCATTAATACTTTTATCAAAATATGACATTTGAGAACTAAGAAAGTTACCTAGTGAAAGCTAGTGAAAGAGATCAAGAAAGGTAATGAATAGAAATGTGTAAGTTGGAGTTATAAGAGGTACACAAAAGTGAATACATGAAATAATGATAGTATAATTTGAATTAATTTACTCATTTTTAAAATATATATAAATAGGAATTTATCAAGCTAGACAAAGATCAAAGACTATTGCTATCTAAAGAGGTTTGTGAACAAGGTGGAACACTTTTTAAGATCATTGGAAAGCTTAGATATAGAACTTGTCGATTTTGTAGAATTTTAACCTTACTTATTAATAAAAATACAACTATTATTATTAGTTTTATTGGATTTATCTTATGATGTAGGTGTCCTATCCAAACTATGTTAAGCACTCAAGTATCTCTTATGTTTTGGTTTCATTTCAGGTTCACATGTCTATGGTAAGCATTATTTTTGATCACATAGATAAGGTTTGAGGGAAATATTATGGAAACCAAATTTTATCTTCATATAATGTCAATGAGTTTAAATATAAAAATTTCTTTATGCATGACCAGATTTTGTACACATAAAATGAGCGTTATGCATTGGATTTCTATATGATGGAGTTTCCAAATTTTATAGATGTTATTTACAAAAGATTTGAGATATGAATTTGATTTGAATTATTTTTTAGGGAATTAATATATTTTACCATAATAAAATGTCTATAAATATTGATTTCTGCTTGAATCATTTTTATTTACTTTAAAATCAAAGAATTGCACAAGATTTAAAAATTTGTTAACATTACTACTTATATTTGTGATGGAAATTTAAGCTTGAATTATCAACATCCTTATTGGGTGTGTATAAATTTATTTTATAATAAATTTTTAAAAAAATTTCCCTAATTTTCTAAATGGTTTAAGAGTAGAGAGTTTTAATATTCATGGTGTCTTTAGAAACTATAGTTTTTATAAAGTCTATCAAATTTTTAAGAGTGACAACCTTCTTGGGACTTCAAAGATCACACTATTAAAGTTGAGGATATGAAATAGGATTATGAATATTTATTAAAACTACTAAAAAATAATAATATAAATATCATAGGTTATCAACATGAGATAATGTGGGTAGCCTTTTTGAAAACCATGAAAGTATCATGTCAAGTAGGGTTATGACATGATTATGTAAAAATATTATAGTTATTTGATCACTAAGGATAAAATTTGGGAGAATATATAGAGTTTTAAATCAAGTCTCAAATTTTATTTGTTCATATGTAATCTCTTCCATAAGGTCTGCTCTATGTCTTATGTGGAAGAAAGAGACTGAAGATATAAATTATGTAGAAAATAAAACCATATAAATTTTGATGTACGATTATTTTGATGTTCATAATATAATTATGATTTGAACCCTAGCCAAATATTGATTGCCTATCACTAAATTTTATTCATAAAAAATATTTATTCATCTATACATCTAGGGAAAACACATTTTATCCTATCCATTATATCATCACCCTAGTTAGTTTCATTATGTCTACCATATTTTGGATGATTAAGATAGGTATGCTTGGTATGAATTTCAAATATGTTATAGTATGTATTATTATAACTAAGGTTGGTAGGGTTTTCTTACCACTATCATTCCATGGCACATACAACCATGTTATATACTAGACACAATGAATAGTGTTGACATATAATTACCCCATGTCCTTATACATGTTCTATGCCCTATGGCATGTACCATATAAAAGTGCCATCGGTGTATGAATTATAATGAAATTTAATGTTTCTTCATTCATCATTGCATTTGAAAATTAATTGTTATATTAATATTCAAATACTATGGTTGTGATTCATCATGAAAATGCATTTTTATAAAATGGAATAAAAATAAGAAAGGGATCATGATAGACACCCCTCTACTACTTAAGATAGAATCCATATTGGATTATTTAATCATTTTATCCTAGTATATAGTCATATAAACATCATAAAAGTTACAAATATGATTATAAATTCATAGTAGCATCATCAAAGTTACAAGGAAATTTATCCACTTTCTTAGAGGTAAGTGAAAACTCATAGACTTTACATTCTTTGTAATGGTATGCATAGATGAAGTATGTAATGCCATGCATCTTGCTTATCTATACAATACCATTTATTACTATTTGTATAATCCCATAATTATTTATTATCCCTATAATACCCTTTAAATTTTGTGTAATGGTATACTATTGTCCATATTTTTACAAAAATCAAAGGAGCTAATATACCATCAATCTATATAATGGTCTACACTTGTCCATCTTATTACAGTTTATATAATGTGATGCATCTTGCTTGTCTATATAGAATAATTTAACTTATATGTAATGGTATATTATCATCCATATTTCTTATAAATGCTATTGGTCCATTTACTCATTCAAGTCTACTACAATATCTTCATAAAAATAAATATTTGTATTCTTAACAAGAAACACTCTCAATGATGTTAAATAGGGTACTCAATCCTAGGACTATTATCTACCTTATTTATAAACTCATAACATAATGAAACACTCATTATTACTTCATAGATCATGAATAATTTTAAATTTAAAAGTCATTTGATAGCAACTTAGTTTTTATAGGATTACTAGGACTGATTCTACCTATAAGGACATGATGCAAATTCTAAAGTGAAAACATTATATTATCCCTTTAAATAAGTATAAATTTATGATAAAAATATATATACACTTTTTTATAAGGTCAAAGAATTTAATTCCCAAGAAACATTAATCCAAGTCTCTCTTTTCTGCCTTAGCTCAATAAATACCTATAGCAGTCTGAAACACAATCCTTTATATTTGAATGCTCAATGAGTATTTTGAATCATGGACAATTGAAATGGATCAAAAAATTATAATGGAAATTTAAAATGTTTTACAAAAGTTCAGAACACTTTCCTGATAACCAATGAAAAGGATGAATCTTCTTTAGTTTCTACTCCAAAAATTTCTTGCAGTTACACCTGTCTACCCCTCCTCACTTTCTTTGCTAATTTCAAGCATGGCGAACCAAACTATCCAAGGCATGTTGGCATTTGTATCCTCTTTTTTTTTTTTTTGTTTATGTCATGCTAAAAACATTCTCCAATACTCCTATAAAATGGGTGCCATATCTTACCCTTGATTACCTTCCCTATGCTAAATAATGACTTTTGGCATTTTCAAGGGTAATAAATTAGAATTTTCTATTCCTATATGATTCTCACATTTTCCAAAATACCTTGGATCTTCCCAAGACATTTAATTTCAATAATTTTTACATTATTCAATCCTAATCATACTTCCTAATGCCTCCATCACTATGCTTCACAAGACTATTTGTCTATATAGCGATGATAACATTCCATCACAATTAAACATCACCACTATGTTCTCTCATGTATCAGTGTATTTAGGGAAACTTAATAATTTCCACATTGCTTAATTTAATAATGATCCTATTTTAATTAAGAATATTATTTTGAGAATAAGGTGCTTGGGTAACATATATTTCATTTATTTCGTAATTCTTAGGTAAAAACATGGTATCCAATATTGATGTCATAACAAATAGTTTTGAGAATCATATAATTTTCATCTCATTGGTAACTATCACTCCCTCAATACCATATAGTTAACTACTTTACCAAATATCATCCACAAATCACTAGCCTCACTAGATATCAACAATTCTTCTTAAAAGACTTCTTTCACTTTATTATCAATGATAGGGTCCAAAACCAGAGAGTTTTCCTCATGATGAGTTGGCATTAACTGCTTCTCAATATTCTAGCATCCAAATATAAGAATTATTTAAGTGATGAATAAGTCATAATCATCTCCACACCACTAATTATTTGGGGGCATTCCATAAGATAAATTTGAGAATCGCTCTATTTTACATCCATCGACCCTCATGCAAATTAAGAAAAAGAAAGGAAACAAGGACTGATGACAAAGATGCCAACAACCATCAATAGAATGCCTCTCATTTCACTAATTTCTTCTAATGAAGCTATTTCAAACATAATTGACCCTAAGGACATACTACAACATCATTCAAAGCAAAATTGGCTTAGCATTTTCATGTGATGTAATATCAATTGCTCTAACCCTTTTATATGCCATAAATATGACTACAAGTCATATTCCTTAAGTCATATATGCACATGAAGCAAATAAGATAAGGATGAGTTGAATATCCCACAATATCATTATATCACATGTTAGAGCATGACATGATTCATAATTTAGTTCCAAAATTTAAGATCCAAGAAGATATCATAAAATCTTATACACTATTACAATTAACATAATAAAATTGTCATGATCACATGTCCCTATTTAAGAGTTGTGTTAGAAAAATAATGACATCCAATTATTCAATCAAATCAATTGATGACATATATGAATAAAAAAATAAGTCAGGTCATGATGTAAAATAATATTTAGGAAAATAAAGGTTACAAAGAAATAAACAACCTAAGACCTTATATTTCACATGATAATGGAACCAAATAATAATAACAATAAATGTTAGTAGAAATGAATTTTGTGTTTAGATAAAGTCATACTAATATTAAGTGACAAATCCATTTGAGTTAGACTAAAGTTTTCATAAAACACATGCCAAATTTATAATCCCTCTCTTAGTTATTTCCTCTTTCCCAAATCATCAAAGTAAAATGACCTTTAAAAATCATAAAAATTGAAATAAAAATGAAAAAATATAAAATTAATTCAAAATAGGATACAATCTATGCCAAGAAAGCATATAACCTCCACTTGAGAGAGGCTATATATATATATATATATATAGCCTCTCTCAAGTGGAGGTTATATGCTTTCTTGGCATAGATTGTATCCTATTTTGACCAAAGGTTTTAATATTAGTTGACATATAAAATACCATATTTTGGAAGATGATAATACATCAATTTAGTTTACTTCTAAATATAAATTCAAAGTAAAACAACCATTTTTTTTTATTTTAAGGAAAAATATTCACTTATAAATTTGAATGATTAACCAAGAAAATTGCTTACAAAATAATATGCTACTTGGAGTCTTTCGACACAAAATAAATTAAGATGTAAGCATTGGTTCTTTAAAAAATTATAAACCAAATTTATTGTTACTAAGGCACTTAAAATTATAAAATCTTTGTAAAATTAATGTTATAATTTTTTTTTGAAATTTCATATAGAGAATTTCATTTGTGTGACTTCTAGCTTTGTAAAATTTGAATATAAAATCAAATGAGTACTTGCGATATAAAAATGAATAAATTTACACCAAAATAATGGTGCGAGATTTAAATATGGATCAATTATAACAAAATTCCAAAATTTTAATTTGTTAGCCTTTCTCAATAAAAAAATATGAACTTCTAAAACATGGAACAAGTGATTTGTGGGATTTGAAAATGTATAAATTTGATATGAGATATTTTTTTCATTGATTTTGAACATGAATCAATTTGGCATATAAAATGTTATTTGTGAGAATCTTCCATAACATAAAATATGGCATTAATGTCTTATGAAACATTGAACACTGATCAATTTAATTACCAAGTAAATGTAAATTGACATTCAAAGGCCAAAACTAAATGATAATTTATACATATACAAAAAATTTCAAATAAAACTAACTAGTATGAAGAGAATAGTTATAAAAAATACATGTTAATGAGACAATGGAGACTTCCATGTCAAACTAGTAGAAATGAGATAATTATCATGAATGTCAAATTGAAACAAATTAAAAACCTTTTATTTATCAATATTTAATGATTGTGTCACTATTTTTATAGAAATTATGTTGTATAAGTTCAATATGTCTTGAGCATAAATTATTTTACACTATACATAAAGAATAACTCATTGTAAACTTGACTCGAAAAACCTATACATATTATTTTAGTATTAACAATGAATTGAAAGAGACTTTAAAAAATTATGGAGGAAACAAATACAAAGTGAAGTCCATATTAAAACTTGATGTTCACAAGATTGTATACACTTAAATGATTCACTATCAGGCAAAGGCTAGAACTAAATATATACATAAAAATTAAAAAACTATATATATTATATTAGATTAAATAATATAATGAAAATCAAGACCCAATATCTATGTATATTAAGTAAATAAATCCCTTTTTATTGTTTTTATTTTTAAAATAAATGTTAACTGAATATATTCATATGTTAAATTTAAGTTATTATATCAATATTTTTTCTTAAATATCATGTGCATGTACAGGGATGGTTGTGCATATATTAGTTTTTGGTGCAAAGTTGAAAATTTAATATATACAAGACTTTCAATACATTGTATTTCTTTTCAAAGAAAGAAGAATTAAAAAGGAATTATCTATAGATTTTGTTGCCAAAGAAGACATATCTCAACATCAAATTTCTATGTCAAATTGAATATATAATAACTTATTTCACAAATTTATAGTGACATTTATAAATTTAAAGGGATTTTTTTTTATCAATATGCAATTTATATGATACATGTGTCCATTTTGTAGGTCAAATTGAATGTTTAATAATTTATTTTACTAATTTAGAGTGAAATTTGTAAATTTAAATGGATTTTAATTAGATTATAATATGTATATGTTATATATGTCCATCATAAGAGAAATGTTTAACTATATTTGATAAGAACAATAAAATCATTTTTTTTAAATAATTTTATTTTTCGTAGAAATTTGGATTAATATTTGAACTAGTATTATATAAAAAAATACGAAAATATAAAAAAATAATATTTATACTTGTATTAAATGTGAAGCACGTTTATGAAAAGAGTATGGTAAATACATTTATAGTATAGAAGCTAACAGTGCCTAGTGTGGATCCTTTTTTTTTTGCTTATGGAAAGAAATGAACTAAATAAAAACTATTATGAACATGTTGAGAATCACTAAAACCTGATTATAAGTGTTTAGTTATTAATTATGTCTTATAATGGAAAGAAAAACACCATTGGTTTCTATGAAATGTGTAAATTGGAAAATTATCACCATTATGCTAGGAAGACTCATGATTTATGTATAGCTTAAAATGATGTCAGTAATTGTTATAAAAATGTTGATTTGATCTAGGAGTATAAAAAAATAAAAATACTATTTGAAATGGATTTGTAACGCTACTCATTTTAAATTTTGATCACTTGTAGCAACAATTTGTTAATCAATGGCTCTATGAAATTATAATCCAATCCAACATCCTTCTTATATATTTGCATAGTGAAACTATATTTTATATGTGCATTTCATATATTAATAAGTGTTGTTTGTTTCAATTATAATTGGATCACCTAGTTGTTCACAATCTAGATGGAACTTGGTTGGAATGGAGAAAGGCAAATTATTTTTGGCTTTAAGATCTCGGTAACATGTCTTATTTAAAATGATCACATAGTTATATAAATAATGTGTAGGTAGTATCATGTTAAAAATATATCTATATGATAAATTACATGACTCCATGGCTGTCCATTATTTTACAAGAGATTTTGGATATTGTTTATTATATTCAGTATTCAACATTTCAATGAAGGAGGAAAGGATCATGTAAGTAGCATGATAACCATAAAATCCATTGAAATAAATAATTTTTAATATCAAAAGTGGAATTCCAAAAGAAAAAACTTTTCTAAATTTTATTATAGAGTAGTTCATGTTGAGTGCCCAATTTTACCTGAAA
>JARHVA010007254.1:552500-652500 GCA_037957365.1 Torreya grandis | reverse complement strand
CTCTCTATGTATTTAATCTCATGTCAAGTTGTGAATCTTGTACCATACTCCTTTTAAACTCATGGAATTTTTCTAATTTATGGTAGTCTTTGTGTCATCTAGTATTCAATACCATGTACTTTATTTAAAAGTCATTTCATTTAAACATCCCAAATATGCTGAGCATAACTAGTAGTAGTGTTTGTATTTGATGACCATGTAGGATGTTGACCTCTCCACTAGGCCCCATCCCATTTTCCATCTATACACCCTCTTAATTGGCCTTAACCACTTTTTTTTAGATTAACCTCTATCATTTGTCTTAATCATGATTTTTAAAGTATTGGGCCCACTCACATTCTAGCCAAAAATGAAAAAGTTGTTCCTCACCCTTCACTTCCAATTATTTAAAATCACTTGCACACTAGTAAGAGCCTCTAAACCCCCTGAGTGGAATTAGCATGAGCTCTCATCCTCACCAAATTTTATTGGAGTTGGTTTATGAACTCCCTCACCAATAAGTTTTAAATGCTCTTGAATATTTGGAAATTTTAGTTATTGAAATATGCAGGAATGTTTAGAATTTTCACACTATAAAAGGTTTTGAATGTTTGGAATTTTGACACATTCTCATGTGTCCATTCTTCTTTGTGATTACATCAGTGGGGTGGGGTAAATGCCTTAACAATCACATGTTTGGGGTTAATGCCATTCAATGAGTAATGTGTTCAATGAGTTATATGTAGTACTCAAGGAAGAGAAAATTGGGAAGCTGAGGTTTTATAGAGCTCACAAAGTGGTACGACATTTGAAAATAATGAAATCTGAATTTTTCTTTTACATTATTGAATAACAATCCTTTGGACTTCATTGGTGGGGATAGGAGCTATCATGGAAAACACCACAATAGTAGTTAGGTAAACACTAGTGAATAGGGGGAGAGTATCTAGCCCTAAAAAAATAAATTATGCATTGAATAAATGACTATGCCCTAACTAATAATTAATTCACTCAATAAGAGAAAAATATACTCAACATATAATAGCTTATGCCATAACTAATGATGAATCCATTCAAGTAGTGAATAATATTTATTATTTAGGTAGAGAGTACTATTTTTGTCTCTATGTGTTATGTTTTCTTAACTTAGTACCTGGTATTAGTATTTATTGTTGAATTAGTTTGTTTATGATATTTACTTTGTATTTTAGCTTTATACTATAAATGAATTTGAATGTTTTTATATTTGACCCCTGTTGCATATATATAGTAAAGTATAGATATAAAAACCATCAACATGAGCTCATTAATAGAAGATAGATGCATGTATATTGCACACAATAGGTTAAGATCCTAAAATCATTCCAAAATAAGCATACTATTATGGGTTGATGTAGTTATAAGTACATTCAGTGTCTCATTAGAGGAAGAAGACTATAGGAGTATGAGTTCTGTTGGAAGTATTAACCGATATTGAATGAATTCTGTGCTCAATGAATTATATGTAACATATCCTAATTACACAAACACAAAAAATAAAATATGAATTGAATTAATGCCTATGCACTCAATAATCACTAATTACTTCAAGTAGGTAATAATACAATCAACATAATACTCCTTTGTTCTTCAATCATAATTGTCCTAATATGAAGGATGGCCTTAAAAAACACTTTTGTTCATTTTTTCTTGATAACTCAATCAAGATAATAATATAAGTCTCATGGAAAACCATTGAATATGTTATTGATTGCTTGACCCCTCTGATGTTATGCCTATTTGGGAATGTTTATAGGATCTTACATGATTTAGTTTTTAAACATCTATCTATCTTTTGTGACTCAGCTAATTCCCTTACATGGTGATATGAATGGATGTTTCATAGGTTTAATTTCATGTTTCCAATGGAAAGGATCATATAGGTGGCGGATATATTAATACTATGTTTCTCTCTATGTGTTATGTTTATCTTAACTTAGTACTCGGTATTGGTCTTTCTTATGGGGTTGCAAAATAGTTATCAAGTTAATAATAGAAGGATCATGAAAACCCATTGACTGTATTTTTGGCTACTTTAACATGATGTTATGTTTATTTGGGAATGATTTTATGATCAAGGGTTGGATATTCAATAATGTAGACAATGATTATGTATTGAATGAATGACTATGCCCTAACTAATCATGAATTCGTTCAAGCAATCAACAATATAGTCAACATAATATTCCTTACTTCTTTAGTGATAATTTTTATAATATAAAGGATGAACATGTATAATTGTTTATTGTGGGCTTGAAAAAAAATTATTATGTTCATTTTTCTTTATAACTCAATCAACTTAATAATATAATCCTCATGGAATTAAACATTGATTGTATTGTTGACTATTTGAACCACCTGATGGAATGCCTATTTGGAAATGGTTTTAGGATCTTACTCTATTTTTTTTTAAACATGCATCTCTATTTTGTGACTCATGTACTGAGTACTAAGTTAAGAGAGACATAGCATAGTTCTATTATATCCACTATACACTAAGAAGATATCCATCACCTATGTCATTCTAAAGTTTAATTTTATGCTGTTAATTGAGAGAGTATATGTGTGAGTTCTTTTTGATGTAATGATTGGCATTTAATGAATTAGGTGTTCAGTGAATTCTATGTATCATATATTAATTACACAAATGCAAAAAATAAATTATGTATTTAATTAATGTCTATGCCCTCGCTAATCATTAATTCCTTCAAGTAGATAATAATATGATCAACATAATACATAGTTTTTTAATCATAATCATCCTAATATGAAGGATGGGATTGAAAAACACTTATGTTCATTTTTCCTGGTAACTCAATCATGCTAATAATAAAAATCTCATGAAAAACCATTGACTATATTATTGATTGCTTGAACCTCTTAATGGTATGCCTATTTGTGAATAATTTTAAGATCTTACCCTATTGTATGTTTAAATGTGCATCTATCTTTTGTGATTCAACTAATTCCATTAAATTGTGATATTAATGGATATTTATAATGTTTAATTTCCTATTGCTAATGGAAATACTCACATAGGTGGTGGATATCCTAGTACTATGCTTCTCTCAACTTAGTACTTGATATTAGTCTTTCTTGTGTGATTGTAAAACACTTAGTGTTCCTTTTTTTAATAAATCTATCACATTAATAATATAAAGATCATGAAAACCCATTGGGTATATTGTTGAATGATTCAAGAAATTAATGTTTTGGGGGCAGTGTTGGAATTTTTTATGACTAGTGTTTATCTAGAACATATAAGTATAGAGTATAAATAACTTTGTATGTTTCATATCCAATAATGACTATGTGTTTAATTCATATTAATTAATTTAATTATATGTATCATATCATAATTACACAAACTATTCAATAAACTAATAATTAATTCCTTGGTAGGCAAAACTATAGTCAACATTAAAAAAGCCCAAATGTATTATATAAACTAAATTGATATGCCCTTATGAGATGGGTGATGGAATACATCTACCTAAATAAATGAAATAAGAAATGAAACATTGGTCTGAATAATGGTATATTTTTGTCTATCTTATTATAGTATATATAATGCCCTAGATCTTGCTTGTTTGTATCGGTATAATACCTTTTAAATTCTATGTAATGGTCTATTTTACAATAGTAACACCCTTTGGCTTATATTTATATGATAATGGTTTGTCTTCTGGTTCATTGGTTCCTTTCCTTTATGTATTAGGATTCATCATTCTAGTGTTTATGTGAAGGTTAGTAGTATCCCCAGTGCTTAACATAATACTTAGTATTGATAATGACCAATAGTAGACTAGTATATAGATTGATTATTCATTTGTTCCTCTCCTTTATGTAACAAAATGGACAATAGTGAGAATATAACAATAGTAGACAATTATATATACTGATGGTTTATTTCTTTATTTTGATGATGTAGCAACATGGAAAATAATGTGAATAGAGCAGGTGTCAAAACTCAAAACATTCAAATTTATTTATAGTATAAACCTAGATAACAAATGTATAGAGTTCAAATTAATTTATATGTATCATATCTGAGAATAATATACAAAATGTAAAGGTTATTGTACATATAATGAATATATATACAAAAAATGAATATATATATATATATATATTCTTTTTTTGAAAAAAATTAATATTTAATCTATATATACCATTATAAATAATGTAAAGGCTATGAATTTATCTTCCCTCCAATAAAGTGGATAAATTTTCTTACATATTTGATGGTGTGGATATATAAAATTACAATGTGACTATATACCAATAGGAAATGCTTAATTGAGGAAATTTGGATAGTTGTCTTATAGAGGGAACATAGATGTATCTATTGCAATTAATTTTTTACTATTATTCTTCTTTATAATAATGAATTTTCATGGGTACATGCACACTCAACCTTTGAATATTAATGTAAAATACTATGACACACATTAGGGCTCATGAACCCCCATTACATTTCTTTATGAGCCATACAGCCATGGCACTTGTATATGTTCAAAAATTTGTAAAGTTGAATTGCAGTATATGGTAGATGGTAGACAAAGTAACTAATGGGGATGTAGAGGTCAACTACAACTATGCTCTTCCATGATGAACCTTTAATGCTCATAAATTATTTGGGTTGGATTAATTATTAGATCCTCCATTATGCATGTAACCAAATGGTATGTTTAGCGTTACCTATCACAGTAATAGTTGACCTCCACATCCACCTCTCGCTACATTATTTACCATTGATATTAGGGGCATGAGATTTGAAAATGATGATTTAGTATTCCCTTTATCATCACTTACATTAGGACATTATCCCTTCATTTATGGGCCCAACTTATTACATCCTTGATTCTAAACTCATGTTGAACATACCAACTAGTTACACTTATAATTGAATATGTTAGAAGTGAGGCCCATCATCCAAGGGTTAGTAGGCCAATACAATAGATGGAGAGGGAGGGGAGTTGTAGTATCTATCATGTACATGTAAGTTAACTATTATTTTAACCTTCACATGCCTGTTATATTCTCTAAGGGTAGACATAATATCCAACAACCTCATAGAAGTCATCTATCATCTTAACCTCCACATACCTATTAGATACTCTAAGGTTAGACGCAGTATCTAATAGGCATATGGAGCTCAAATATTAGTCTAAATATGGTGTTATTACTAGATACTCTCATAGTGGATGGAGTATCCACTAGGTATGTGGTTTCTAAGTATCTATGTGACCTCCATGTACTTATTGGTTACTCTGAGCATCCTTGGGATTGATCCATTTTGTTGTCTCACTATCCCTTTGATTATGGGCCCCACTTTTTACATCCTTAATTTTGAGTGTAACTAGGAATCAAATTTAATACTTAAGATAAAATAGACTCATGCAAAGTGACAAAGAATTAGGATGCAACCAGATGAGGGTCAATATCTAGTGTGGAATTCCATGTTGAATGAAAACTCCTTAACTATCCAATGTGTTTGCATTTCTAGCTAACATGTCTATGGGGATTACCAAATCAGTGAATGTCTAATATTCACAATTGTGCTAAAATTCATCAAAAACATGTTTTATAAAACAATAATGGTGAAGGTAAACACTAGTTAAAAAATAAATTTTACTATAAATTAAATGTTGACTTATTTATTAAATGTCTTTCTCCTATTTGAAGACTATGCTAGTGCTCATTTTTCATCATACCATTCTTTTTATACCTATTCAAGAGATCGTGAGCCAATAATTCAAAAGAAAATGAAAACACACCAGTTTCAAGTTAAAAAATAAATGTTACTATCAATTGAATGTTTATTTTTTTACTTTCATCCCTTTCCCCTATTTGAATACTATATAGTACTCATTTTAAATCATACCATTCATTTTATACCTGTTTAACAACCTTCGAGCCAATAATTCAAATGACAATGAAAAAACACTGGTTAATTAAGGAACTCACATTCAAAATTGACTTCCATATTGGACATTAAACCTTAGGTGGTCACATACCATTTATCCATCACTTTTTCCCTAAAGTATTTTAGCCTACTCAGTTAATGTACCTATTGGTTACACTCATAGTTGGAGGAAGGAGTGTTTTAATTAGCAGTAGCATTTTCATTGCCAACTAATATGTCTATGAGTCATACCAAAATAGTTAATGTCTAGAATTTATTCCTGGGATAATTACATTAAAAAAACATTAAGGCAAATTATAGTGGTTAAGGGAAACATCAGTTAAGCCAAATGCTATGGGGAAGGATAATTAAATGTAAAAATGTACTAGCTAGTTACACTTGAATCAAGGATGTAATAAGTGGGGCCCATCATCAGAGAGATAATGGTATAACAAAATTTTTATAAGGGGAGGGTACATGGAATATCCAACATGTAAATGGAGGTCAACTATGTGTATTACCTCCACATGCATGTTGGATACTGTAAGGGTAGATGGATTATATAACAGGCATGTAGAGGTCAACTATAAACATTACCTATATGTAATTGCTAGATACTTTGAGGGTAGTTGAAGTATCTACTATGCACATGGAGTTTAAATATGAGCATGAACTCCATCTATCTATTGGATATTCTAAGGGTCCATCCCTCTATCCATTTAATTGTCCCATTAGCCCTTTGATAATTGGACCAAATTTTTACATCCTCGATTTCCTGTAAAACTTTAGTCTATTCCATTTTTCATTTTTGATTACCCTATTCCTTTTTGACCTTTGCATGAGCTCATGTACTCACTACCCATTTCCATAATCATATATTGAATTCATAGGATCATATCGGAGGAGGTATTTTCAATACTAAATGGTTACCTACAATGAATTGGATTGTTTGCATTGTTGAATCTTTAATCCCATTTTGCATAATATTGGTTTAGCATCTAAGAAGGATAAAACCTTAACATTTATAGATCAGGAAGTAATGAAATCTAGAACATGTTTTTAAAAGTAATATGTTCACTATGGACAACATTGTATTTTTTTAATTGGTTTATAATTTATCATGTGTAACATTTTATAAATTTATATTAAAATTGATAGATAATATTAATTTAATTATTTTTTTTATTTTGACAACTAAGACAATTACGTCATGCATGATGTCATGTTTTAGGATAATTGAACATAACCTATAATGGCATCCATAGTGTTGGTGGAGGTAATAGTGTGAGATTTTTATTTTTATTTTTTGCATTTTACCATCATAATTTACTTTTAACCTTGTTCTTGATTTTTATAAAGGATCTTTTCTTTTTGATTAGATACAATGATTGAAGTAATCTGATATCATGATTATTTACCTCATAATTTTCATGGTTAGTTAAAGAAGAGTAAATAATGTTGTCAATCACTAGATACAAATGTCCTCACTCCGCATACACTCCCTTTAGATTGGATTTTTATGCCTTTCTTCTCTAGCCATGGTAGATGAAATGAATAAGAAAACTACAGCTCAAAGTAAATATGTTTCATTTTACCAAATATTGTGATTGATGAATCGTGATATAAAACATTCATATAGTATAGTTCCAAATCCTTTAATGTGTAAATTGGACATATAATACACAGCTCTACTATTATGTCTATGAAATGGTGTGAATGTTATCTTATTAATGGATTTCGTGACTGTTCACAACCCAAAGCATGATGACAAGACTTTTGAGAGCCTTCAATGATTGCCAATAAAATTATCTCCAATAAATTTACATGACACAACTGAAAGAGGAATGATGAAATTTTATAACTTTGGATAGTCATCTACTGGAGTATAAGAGATGATAACCCTAATAATTAAAGAAACATTGGCTAATCTAAATGACATTAATTTGGTAATATGAAAACATTATTTGGTTTTAGGTTACTTTATTTAATTATTTAATAAATTATAAGTTGTAGTAACCTTAACCTTTTATCATTTTTGATTTGAACTTGGGTATAGATAACCCTTGGTGGTTTACACCCAATGCAAGATGTTATTGTTGTAAAACATGGACCTTAGCCTCCCTCAGTTGAAAATTTTAGTAATTTTAATTGATTGTATTCAAATTTTAACCATTTTATTCTTATGATCAATCATGATTTCAAATTATAACTATTTTAGCCTTTTAATATAGAATTTGAAGCATGGAGAGCTTTCCCAACCTTGGAGAGGCTTTCCTGAGATCCTCCAAAAACATGAATAAAAATGGGAATAATAGGGGATGGTGATAAGTTTTATTAATTTGTTATATTTAAATGTCTAGATTATATTTTTCAACTATAAGTTATCATTATAACTAGTGCATTACTTTTGTAGTGCAATAATGGTAAGGATTATGGATGTAATGCTCTCATTTTTAGGTTGAGCATAAAAAATGAATGCATAAAACCATTCTCTAGAACCTCCTTCCATAAAAATGGATAATCTCCTCCCATAGAGAAAGTACTGTAGGAGAATAGAATATGTGGGGTTTGATAGATTATGAAATTGGTATGAAACTTAATAGTGATCATTGTTTTTTTCTTTTTCTTGCTTCATTATCTCTGAGGAAGAAAAAAAATCCCCTATTTCATTATAGGAAGAGGAAGATATAGATTATGATGTTGGAAATAAATCTTGTGAACAAGGGTAATTCTTCTTTCACATTCTTCTATTTTTAATTTGCATGTATATCATATTGTATACCTATTTGAGATTTATAACTATTGTTATTCTTTCTCAGGTAAATGATGGTGGTGAATAAGAGTTCACACCTATTTCATTCGAGGTCTAGAACTTTGAAATTTTTGAGCTACCAAATGATACAATTCAAAATAATTATGACATTGCAAATGATTCCTATGATACAAGGGTAATTCTTATTTAATGTTCTTCCATTTTTAATTTACATGTATATCTTATTGTAAACCTATTTGAGAGTTCTACTATAAATTTTTTTTGTTAGGTAAAAAATGTATTGAGGAAGGGTTCATAGTTGTTTCATTAGAGGATGAGGATTTTGAAAATTGTGAGCTGTCAAACAATTCATCAACAACTTCTTCATGTACACATAGGCCTAATCAAAAGGAGAAGGTAATGTGGTGGGATTTGGGAGTGATTTTTATAAGTCATATAAAACATGATTGTGACATTGTTTTATTTATTTTACCTTCATTGGAACCTATTACCCTCCCTCATAAGAAAATAAAAATAATGAAATGAATGACCTCTACAACCTCCTCATATGAACCTGGACATAGATAGAAAGACAAGGTAATATGCTTGGATTTTCACATGTTTATTTAAGTCATATGAAACATGATTATGATATTATTTTAATACTTATACCTACATAGGCACTTGTTATAATCCCTGATAGTATGGGAAAAATAATGGATTATAGGGAATATTCAAAGACAAGGTAGAATATGAGAAATTATAAAATTTTTAAAGTGTTATAAACTAAGATTGTGATCTTATTTTTGTGATATTACTTGAATAAGAACATGTTACCATATTAGATCAAGTAATGGACTCACATGTTTGATGTGAGCATGAAGATGATGTATAATTTTAGTTGTCATAAGATTTTTGCAATGACATGTCATGATCTGTGCACTATATAAGGGTAATTATCCCACATTTTAATATTTTTAATACATTTATATCATATAAATTTGAATTTGGATATGCTTATTTAATTTGATCCTTTTGATGTATGTAGATGATTTTTGACTAAAATAAGGATGATTACAAGATTATTCATGAGTTTTGTTATAATGAAAAATTCTATTATATTGCACTAGAATTTCTTGCATTATATAAAAGTGGGAAGACATTCTGGTCAAAACAACTATTCAACTCACACCATTTTGAAATGCACATGTTACCTGCCATTATAGATTGTCAAACATGAAGATATCCAATCAAGACAAGATAATGGAGGTATGTCGAATGGAATCTACACCAAGGACTATATGAGATGCATAGATTTAATAAAGTTGCTTTAAAATATAAGAACATGTTTATGAGTCTAAATATTTGAGCCCTAAAGGATTAGTAGCTATAGAAGAACTCAGGATATAAAATTTTGAAGAAAATTAATAGAAAAGAGGGAGATTCAAAGGTAGAGGGAATTTGTGAAAGTAAGTGATACCTTATGTTTTGATTTATATTCATTTATTCACCAATACATTCATATCTTGTACTTACACATGAGCTATGAAACTTGATAGAAAAAAGAAAATTCTTTCGATGGAAAAAATAATGTGAAGGGGAGAAGATGAGATTTAAAGGAGAAGGTATATTTATTTATCCTTAGTTTTTAAATCACTCTTACTCTTGAATCAAATAATAATGATTTTTAATTTTTATTTATGAAATTATTTATATTCATTTATTTGATAATATGATAGGTATGATTTAGTGAAAAAGAAGGAATGAAAGAGGAGAAGAAAATTTTGAAGAAATGTTTGATTCAGTTTGTAAAGATTCACTATGTTTTTACCATACGTCATGTAAAATTTTATGACATATTGAAGACAGTGGAAACGTAATATCAAATTTTCTATTATGAATGGATTTTTTCTAGATAATGAAACTTTTCCCATAAGCAAACTATATGTAGATATTTATCTTCATTAAATAAAAAGTGTTATCTACACATTACAAATATTTTGTCTTTCTATGATGTGATTTTAAAATGTATATAAGGGTCACAATATTAATTATATTTTTTAATATGTGATTTAATTGACCCCAATAATGTTGATTAACTACAAATATGATGTAGGAGCATCAAGATAGAAAACATCATTTATGATTTATTTTCAATACAGGTCATAGTTAGACCATTTTGGAGTGGAGCTGCATTTGAAATATCATATAGGATCCATTTGTGTATTCAAAAGTCTATTTTAATCAATGAGAGTGGATTATATAAGTAAAGGGAGATTTCCCTTGAAAACTAAAATTTAAAAATTCTAATATGTAACCAAGTCAAGAATGACCTTGAACATGGTCTAAGTTAGTTATATGAGGGAAAGTTGGTTGAATATGACCAAGAAGTCATGTAAAGATTTTTGGAAGTCATATAGGTCTAAGTTATGAGGTTAGAAGTCATGCATTATTTTTTTAGCCCTCACCCATACGTTGCGTTATCAAAAAAAGAAGTTTTTTACCTTATAACTAACCAAGTAACCAATGTTAGAGTTTATTGAATAATAACTTGTACGTCATTATGATAGGAGAAGAGAAGAATGAGAGAAATAGTAATCTCTAAGGAAAGGGAGGAAAAATAGAGAATGAGAAATTTTTTCAAAAACCCTCATGGAAGATGATCAAGTTCATTTATGGACTATATTGTAATGAATGTTGATTCAATGACTGGAGAGAAGTTTATCACTATGTTGTTTCCCCTTCAAATAATATTTATTTTTCTTTATATATATACATTTTTTAGGTGAACCTTAAAGTTTCTATATACATATACTTTGTGTGTGTGTCTTCAATTTTGTGAGAAGTGGAGGCTATAGTCAAAGAAAAGGAGAATAATTAATGAGATTGGTGTAGTTTGGTACAAGTCAGAATGGTATTCAATCATATACAAGTAAGTGATAATATTTATGAATTTTGAAGATATAATAAAGGTAAAATTTTCATTATTAGTCACCTTAAAAATGCAACCCTATTGTTGCATTTGAAACTCTCTATGTGCTTGATTAATATGTGCTGAAGGAATGCATTGAGGAATTGAGTGTTGAAGAATAATGTTGGAATTTTGATAAGGTATCTATTTAAACTTAATTTTATTGTAATAAAAAAATTCTTAGCTGTTATAAGACTAAACCTTGTTGCTTAAAAACCATGTAATACAATTTATAAACTCTATTTACAGTTGTATACTAGAGAAGGAAGGTGTGTTATTAAATAGTGAATCAGGGAGAAGTTATAAAGCCTTGGTAGGAGAATGATAATGAATTTTGTATATTACTCCTTTTGAGTCATACCCTTTGTTTAAAATGAGTTAATCCCTTAAAACATGTCACATGCCACAAGCCTATCCATACTGTGCCCTTATCTATGCATAGTAAGAATTTAAGAGAAAGGATATGTGCTCAAAAATAAAGGAATGATTTTATGTGAATGAATTTTAAGACTTAATAAAGGTTAAAATACCTTAATTAATAATCAATTATAGATTTATAATGCAAGTGAGGCTAAGCAAACTTGTGAAACCCTTGCACAATCACCTTTTGTGCATAAAGCTCTATGTTTTGTCTTGGTTTAAGCATATGAAGGCTAATAAAAAGTGATAACGTATTTTAGGAGTTGTATGAAGTCAAAAATAACTATAAATTATTTTTTTGTCCTTGTAAATGATGCAAAACTCAATATATTGAATTTATTAGGCTCTGGACTCGTGCAGGAAGTTAACTATGGTTTCGAACAAGAAAACCCCATATCTATTGATTTAGCTTTACAAAGAAGTTGAAACTTCATAATTTATCTTTTTTTGATATGATGATAGAGAATAAAATGCTTTTGGTGTGGTTTAAGGTCATACAGTATGGATTTGGTGACTGTGGGTTTAAAATAGAGCTAATAAGGCCTAATTGAGGTGAAGGTAATGAAGTGATAACTAGATGTTGAGTTAGACCATAAAACTTGAAACATACCAATAATTATATATATATATATATATATATATATATATATATATATATATATATATATATATATATATATATATATATATATATATATATATATATATATATATATATATATATATGGTATAAATGGTATTATATATGTAATAAAGTTCATATATCTTTCAAACAAAGAGAAATTGCACAAAAAAGGCTTTAAGCCTAAGGAGAACATTGTGATCGTGAGGCATGAGAAGGAATTGTGAATTGTGTTTGAGGACCCAATAGAGGTTTTAAAAGGTTTAATAATATAATATAATGCCATTTGTGAGATAATATTTATTCTTTAATACCTTTATTAAAATATGGCACTTGAGACCTAAGAAAGTTGCCTAGTGAAAGCTAGTGAAAGAGATTAAGAAAGGTAATAAATAGAAATGTGTAAGTTGGAGTTATAAGAGGTAAATAAAATTAAATTCCTGAAATAATGATAGTATAATGTGACTTCCTATACTCCTTTTAAACATAGATAAAAAGATAAAATTATCAATCTAAACAAAGATCAAAGACTATTGCTATCTAAAGAGGTTTGTGAACAAGGTGGAACACTTTTTGAGATAATTGGAAATATTAGATCTAGAACTTGTGGATTTTGGATACTTTTACCCCTTACCTATACATAAAAATATCACTATTATACTTTGTTTCATTGGTTTTATATTATGATGTAGGTGTCATATCCGAACTATGTTAAGCACTCAAGTATCTCTTATGTTTTGGTTTCATTTCGGGTTCACAAGTCTATGGTAAGAATTATTTCAGATCACATAGATAAGGTTTGAGGGAAATATTATGGAAAAAAAATATTATCTTCATCTTATTTAAAATAATTGAAATATGGAAATTTATTTATGCATGCCCAAATTTTAAACACATAAAATGAGAACTACACATTTAATTTATGTATGATGGAGTTTTCAAAATTTATAGATGTTTGTTACAAAAATTTGAGATATGAATTTTATTTGAATTATTTTTGAGGTAATTCATATAGTTTACCATAATAAAAAGTCTTTTATGATTTATTTTTTCTTTAATCATTTTTATTTACTTTAAAATCAATGAACTGCACATGATTTCAAAATTTGTTAACATTTCTATTTATATTTGTGATGGAACTTTAAGCTTGACTTCTCAACATCCTCATTGGGTGTGTATAAATTTATTATCTATTAAATTTTTTGAAAAAATTTCCCTGATTTTTTAAATTGTGGAAGAGTGGAGAGTTTTAATATTCATGATGTCTTTAGAAACTAAGGTTTTTATAAAGTCTGTCAAATTTTTAAGAGCGACAACCTTCTTGGGGACTTGAGAGATCACACTATTAAAGTTGAGGAGATGAGATAGGAGTATGAAAATTTATTAAACCTACTAAAATATAATAATATTAAGATCATAGGTTATCAACATGAGATAATGTTGGTAGCCTTTTGAAAATCATGAAAGTATCATGTCGAATAGGTTTATGCCATGATTATGTCAAAAAATTATAGTTATTTTATCTCTAAGAATAACATTTGGGAGAATATATAGAGGGTTAAATAAATTCTCAAATTTTATTTGTTCATATGGATTCTCTCCCATAAGGCCTTCTCTATGTTCTCTATGGAAGAAAGAGGCTAAAGATAAAAATAATGTAGAAAAGAAAACCACATAAATTTTGATGTATGATTATTTTGATGTCCATAATATAATTATGATTTTAAATCTAACCAAATATTTATTTTATATCAATAAATTTTATGCATACTTTTTTTTATTCATCTATACAAGGGAAAACACTTTTTAGCCTATCAATTATAGCATCACCCTAGTTAGTTTTATTATGTCTCCCATCCTTTGGATGATTAAGATAGATATGCTTGGTATGAATTTCAAATATGTTGAAGTATGTATTATTATCATTGATTTTGGTAGGTTTTTCTTGCCACTATCATTTTATGGCACATACAACCATGTTATATACTAGAGATAATGACTAGTGTTGACACATAATTTGTTGTTTTTAAATTAATTATTAATTTACCCCATGTCATTTTACATGTTTTATTCGCTATGGTATATATCATATAAAAGTGACACTTATGTATTAATTATAATGAAATATAATGTTGCTTCATTCATCATTCTATGTGACAATTACTTGTTATATTTACATTCAAAGACTGAGTGTGTAATGCATCATGAAAATTCATTATTATAAAATGAAATAACAATAATAAAGTGACCATGATAGAAACCCCTCTACTCCTTAAGATAGAATCCATATTTTATTATTTAAAAATTTCTTCTCAGTATATAGTCACATAAAAATCATCAAAGTTACAAAGTTGCTTATAAATTCATAGTAGGATCATCAAAGTTACAAGGTAATTTATCCACTTTGTTGGAGGTAAGTGAAAAATCATAGGCTTTACATTATTTGTAATGGTATACATAGATTAAGTATGTAATGCCCTGCATCTTGATTGTCTATACAATACCATTTATTACTATTTGTATAATGCCCTACATCTTTCTTGTCCCTATAATATCCTTTACATTTTGTGTAATTATCTACCATTGTCCATATTACTATAGAAAGCAAAGGAGATAATGTACCATTAGTTTGTATAATGGTCTACACTTGTCCATCTTATTACAGTCTATATAATGTGATGCATCTTGCTTGTCTATATAGAATCCTTTAACTTTTGTGTAATGGTATACTATCATCTATCTTTTTTGTAAATTCTAGTGGTCAACGTACTCATTCAAGTCTACTACAATAACCTCTTAGAAATAAATATTTGTATTCTGAACAAAAAACACTCTAAATGACCTTAAATAAGGTACTCAATCCTAAGACTATTACCTACCTTATTTATAAAATCATAACATAATGAAACACTCATTATTATTTCTTAGAAAATGAATAATTTCAACTTTAAAATGTATCTGATAGTAACTTAGTTTCTATAGGCTTACTAGGACTGATTCTGCGTATAAGGACTTGATGCAAATTTTAAAGTAAAAAACTTATATTATCTATTTAAACAAGTATAAATTTATGATAAAAAATAAATACACCTTTTTATAAGGTCAAATGCTTTAATTACCAATAAACATTAATCCAAATCTCTTTTTCTGCATTACCTCAATAAACACCAATAGCAGTCTAAAACACAATCCTTTATATTTGAATGCACAATGAGTATTTTGAATCATGGACAATTAAAATGGATAAAAACAATGATAATGGACCTTTAAAATGTTTTACACAATTTCAAAAGACTGGGTTGGTCACCAATGACCAAGAAACTTTACTTAATCTTAATCTGATACAATATTATGTATAGGCCTATTTGGTCTTGAAAAGGTATTATTATTATTATTATTATTATTATTATTATTATTATTATTATTATTATTGAATTCACTTAGTAGTGTCTTGAAGGATATATAAATATGTTTATAGACTTGAATACTAATGATAAACCAATTCCTTCATTATTTATTATAGAATTGGGCTCAATGACAATATTTCTCTTTTAGCTCTAGGTAGGCCTAATTTTCTTTCTTTACAAGATTTTATATAGTTCAACTACCAAATGACGTGTATCTCTTATCTAAGTGTCTTATGGTGAATTCAAAATGGTCTAGTGGTCTATTATCTTAATAATGGTCTACTCATCTACTAGTGTATTATTGTCCATATTATTGTAGTTTATATAATTACCTAAACCTATATTGTCTATATAATACCATTCACATTATGTGTAATGGTATAATTTTTTCCATCTTGATACATAAATTAAAGGAACCAGTGAACCATTGGTTTATATAATGGTCTACTATTGTCCATTTCATTAAAAACCTATATAATGGCTTACATCTTGATTTTTTGTATAATACCATTCACATTGTGTATAATGGTCTATTGTTTTCCATTTTGATACAAATCATTTAGGAAACAATGAAGCTCCATGTAATTATGTTAAAATGTTTATGTTTTTTTAGTAATGACAAATAATAAAGATAAAATGAAAGGAACCAATGAAGTTGTCAAGAGGAAAGTGATTGAAATTTTGAGTGGAGATTATGATCCCCACAATTAGACATTAGGTTACATCCATTTAGGGGTTTTTAGTGAAAAATATTCATTAATCTATGAATATTCCAATTTTTAACATCGACGTTTAACCTTGTTTTGCAGAGTGGATGATAGAGTAGGATTGTCTAAATTTTTGGGGTCAAAGTTAATTTTGAGAATAGGTTCACCTAAATTTTAACATAAATTTCTACATATAAATGTAATTCACTGGTACCTAAAAAGCCAATCTGGAAGAATTTAATACATAGCATCATGTGACTCTAAGTAAATTTTTAGTGGTTTATATTTTAGGTCCCTTGAGGGATCTAAGAATTAAAAATTTATACTAAGGTATGCAATGATTATTTTAAAATATAATTATTTATTATTTTAATTGTAATTTCATTTACTAATCTTTATGTACCATTGCATGATAGTAAGTTGTAGTCATAGGATTACAAGCTCCAATCAGATGACCATAGGATACCATCAGATGGTAGCATGTATGTACTTGATAGTAGATTATGAGTTCTCAAAAATAGCCTACGAGTTCCTGAAGGAATCCTATAGGCACTTGATGATAGAATATATGTACCTAACGATAGCTTGCTAATACATGATAACAAAATATGAGTGTTGGTGCTTGATGGTAGGCTACTGGTGGATGAAGATAAGATATCAAAGGATGATGATATGATATATTTAGATGTTGGTAGGATATAATTAGATGTGGGTAAGCTATAGTTTCATTGCCACAGGATATTGTTAGGTACCCACTATTGTAGGCTACTATCAGGAACCTGTAGGTTGGCATCGGATGCCCTAATGTTTAATTATTATCATGATTCCATTGTGTCAAGCGTCTTTATTTTTTTAATCATATTCATTTTAATTTTAATAATATTTCATCCATGATTTTTTAGGCTTGATTATATGGCTTCTACTAAAAATATTAAGGCCTCTAGGAAATATAAAAAATAAAATAACCTATTATCTTATTTTATCCAAACACCAAACATAGGTACTAAATTTTCAATTAACTTGTGACTTTTATTTATTGGATTATGTTAAACTTAAAACACCAATTAGAATGTATTAAACCATTTTTCATACAAACCCACTGATAACTCTTCTGAAGAAATGTCTCCATGGAAAGACATACCTGGGTATGAATTGGAAATGCTAAATAGAGGTACAAAAACATAGAATACCATTTTTTAATTAATGAAATATTATTTCTAAGATTAAATAATAATGATAAGGTCTACAATAATATTGTATCCAAAACCCATCAATAAAGGTATTGATGATATCCTTGAATTGGTAGACATACATGCGAATGAATTACTGAACATAGGTATTGAATTATATATATTATTTGATTTAATGCTTTTAATTTATTTTTACTTTAGTATTGGCCTTTATTAAAAGGTAATTTCATACAAAAATTTTTCATGTAGAATTAAATGATAAAAACATTGAATATTTGTATAACATTTTTGAATATATACCTCCCCTAAAAGAAGTCATTGAAAAAAATACCCATTATCCTACTAAATTTAATGAAAAAAAGATATGAAATCATTGGTAGTGGTGTCGATGATGAGCTCTCAACACCAAATGAGATATATACTCACCCAAAACAATCGTTAGATGAAACTACTATGTAACCAAAACAATCTCTAGTTAAAAATTCAAAAATCAAACTACGTAGAAGAAGAAAAATACATGGACAATGGGAAGGTCATTTCAGTATTAGTGGGAATCTAAATATCCATTTATTAAACTTGTATATCTAAATTATAGTACTGAGATACAAATAAAATATAAATACACAATATGTAGTTGGAAACTTGGAAAGGAAAACAAAATACAACTCAAGTTGGACACAATTTTGAAACATTGTGTCAAAATATATGTGTTGATAAAAGACAAAGATGAAAATATAAAAAATAGTGATATGGAAAAATGGAAAAGAGTGCATGCATCAATTTTAGGTAATAGAGTATCATAATAATCAGTAACATCAATAGCACCTCATTGAGAAATTAGTAACAATAAAAGCTCAATTTAGTAAGGTTACTCAGTCTAATTTGCTTCCCAAAAATATACAATTTTACATTGTATATCACATTCTGAAAAGAGGAAGGCCAAGCTCTATTTTTTTAGATTACAATATTTTATTTTAGTGTATTGGATTGCACAACATTCCACATTCACATTGGTTAGATACTAGTGCTTAGGAGATGAAAAAATGCCTCATAATGATTGAAAAGGAGGATTTGAAATAAAAAGTAAAATCATCAAGTTTTATATCATTTTCCATTGATGAGGTAATAGTGGTTGATAACACACCCTGGGTATGCATGCATGTATATACATTTGATAATTATTCAAGGCTACCTTGGTTTTTATCTCTACATAAAATGACTCAAAATTGTAATGCTAAAAACCTTTGTAAATTGGTTGTTTCTAATTTGATGGATATTATTGTGATGAGTTACCATGATATAGGTACTAAGATGGTGTGTGTTGGTGTGGATGGTACATCAACAATGTAGGGGAATAAAACATGTTTGTGTGTTCACATGAAAACATCAGTTGCCCCATATATGACTCTAATCCATTGCATGGTACATAGAATGAATCTTGCATACAAGATTATAAGCACATTGAAAAATATCACAAAATGGGATGAGCTTATCCATGATTTGAACATGTACATGTCATGCAGTCCAAAAATGTTTTTAGAATTTCACAAAATTTCAATTAGAGTGACTAATAGAAAAATCCTATTAAAAGATTTTGATATTATATGGATTTCAACATATGATCTTACATGCAAAATATTTGAAAAATATCAATCATTGGCTAGTTTTATATTTTAGTATAGGATGGAGGTTGATAAGGCAAAAGATTTATTGAACCATTTGATACATTTTGAAACTTTTCTAACATTTTGTGTTATTCTACCAATGTAGAAGGAAATTCCATGTTTGATGAAACATACACAAGAGAGATCAATACATTGTTGACTTCATACGATTGAGGAAATCAATTTGTTTATCACTTGATGTATTATATTTCTTAAATGAAAGTTTTAAGGGAATAATATTTTAGAGTTGAAAAACTTTATAAAATATAAAGGACCCTCAAAACTATTTGAAATTAAATATTCATGACCATATATATATTTTTGTTAATAAAAAGGAGATACCATTACACATTCTCCAAAGACAAACTAATGTAGTTGGATCAAAACTTAACGAAGTACTTGTAACAAGGATTCTATATTATAATGTCATATGTGACATGTGAATGAAATTGAGAGACATTTCAAAAATATTATCTACTGAAATTTGAGATTATTTTCAAAGGGATGACTCTCTTGAAGACATGGGGTGGTGAATCCTACATTTTGGAATAGTGGAGATGGTGAAAAAAGAAAAAGTAATTTATTTATAAAATACATGGTTAATCTCATCAAAAATTTTAGTAAATATATGGAAATCAATGGAGAGGAATCTAAGAGTATTTTACAAAATAATTTACTGAGAAAATAGTTAATACTTTTTTGGAATTACAATGGTTGAATAATATCGATTATTAAATGAACCAATAAAAACATGTTATATTACAAGGATATGGAGTAAATTGTATCACAATAATGTTCTATAGGAATAAATCAATGAATATTATGATTATATGAATTGTTCCAAATAATTATTTTGGGGTCCATAGAAGCTAAAATGGTATTTAGTGCATTATCTTTTGTTAAATCAAGGCTTCAAAATAGATTGCATATAATGAACAAGAAAAGTAATGCAATATTAACCACATAATGAAAGGATTATGTCAAAAACCCTTACATATGATAAAAACCACTCTCAATATTGAAAACACATGGACTAATTACCCTATAAGTTTGTTACAAACATGAGACTTTAGTGAAGCACCCACTTCACAAAGAACACCAACCCTTAAGGATTGATAAACATATTTTTCCCTAGATGTTGAACACCCACAAAAATACCTATAAAATTAACATCTCTTGATCTCTAATTACATTCTAATCTAATGGAGATACAATTAATATCTTCTCTCTTCAACCTTACATAGTCTCTCTAGCCTTCACATACTCTTAATGCATCAAAAACCGCCTTTTTGATCACTCAACACTTCTTTGCACATATTCAATCATAAAAACCTAAAAAAAAAATATTATGACATCATAATTATGAATTTTAGGTCATGTACAAAATCATCAACATAATCTTCTCTTCAATCCATCCACTAAGCACATTCACACTTCTTTATCTTTCGCATCACTACTCTATAAACCATCACCTTTGATTTTACTCTCAGAGAATCCTCATGATTTCCATCTTCTTGGTTGACCATAAGACATGCCTTAAACCTTAGGTATTATATTATAATGAGACACTTCTCAATACCACCCTCATAAGTTGACCATAGTTTCCATGTGTCATTCTTAATCAACTACACCTTTCAATTAGGACTTAGTATCCCTTATAGGTCTCATGGATAGTTATTCACCTTTTTGAAGCTTCATCAAATTAGGAAAAAAAAGACAATTTAAAAATGTATAGGTCCACTCCACATGACCCCTAAGACACATTTAATTTATTACATCCATCACTACACTCCTTTGCATATGTAAAACCTACTCAACCATTAGCCTTGTACATAAGAACATCATAAACGAATAAATAATCAAATTTTTAAGAATTTTTTCATACTAGTTATGGATTGGTCAAACCTATAAAATACATACATATGGTCTCCATGAAGTCTATAGCACTGTCTAATTTAGAATTCACCTTGAAACATCAAAACACCATCAATACAAACACAAACATCCTTCTCCGGTCACTTGCAAAATATAGTCAAAACCTTAGTCAACATTAGACCACAATAAATGCTAATTTATGACCATTAAAACCTCCAAAATATATTTCTTGAATTACCCTTGAAGTTTTATATGACTTTGAGTTTTATACCACCATAAAATTAATCTTACATCAAAAGATATAGCTTAAAAATCAATGCTACTTTTGTTTTGTTAATTTGAAAATTTAAATTCCAACAATCACTATTTAATGAAAAAACTAGTCAAGTATGAAAAACATAGAAATTTTCTTGGGAGGCCAACTTTGTAACACCATAAATTTTGATACACACATATTCATGACCTGAAACTTTGACCATATGATTTTGGCACAAAATTTATCAGAATCATGTGACCAAATTATTTTGACACTTTAATATGTGAAAATTATAACATAATCAATATTATCACTCAACATGAGTTTCTATCTTAAGTAAATTCTTGGCCTTGAATTTATGCTCATCATTAATCTATGATCCAAGATTTTGAGATTCTGACAATTGGTAACCTTATGTGTCGTATATGTACCCTATTATCAGTCTCTATTTATTTAATGCTCTTACACCATGCAATGACCTTACATGCAATCTGGGCATGTTAAATTATTGACTTGATTCACATCATCAATCTCTATTTTCATAATTGAATGCATGTTATTGATATTTGATTTGCATGATGAAACACTCATAATTGAACTACTAATGTACCATGATTATGACACATGGCACCACCTCATTCAATCCTAGGATCCTTTAACCTATTAATGTTTTGATCACCATTAGATTTCTATTTGCATGATTGAACTCACACCGTATATCTTTGATTTATTGACTTCAGGGAATCACCCATGTGACACTAATCCTTTATTCTAATTTGTTTACTTCATCAATCAGTTACATTATTTATGAAATGCTTAATCAATTTGATTTGAGTTAATTTATTTATGAAATTCTTAATTGATATGATCCTATCTTTAGCATTCTATAATACTATTCTTTAGCATTCTTGACATTGTAAGTTGAAAAAGATAGTACATATTCAGCATTCTATTTTTTTAGATTTTTTGAACTTTTAAACTAAATTTACGTTGTTAAATCAAAAGAAATAGTAAACAATATTTTAATAGCTTTAAAACCAAATTTACAATAAATTAAACCAATTGAACATTGCAGAAAAATTTTACACACCATATCTTAATATGAGTAATGAATCTGTAATTATAAAATATATTTTAAATATATAAAACATAAGTTTTTGGTAAGTATAAAACATAAGCATAAAACAACGTGAGGATTTGATCTCAATCCTTAGATTCCATTAATTAAAAAATAGTGATATGGAATAAATTACAAAATAATTCTCAAGTATCATTGTGTATCAAGTTATCCTTCCACTATTTACTAACTGGTAGTGGTTGTGCTATCTACAAGGATAAGGATCCCAGATTCTTGAAGATCTTTCACTGTAAACTGGATATTGAAAAGAGTTTCCTATTTTTCTATAGCAACATCTCATGGTGATAGCAATGACAGGTCTGCTTCAGCTTTTTTTTTAAAAAAAACATCAATATCAAAGCCATTTTCTCTACTTATTATCTTCAATGTATTATTTTACTTATTGAATAAAACAAGTTTCTCTTTGAAATAAATTGCCATAAAAATACTTTTGCATGCATTCTTCAAATTCATGTCGAGAAAAACCAAATTGGTTCTTTAGATTTATATATTTTTATTACCAATGATCAAACAACATTTAATTAGTTAAATGTTTTAAAATAAATTTTAATTTCAAAAAACCATAAAGAAATGTACCACATATTTTTCTTTTTTCACATTCATAAGATCCACAAGGCTTTTATTTTTTTCAATTTGTTATAGTATGCTTGGGATTTTGCATTTAAGTTCTCAAGCCTATTTAACATTATATCAAGAACATCATCATTAAATATATTATTTATCACAATATTTCATGAATTTTTTTGATTGAATAAAACATCAATTTTTACTGGCTAATGTTCCACCATTGCGTAATATTGATTACATTGACTATGGTTGAAAAAAAGGATAGTTATTCTTTGAAATAGTAAATTTATCTAATGCTCCCAAGTTCTCAAATCATCAATGTTTTTAAGAATAAAATCATTAATGTAAGCTTTATTATTCTCTATCAATAAATTAGAAATTTGAGAAAAAGTGTGTTGGTCATCTATTTGGGGAATCTCCTACACAAGACTATCTTCAGTGCCACTAGGTGGAGAATTAGGTGTACAAGGTCTCTATGAAAGCTCCATGGGCTAAGATTGCTATATCATATAATGAGAGTTAAAAAAAAGCATGTTTGTGCCACTATCAATGCCTAAATTTTCTTCATCTATATCAATTTGACAAGGAATTGTGGTTCCCATTACACTAGGTAGACCACCAAGTGAAAATTTTGGAAAATATGACATTAAGACTTGAATCATGCCACCACTCTAAGATAGGATAAACAAATGTTTCCCAATTCTAGTATTTACAAGGCTAGGACAAGGTGGTGGTATTGGGAAATTTTTACATTGAGAAGATTGACTTGCAAATGGGAATTAAATCACTAAAATGACAAATAACAAAATTTTAATATTAAATTAGAATATAGTAAAAATTAAAAAAACTTAAATTTATTTAGTGCACCTTACTATTGTTATTACTATTCTATTTTTGTTAAACTTTAAAAGCTCTACTAGACCCCCTTGGTGTTTTCAATAATGATTGCATCGCTATATATACAAAAGAGTATTAAAATATTACAATGATAAAATTATCATTTTTATTAATTCAATCAAAGCAAAGCTAGTTTATGAAGCTATACCAGTAAAATGAGTGGAGGGCTATGTTGGAGGTACAATCAAACTATGAATTGATTTTCTAATTATCAATTACAACTCATGCACTTATAGAGTCAATTTTTCATCTTTGATCGTGTCTATTTCCACTATGGCCTTAAGAGGTTGATGTCCCTTAGTTTCTATATTTCTTCTGGCAATTGTTTCATTTATTTTTTCTATAAGAAAAATATATAACTTTTTCAAAAATTAACTAAATCAATATTTGTATAATTATTTGAAATAAATATAATACAAATTTCAAAGACCTAAACAACATCTCCAATAAACCTCCTATGATTTAATAGAGAGTGCATTTATGAACATTATGGGATTTAGAGTAGATGGAATCGTCATTACTTAAAAATCCAATATTAATTCATAATACAATTAAATTATATAATTATAATAAAAAAGATGAGAATTTTCATTATGTATATCAAAATTTAAATCATCTTTAATTCTATTTGAAATAAAAGTGCACCAGTCAAATGGTTGAGCACCCAAAGTACAAAGAATATAGACTAGAGACTAGAATGGAATGTTGGATGGTCTACCCTACAAAATAATTCTTTCTTGGAAAAGTTCAATAATCCCTAAAAAAAATATTATTAACACATTCAACTCTTATACCCCCTTTACCATGACAATGAGGATCTATAAAAAAATAAACATGTAAGAACTAACAAAAGTAAAACTAGAAAAAAATGAGCAATTATAAATTTTAAAATATCATGCCATTCAGTTGCAGTGCATAATAGAATTATAAACATTTTTTATCTTCATCATTAAACAAGGAATTTTTTGTGACCAAGTGCTCATCCCTTTAAGGTAGACATGTTAGTCTTTGAATATCCTCTGGATGGATTCTAAATGAAACATTATGGGAGAGCATGCTCATTTGAAACATGGAGGAAGTAGTATCAAAGCTTTTTAATAGAAAATCAATCAAACAAATATATTTTTCATACTGCATCATGTATTTAAGGTTGTTGAAATTTTATGACTCCACCCAATCATTATATGTGTCTTCTTGTTGTCTAAGCCTTTAGATGATGGTGCACATTAAATTTAATAAAGTCATTTTGGGGTTTCCCTATGTGCCTTCACTTATACCTATACTAGAAGAGGTATGGGAAACAAAATCCATGAGTAGTGAGTACATCCAAGATGAAAAATAGGTTTTTATATGTTGGGGTAATGAATATCAAGAATGGAAGGAGAAAAATAAATGGGGAAAAGTGAAAAATCAGGTGTGTTTGGCACTTTTATAGGCATTTATTGAGATAAGGGAAAACATCTATATAATGTAGATTCTTAATAGAGGCATCTTGGCATAGTTGAGTGGTCCACATCATCATCATACATACATGTGGATGCTCACTAGCATGATATAATATGCTAAATTACAGAGTCTTTATGCTCATCTATATGGATATGAATTCTCATCTATAATATGTTGTTGCTCACCTCTAGTATGCCAATGTTCATCAACATCATGCATATGATCATCAACATATTACATCATTCATTTAAATATACCCAACATTCATGTACATAAATTTGGCATTCATCTACATCATGTAAGTGTTCATCTATACCATGTTGATGTTCATCTACATCACACTGGTGTTCATCTGCATCATGTAGAGAAATGGTGGCATGCTACAAACAAATTTCAGCTTAGTGCAAATGAATTCCATCATGATGCAAATAAATTCTAGCACAATGTAATGAACATCAAAATGATGTATATGAATGTTGATATGATGTAGATGAACCAACATTCATCTACATGGTGTTGGAATTCTTTTGTGTTGGAATTCTTTTGCATTGTATTGAAATTCATATACATCATGTTGGTGTTTATCTTAATAGTTTTAACATTAATCTCCATCATGTTGGCATTTGTATGTATTTTACTAGAGTTCATCTACACCATACTAGCTTACATCTATAACATGTTTCCATTTTTTTTCATCATTCAAGAATTATATTGCATCATTTAGGTGTTCATTTTTAGCATACTGACATTTATCTATGATATACCTATGCCTGATTGGTCTCAACATAATGCATTTTCACAAGGGTCAAATAAACATGATAGGCCTTATATGATTCATTTCATGGCATTTCATGATTTTCCTATATAATGATATTCTTTCCAAACTAATTTACCACCATTTTGAATCTAATTCATCTCATAATCTCTATTTTTCTTATATGGCCCACTAGAATTAAATTTGCATCCCTTCATAGGAATAGATGTCTATTTATGTTTTTAGTGTAATATACTTAATAAATATCCATGGTTTTTCTTCTATGTATCTTCGAATAAGTCCAATCCCACTCCCCTAATTATGTTTGTGGACCAATATGAATGTCTTAAACAAATAAATGCAAAGGTGGATGACAAATTTCAATAATATGAACTAAGGCGTTTGAGGACTAGGTTGGATGTATGGGAGCAATGGGAAAAGGTTAGAAAATGAATGTATAAAAATTGAAGTAAATAATTAAATAAATGAAATCAACCATATCGTCTCTGAAAAATGAGAATAAGGAGTTATAATTTTGTATTTAACATGTAAGGAAATAAATACTATAGGCTCAAATGTAGCTTGAGGATCAAATTGCATCACTAAGAGTATATGAATCTATGCCAAGTGTAGGGAATTTTTTTTAGAACCAGAGCATTATAGGAATGTAAAACAAAAGAAAATTTATGAGGAAAAGATATAAGTGTGGACAAACTTTGCAACCCATATTATGACTTTCCCTACAACAACTCCCACTGCATCCATGCTTCCTAACTCAAATGAGAATAATAATGATCATAATTATTTTGATCCTCTACTATGGTTTACTTCACTCTAATTGTTGACTTTTAGATTTATACGGTTCATTTAATAGTAGTTATTAACTTTATATTTACTATAACATACAATATTTATTATGTATGATTTACTTGTAAACTTATCTTTTATATATGTTGTCAATTTATTGTTGATGGTAATATAAACTATATAAAAAAATATTACATCATATTATAGCTTGTTGGCAGTGTTAATGGGTTTAGAAATAATGGAATGAATCCCAAATTGCGGATTCTAAAAAATGTGTAAATTGATACTTCCAAGATTTATGTGCTATGTGATTACATCCTTGATACAAGACCCATCCTTATTAACATTAAATAATGGAATTGCTTACCAGTGAAACACTTTGTGATGATGCAATCAATACCATCAATTTAGATTTGCAACCATTACTATCTTAATCACATGTAATAAGACATACTCATATCACTTTTAATTATTATGATAAAAATTTTGAAGAACATAATGAAAGTTTCATTAATTTAAAATAATAATTAAAGCTTGACGTGGTAAGTACTCTCTACCAAGAAAGAGCCCTTAATTCATTGATTCTACATACATTCTTTTACTCCTTCCTACTCCCCATTGAATAATCTAACAATATACACATAACACATATAATGTAAATACTATAAATAAATAAAAACAATTACCATAAACTAACACATATGCCCTCTCAAGTCTCCCTAAACTCTACGATAGAATTGCATGTTAGGCATCTCACAATATCTGATCTAGTATCATTGACCATATGTCATGGTTATAGTTTCAATGATGGTGTATGTTGTTCATAATTTTTATTCAAATTTGATGCATAAAATGTTAAAAGAGGCTCATTAATAGTGTATTATAATTGCATATATGTCAAAACCACACTAGTACCATTAGATGAAGCACCATCAGTACTTTCTCTACCCCACTTTTCCCTTGCTTTCATATCCTTAACATCCTATACATATTTTATCTTCATAATAATAAACTATAGCATAAGTGATTTTACCTATCTATGAAATGTGACCAACTTCTTGTCTCTTACTCAAATCTTACCAAACAAACATTTGGTCACACATTAATTTAGATTTGCTTTCAACAATCACATTCTCTACATTTTGTTCAAAAAGAGTCATAAGACAATGAAGAAGAGCTACATAACATGAACCATTGAATTTTTTACCATTAGTAATTGTATTATAACTTCTTTCCTCATACCATAAATAATATATGCATATTTGAAATATGCATTATTTATATCACAGTAAACAAAAAAAAACAAGACATATATGTTGTCCATAATCCTATGCAAAAAACAAAACATTTAACAAACATAATCATCTTTTAGATTCATATAAACATCTAATTTTAATGAAAATAAGTTAGCACACCCTAAGATGTTAAATCAAATAATTTGAATACAAACCATCAGGTTGAAAGAGTCAACAATACAACCAATGAGTTTCCATGATCTTTCTATTATTAACTTGATAGAGTTATAAATAAAAAAGAACACTAGTAAACTGTTTTCCAATCACACAAGAAATACTAATACTTAGTACTAAGTTAGGATAAATATACCACATAGAGAGAATTATAGTACTAAGATATCCACCACCTATGAGAATATTTCCATTATCAATAGGAAAATAAACATTAGAAACATTCATTCATATCACCGTTTAATGGAATAGCTGAGTCACATAATATAGATGCATGTTTAAACATAAAATAGGGTAATATCCTAACATCATTCCCAAATTGGTATACCACGAAGGTTTTCAAATAGTCAACAATACAATCAATTTTTAATTACATGAGGCTTTTATTATTACATTGATTGAGTTATGAAAAAAGATGAATATAATAAGTGTTTTTCAAGCTAACAATAAATAGTTATACATTCCCATCCTTTATATTAAAAGAAGCATCATTTAAGAACCAAGGAGTATTATGTTGATTGCTTGAAAGAATTCATGATTAGTTAGGGCATAATCATTCATTCAACACATAATCATTGTCTATGTTGTTGAATTTCCAACCCTTGAGAAAAATATCATTCTAAAACAAACATACCACCAAGTTAGGGTAGTCAATAATATAACTAGTGGGTTTTCATGATCCTCCTATTATTAAATTGATATGTGTTTTTCAGCCCCACAAGAAAGACCAATACTGAATACTACGTTAAGAGAAACATAACATAGAGAGAAACACAACAATAAGATATACACCACCTATATGATTCTTTCCATTAGAAACATTAAATTAAACATTAGAAATGTCTATTTATATCATCATTTAAGGTAATTAGTTGAGTCACAAAAAATAGGTGCACATTTAAACATATAACAGGGTAAGATAATAAAATCATTCCCAAAAAGGCATATCATCAGGGGGTTCAAGAAGTCAAAAATATAGTGAATGGTTTTCCACGATCATTTTATTATTTACTTAATTGATTTATCAATAGAAAATAATATAAGTGTTTTTCAAGTGCATCCTTCACATTAGGATGATTATGAATAAAGAACTAAGGATTATTATGTTAATTTTATTATTTCCTATTTTAAGGAATTAATGATTAGTAAGAGCTTATTGGTTCATTGAATGTATAATTTATTTTTAAATTTTGTCTAATTAAGATATGGTACATATAATTCATTCAATGCATAATTCATTCAATTTCAGTTACTACTTCCAATATAAATCACACTCCTATACTTTACCTCTTACAACAAGGCATTGATTGTATTGATAATCAATTCAATCCTTGATGGTATGCTTATTTGGGAATTATTTTAGGATCCTAACCTATTATATGAAAGAAATATACAAATATATTATATTACTGAGCTCATGTTGATGGTAGTTATAACTATACATTAATGTATATACACATCGAATTCCCAAACATTCAAATTCCTTTATAGTATAAAGCTAGAATATAAAGGTATAGATTTCAAATTCCTTTATGTGTAGCATTTATAATAGTGATTATGAATTTAATTCATATGCACTCTCTAATTTATATCTATCATATCATAATTAAATAAACTAATAAACTATGCATTGCATGAATGATTCTACCCTAACTAATCATTAATTACTTGATGTAGTAAATAATACAGTCAACATAACACAAAGCCAAATGTATTATGTAATCTAGTTATGATATTACATCCTAATATGTTGAACTGATATTATGCTTAAGGTTTGGAAAATTAATAATGAAAATAATGCAGTTAATTTTAGCTACCAACCTATTTAGGAAAATGCCTCCCCAAAAATGCTTCTACAGTTCACGCTTCTAGAATCAGGTAATGGAAAATGGAGAATGGATAGGGCATTCTACATAGGGTGAAAATGAATATTGTAATAGAAAACTAAAAACTATTATACTCATTTAACAGGGGGAAGGTGCACTAGTAACAAGTCAATGTTCAATGGATATTAACATAATGTTTCACAATGAACATTTTACTTAACTATTATTGTTTGGCTTATCCAATATCATTTTCCCTAACTAATATTATGTACCTTAAATATTATTGTTTTCCTTAACATGTTTTTAATGGACGTTAGCCCATCTATGAGTTTTGGATTTGACTTATTTGGTTCACTCCGCATATGTGTCAGCTGGAAATGCAAATGCTACTATTATTTATGATGTTCCTTATAAATACAATGTCATGTATTGTTTGAATATTATTAATAAGTATTAAACTTAAGATTACCCATCATGTTATAATAATAATTTAATTATTTAAAGGATAAATAGTTATGATAGAGGCATTTATACTAGAATTAATGCACCAAATATTCATCTACAATGATTTTGATGTCATTCCTATCATTAAAAACAACTACTAGGCATGATAGATAAAAACCAATTGAAAAAATATTTGTTGAACAACTACCCTGATAATTTCAATCATTAACTATAATATCAGTACAAATAATAACATTTATTTTAGATACACTCCCATGAATATTTTGACCAAATAATTTCATTTTTAAATGGTCTAATTGTGAAAATAACTAGGTTAAGGGGCATTACATTGAGGGAAATGAGCTCATTGACATCGTTTTGGATGTGGTATTTAAGGTGGTAAAAAATTTGACTATCTACAAGGTAAGTTTTACATTCTTGATTCATTTTTTGAACCCTAGGAAACCTATATAGTGGCCCCTACTATTTTTTTTTATATCAGGGTTTTAAGTATGCCATTCACTTAGACAACTCATAGGATCTAAAATGGGGACACGTATATGTATGGGCTCAAGTCGATTCTTGAAAAAAAAATTATTATTGTAGATTCAATGGTTTCAATATTTTTGATAAATGGGTATGTAGAATTATATACTTAATAATGTTTGTGATTAGTAATTAGGTAATTTATTTAGGACTTAAAATCTTTGATGAGTCACTACATACAATTTATCTATTTTGGTTTTTTTATTAGAATGTACTTTTGGAAGGGTTTTTCTTTTCTCTTTAGTTTTCATTTAGGATGACTTTAGAAGTGAATGTTGATTTATGTTTTATCTATGGGTGCTCATCTATTTTATGGTTTTTTATCTATTTTTTAGTAAGACTTGAATTTATTGTATTTTGGGGGATGTGTAGGAGTGGGAAAATCATGTCTTCTACTTTAGTTTATAGATAAATGGTTTCATCAATTTCATGACATGACCAATGATCTAGTGTTTAGATCTCACCTTATTATGATTAACAAGAAGCCCATGAAGTTACAAATCTAGGATACAATAATAATTATCTTCCTTTAATTTAAGTTTATAATGGATAATATCCCAAGCTCGGCCATAAAAATGTCATTTTGTTTCAGAGGAAAATATTTTGTACCTTTTCATAATGATTTTCCAAAGGGTTATTGAAGTATTTTCCAATGAATAAACAATGTAATTTGTGTTATTTTTGATTTTAGGAAATTTTTTTTTATTACTCTTTGACACATTATTAAACTAGTATAAATAATATGAAAAATACCTCTTCATGAAGCTTCTTATTTTGTTTCAGTATTTCAGGTTAAGGGTGAATTCATTTATAAGTATTTTTTCGTTGTCTTTCCATCTTTTCTCTTGCACTCTTCACAGTTTTTTGGGTTTGGTATGTATTTATTTTGAAGGTGAATTCATTGTTGTTTCATATTTTAAGACTAAAAAAAAATTATAGTAGTTTAAATAAATATGGCAAAAATAAAGTTGACATAAGAGGTTACACTAAATAAAAAATAGGAAACCCTGATTACAATATTTAGCTACCCTTTATGTAACCATGAATACATTGTTGAGTGTAAATTGTAAGTTTTTAAATGTTATTTTTATTATTTTTAGTGTCAGCATTAAAACCTTTTCATAGTCCAAGAACTTCCAAACATTACCATTGTTATCATTTTTATCTTGTTTCCATAAGTTATTCTATAAATAGTTATGCATGGATGTGATATTATCCTTTTTTTAAAATTTTATGATTTTTTGTATTTAAGAGTGTAATAGTTTATGACGAGAACTTTTTTTTTTGTTTTCACTATAGTTTCTAGTCATTTCATATTTTTTTCAATGTATAGTTGGGGGTTTTGAAATTCAAATGCACTATTCCCATCAATAGCCTACCTATGATATCCATTATAGTGTAGGGATTTGAACATTTGTGATGTATATCTATTTTACATCATATGCCAACCCTGAGGACCTCTTACGCATGAGATATTTTCAATTAATTTCTTTTTTGTTTAAGTTAAATTATAATTATGTTGCTATTGAATGGGGTTGATACATAGTTGTTTTGGATTTTAATGTTTTATATACTTTTGAGGTATCATTTATGTAACTTGTCCTTATTTTGATACTCCATAACCTCCTTTATTTTTTTACTTATTTTAATGTGGGTTTTTGAATTTGCACCTCTACCATATTATGACCATAATCTTTGGTTTGCCATATTGCTATGTTCGTCTATGATATCGTTTAGTTCTATAAATTTATATGGAGTAGGGTTGATCTTGGGTGTTTTTTATGAAGGAAATATAGGTGGAAACTCAAAACATCAAATAAATATTGTTTCTAGACTACGTCAAATGTTTTATTATTATTATTATTATTATTATTATTATTATTATTATTATTATTATTTTGTTTTCCTTATGTATTATGTACATTACCCTCTAAATGAATATCGGTATTCTTAATTTAGTAAATATTATTTGTAAAATAGAGAAATGTAATTTATTGATTTTGAATGGATTGTGTCATTTATCTTTGGTTGGTTAATTTATATGAATTGAAAATTTTAAACCTATTCACTAGTTTATATTTAACAATTACACTTGAAATACATGCCCATTTCTTTAGAGTGTGTGCAAATGTTTTTTTTTTTTTAAAAAGTTTCAAGTAGTTTGCTTCTAATTTGCATTCCATTTATATATTGGTTCTATTTATGAAGAATGTTACCTTCAATGGAAATTCAAAGATAACAACATGAATCCTAATTTTTTGAACATTAATCTTATATTATATATTTAACTCATGATTTTGAGAGTTATTTAGTTATTTTTGTTGTTGTGTACATCTCATATAAATATGATTTAATGATTTTATGAATGACCATACCATGTTCTAAACCTTCCATTCTATAATAGGTTGGGAGGATGATGGTAAATATTTTGGAGTCTGGGTTTACGCATGCTAATTGCATTTTCTAATATATATTTAAACCATTTTAAACAAAATAATTTTGTGCATATCACATAGTCATTTCATTCTATGAGACCACATCCCTTTAATGAATTTTGTCAAAAAAATATTTATCCTTGTGTATGCTTCCACATTTTACATACATGTCTACCACAACACTTACAAATACACAATTTGATAAAATATGCTTTCAACTATGCTTTGATATATGCCCATTTCCTATTTCAAAGTTGTTACTACTCACACATGCTAGGATGATGTTGGAAAAGCTTTGGAGTTGAAATTTATGCCTACCAATTGCATTTTGTTTAAAGTTTCCATGGAAAATATTCAATAATAGGTAGTAAAAAGAAAAAAAATAGTGTGAATACTTAACTAGAAAATGCTTACATTTAAAACTTTTCATGACACAAGTCTCAATATTTTAGTGTCCTTGAAAACTCTATTTTATCAATTTCCAAAAGATGGAATCTATTTTTTATTCTAGAAAAAGCATGTAAACATTTTCTATGTCATAAATATATCTTTCAACTTTACATCTAATCAATTTTCAAATTATTATGGTTTTATGATTGATCGAATACCTTCCTTCAATATTATATAATTTATTTATTTTCTCTTTTATTTATTTTCCCTATTTTTTCCTTGATATGTTCTACTATTAGTTTTTTTCCTCTAGTATTGATATTTTGAGTGGTGGAATACAAAAACAAATTATGAGTACATGTTTCAATTTTATTAAGCCATTATGTATGTTAATCTTTAAAATAAATTTTTCATTATGTACATATCCCTAAATAATAAAATCAATTTTTAGTTTGGTAGACGTTCTTTGGAAAACAAAGAAATAGAACATACTAGTTTTTCATGAACTATATCAATTGTATTAGGTTGTTTCCTTTATAGACATTGAAAAATTTAATCTGATTCACTAATTTAGATTTATTAGTTACCCTTGAAATTGAGGCCCATTACTTTGAAAATGTTATTTTATTTGTACTAGTTGCTTCTAATTTGGTTTTCATCTATATATTTCTTATGTTTATCTATAATTTTACCTTTAGTGGAACGTTTAAGATAACACCATGAATCTGAGGTTTTTGAAAAGTAAACATAGATTTATAAATTAACTCATGATATTGATAGAATTGTTTCAATTGAACTCATGATTTTGATTTTTTTTTTAATACTTTTGTTTTGAATATCTCATATAAATTTGATTTTGACAATAATTTATTGGATGCCCATGACATGCTAAAAAATTTCCATTTTAATATGGATTGGGAGGATCCCAGTAAAGGTTTTGGAGTTTGGATTTACACACGCCAATTGCATTTGATTAAAATTTTCAAAATAATTTTAAACAAACCCATTTTTTCCTATCATGTAATCATTACATTCCACAATACCACATCCATTTGAGGAATTTGTCTAAGAATTATTGTGCTTTGTCTATTTTTCTACATTTTTCATACATGTTTACTAGGTAATTTGCATTATAACACCTAAAAAAAATATGATTTCATTTATAATATATGCTTTGATTGATTCCCATGAAATTTTCCAAAGATCCTAATCATGCATATCTACATCTAATTAGAGGATTAATGCAAGGGCATTATGGGGCATAGTCTACATCTAATTAGATTAAGCATTCATTTTGTTTAATTTTACATCATAAGACTTAGCTAAGACTTATGATGGAAAAGACCAATTTTGAGTTTTAATCTTCTCCATTGGATAGCATGTTATATTTTACCATTGGCCAAAGATTTCATTGAATTTGTGATAATTAATGTAAATTAACATGCATTGATTAAAGAGTTTCATACTTAGATTTGATTTGGAAATAGAATAATATTGATAATAATGAAAATTCAAAATACATATGAGTAGGAACTAGAGATTATGTGGATAATTTGAAATTCTAATTATCATTATAATATATTATGACATGAGGGGGATATCTCCGTATAGCTCTTAGAAAAACCAGAAAAAACACTAAAGAAAGAAGAGAGGCAATGTGCATATTAAGAAAAAAAGGGGAGGCTACCCATAAAATGGGAAGGAATGTTGTTTAACTTCATATATATGAATGTAACAATGAGACAAAAATGGTTATTTTTTTCCATATATGCATATTAATCAATGAGCTCAGAGAGAAGAAACAAATCATCATTTTCAGGAAAGAAAAAGAACGCCAGGTCTGAGTCTCAATCTGTATGTCTTGGAAGACTACCAAAAAGTTAGTAAGAGTCTCCAATCCAAGTGATATAGTGGGAGAATAATTTTTTTAATATAAATTGAAAAAAAAACTCCTTCATTTGACACAATAGTAGATATATAAGTAAGAGCAATAGCTCATGGGCAAGAGACATGGGATTTCTATTTATAAGAAAGAGATGATGTATTCAGACAAGCTATTTTAGAGGTTACTATATGTAATGGAAATATGTTTTTGTTTGTCTGGGCCTTTAAATGATTGAATGGGATTTCCTTTCATTGTATGTAGTCCAAAATGTTGATTAATGTTTTCTGCACATAATGTTTTATAGAGACTTTTCTATTTATATCTATGAATGTAAGATAAAATAATTAACTATAATTTATATTTACCACTCCATTTTTTTTAATTGTTTGAGGTATAAAATTTATTACATATTACCTCATGATTTAATACCATCTGGGTATGGGCATTTCTGATCAAAACAACAAGGACTTTACCGCTTTAAAAAAATCACTAAAAATAAATTTTGACTGTCATGTATTTAACCTTGAATCAAAAGTGGTACACATATATAATAAGACAACACATTTTGTAAATTAATTAAAACATTTACAATGTTATTCAAAATTAAGATGCATAAGACTATTATAAAATCTCTTGCTCTAATTTTGCATTGCAAAGTTTATCATTCATAGTAGGAGGTAATTTAATTTCATAAAGTTTTTTTGTGTGGTTTTATTTCAAATTTTTAGTTTGGTCACATTCTCCAACCTCATATGATGATGTCTATTTTTTTACTATCTTTTTTTTCATGTTATATATTGAAAATGAAATTTTTTTGTAGGTTTAATAATGCTTATGGATAAAATATTATTTATCTTTATACTTGAGTGGTTTGTAATGTCTTTTTATTTAACATTTGTTATATTGGGCCAAAATCAAGGATTGTTCTAGATAGGATTGAATGTATGAAGAAAACTCTTTATGGAGTATTGAAATTAGAAGAATAATTGAAAATATAAGAAGCTCCTTTTCACAAAAAAAATTGTATTCATATCATTCACAAAAAGGTACATTATATAATGAGGAATTAGGTCACCCAAAAAGGTAATTAACTCAATTAATAATTAGGAAATGACTTAAATTACATTTCCCCTAATAACCTATTATTAACCAAAGCAAGCTAATTAGACTATGTAGGTAAAACCACATAGTGGGAAAAATCCTACACTAACAACCCCCTTAAATATAGCTTAGGTGGGTACAATAATTAATTCATAGTAAAAATCCATGATAAGGTACCCAAGTACATAGAAAATAGAGAAGACTAGAATCCCCATAGATGATGTTGAAGATACTTACAATAAAGATCACAAAATGACCATGTTCTATGATGAGATTCTTTTCTTGAAGATTGAACAATCTCCATTCACATTGAATTATATTCCATTGCTTTACCAGGGTTACAATAAGATAGGTGTACTAAAATTCTATCCATTCCATAATGAATGATGAAGGCATCAGTACCAAGATCTCTAAAGGTAGTCCAAATAAGATCTATGGCATAGGTCTAGTAAGATCATGTACAAGAACTAAATGTAATGCCATTAAAGTGAACATGTCATAATAATGGCATGGAAATTTCACTAAAATAATGTCCATGTGAAAATAAGATTATGGATCAACAATTCTTAAAACTGAAGAAGAGACTATAGATGAAACACATGGATCATAGAGTGAGTATAGATAAGAAGCGACATGTTATCAATGTTCTCAGTGGGTGCACTCACTCTATACATGAAGATGAGATGATATTTGAAAGAAAAAATATATGAAGGCTCTATAAGAGTAACATTTTATAGTGGAACTTATGTATACTTTGTAAAAAGAAAATAAAGGTCTAGAAAAAATCCATTCACCAATGGTGGCTTGACAAAAATAAGAACACTATCCATCTAGAATGTGCCATCTTAAAAAATATAATTAGGAAGAATAAGAGTGATGAAAATATTATAAATATCTCTAAAAAAAGTTTGAGTGCTCCAAATAGTGGAGGGACACTCTATGTAGTCCACATGGTGGTATGGATCCTATGAAACATGCATGAATAAGTGACCATAGACACAATCACAAGTGTTGGCTAGGTCATTGTATTGACAAAGGTCAGTTAGGGAAAGAACTATCCATATAGAAATGGAATATGGCCTTATTCTATGAGAAATAATTCCATGTACATCTTCCATGAAACATATTTGGTCTTCCAATAAGAACCACTAGAGTAAAAATCACATAATTCCATATGGTCCTAGTTGGAGATAAGTGAGTTGACATGACCACAAGTAACCATGAAAACTCAATTTGATGGACATCAGACTCAACAAAAATTGAATCCAAATGAACAATCTGTGTAATAGTCATCAAATTCACCCCAATATTACATTGGCTAGATTTTTATATGTAGCACATGTACAATCAACACATTTAAGTGCATACACAATCAACATGTATATAGAAGTAACATAAGTGTGTTGAAGAGAAAGAGAAATATAACCTCCCTAAAACTATAGAGGATCAATTTTACAAGGCTCAATAATATCATAAATGTATATATCTCAAAAAAACTTACACTTTCAAAAATTATTGTACTTAAGAAGGAGATATCGACTAAAAATTATGTAAGTTTGAAATTCTTTAAAATAACACTCACCTTGAAAATTAAATATTATTGGCCTGCAAAATATTTGAATCAAATTTTCATAGAAAATTTAAGCTCCCTTGGGTTAGTATGACTAAGGGAAAAAATCCCATTTGACTAAGGGATAAGATCTAATATGAATAATCCCTCTTGATGATGTCACTCTACACTATGATGTGACTTAGGGAGTGATGCCACTCCAAACTTGATACCATTTTTCAAATGGATATTATTTAATTTCACTAGATTGAATTTAATATCCTTATGGCTATTTCTATGTGAAAATTGGGTGGTAATAAAGGTAGCATGCTTCTATAGGGGTTAGAGACCACTTAAGTTAGTTTCAGGGGTGGAAAAATTTGGTATGCATGTAGGCATAATTGTTGAGTTTAGATAGATGTACAAGAAGGGGTCATAGGTTCTGATAGGCATGCAAGCAATGGTTAAGAGTTCTAAAATCCATGCAAGTAGGGGTCATATGGTCTAATATATCCACAACCAAGGGGAAAAGTCTATCTAAGTACCAAAAAGTGATGGAAAGGGTGAAAATGTCTAATGAGTGGTAGAAACACACCAAAGTACCTATAGGGTTAAAAACTCTATCAAATCCAAAAAAAAATTCATATCTACATATTCAGTAAAACTTCAATAAAAATATCAAAGGCCCACCTAATTTTTAAAAAAATAGAAAAACCCAAAAAATATTTTTCCTCGAAGTCATCATATGTATAGATTTTTGTAAAATTCAAAAATAGCCTTCAAACCCTCCAAAATGGTCAAAAAATTTATGTCACAAAACTAGGCCGTATTTAAATATATTCATAGGTTTTAACACCATTCATATTCAATGAAATTATATATTTTTTATTTTTAAATGTTAGATATACAATTGCATAGATTTTGTAGAAATCCCACCAAACCCTTGAAAACCAAAATATATGAAAAGATACTAAATGAGATAGAATGTTAGATCTCACAAGAAAGGTTATGACATTCAACTACAAGAAAGCCTCTAATACCATGTTGTAATGGGACATAATCAATAATGTTTTTAGATAGGATTGAATATATGAATAAAACGCTGCATGGAGTAGAGAAATTAGAAGAACAAATCAAAATAGAAGAAGCTTATTTTCACAACAAAAAAATTGTATTAGCCCCATTAGACAAAATGTATATAGGAAGGTACATTATATAGTGAATAATTAGGTCACCCAAAAAGGTAATTAAATCAACTCATAATTAGGAAATGACATAAAATATATTTCCCCTAATGACCTATTATTAACCTAAAGTAAGATAATTAAACCATTTAGGTAAAACCTCGTAGTCGTAAAAGGCCTTGTTGGCAATAGGATTATCAATGATGTCAAAAGGGACATTATGAGAATGTCACTGATGTCAAAAGGGAGATCATTATCATTATGGATGTTATTGATGTTTACGGTTAATTATGGTAATTTGAGGATGTGCAAAGGATCCTATCAAAGGCCAAGGATGATTTGAATGCTTGTGTGCATGAGTAGAATTCATCTGATTCTTCATATTGTTCATCTATAAATTTTGGGTCTATAGAGAAAAATATGAGTAAGAAGATTGATGATGTCACCATTACCATGTGTGGATGAGTCTGGGGTAGTTGGTCATATAGTTATGATCACATTAGTCCCTAGTTGTTATGCACTAGATTTGAGGACATGTGATGAATTGTAGTATATGATGAATATTTGGATGGAATCCCCTATATAACAGGATTATATGTGATAAATTATAGGACATGTGATGAAGTGCATCAAAATTTATGCAATAACAAAGTTGATGTTCGAGGAAATTATAAGCATAGTTACCTTTGTGGTAGAAGAATATGAGTGAAAATATTAATGGAATTATATCTCACATGCACAAAGGATTTAGGAATAAATGATCATATAGGTTTGTTCATTATCATGCCTAATTTATATAGTCCAAATTTTAGAACAAGTAGATAAACAAAGAAAAAGATATAAAGGTGCAAAGCTAGGCTTCCAAGAATATTGAGATTGTCCCTATACTTAGTCAAATCTGCACAAGGTAAAGCTTGAGATTGTTATAAGATCTAATGGTGAGTGATAAATTGTATGTTGAAGATCCAATGATGTTTAATGAAGTCAATAAGTTAAAGGCACCTGTGAGTAAATGCTTTAGTGACAAGTGAAACAATCATGGAGCTTTAATAGTAAATCTATGATGCAGTTCAAAGTCAAATAGTTAATGATCAATCGAACGATGACAAGTGTTTCAATTAAGGGATTTGAAAATTATGTGTAGAAGGCACATGATAATTCCAATTATCACATGTGTAGGAATTTGTCATAGATAATGTTCTATCTTGTGAAAAGATCAAACAATGAGCATGTGATCATACAATGAAGATCCAATAGAGTGAGTGGACACAAATGGGATAAAGTGCTCGATGTTTAATGATATAGAGGTGAGTTGAAGATCTATCTAGTTTGATGAGATCAAAAAATCATATTCTTTCCAAAATCTCCAGAAGAAATGTGATTATACTAAGTGCTCGATGTTTATTGTTAGACAAAGGTAAAGTTTGTGCATCTTTGAAGATCTAATGGTACATAGAAGCTTAGATCAAAAATATCAATAGACGTATTTTAAAGGTTAGAACATTAAATTTTGAAAGCATCCAAATATTAAATAGAGTGCATAAACCTATTAGACCTTGATCCAATAGATGCATTTTAGAGTTAAGTTATTTGAATGAGAACCCTCAGATCATGGCATGTAGCATAAGATCAAAGGTCAAGATTTAAATATCTATTCATTCCAATGATTAGGTAGAGAAAAATTCAAGAAAGATGCATTACATGACATAAATAAATATATAGATCATTATGATCAATCAAATTTATGTAACAAAGTATGTGCATCAAGACTAGAGCTAGATAAATGCTAAATATAGCTAAAGATAGAGAATCATGGTCATGGCATAAGGTTCCAAGATGTGATAAACTCGTAGATTAAAAATATCCAAATATTGAGCATGATGTGCTATAGACCATATGTGAACACAAAAAAAAAATCAAAACCTAGATTAAAAGATAATATATATGTGAAATTTAGGATACAGTAAAACTTATTGTTATTACTAGAATTATGTCAAATAAAGAATATAGAGACATAGAGAAAAAATAACAAAGTGGTTATAGAGAGTGAGAAAGTGTGTCAAATAAAAAATATGTAAACATAAAAAGATAGGGGTAGAAAGCAGGAAAGGCATAGAGATAATGTGCAAAGCATGAGTAGTTATGGATTAGACCTATAATATAGAACTAAAGTTTGGTCCATTTATGAATCAACATTATAATTTGGAGTTATAGTTCTATATATCTATTTGGTTGATACATTCAACTAAACTAAGTTGGTGATCAATTAGGGGATTGGTATCTCCTTAGGGTTGGTGCCTTTAAACATTGTAACCAATGAGGTTAAGCTGACTTGGTGCTCAAGTAGGGAGTGGATGCTTCTTTAGAGTGGGTGATCTTAAACTAGGGGATTGGTGTCTGCTTAGCGTTGATGGCCTTAAATGTGCAGCCAATGAGGTTTTGAATATGAGGATAGAATATAATATTAGATTCTAACATATATTCTCACTATGGTTTTCACCTTTGGGTTTTCCATGTATAAATACAGTGTCATGTGTATTTTTTTTGTGTGATCTTTGCATATTTGATGTAATCTGCATATGATTTTTAATCTATTTTAAAAATTATTTAAAGATTTGATTTTAGTTGATATACTAATTCACTTCCCTCTTAGTAGATAGTTGTGTTCTAACAATTAGTATCAGAGCCCTGGTTCTTTAGAAGAAGCTTAATCACTCAGGTAGATCTTGGATGGTGAATACAAATGTCTAGCCAAGAAGGATATTCATCAAAGAAAGCACCTCTCTTTGATGGATCGAATTATACATTTTGAAATATAAGAATGGAATCATATCTATCTTCATTAGGGTTTGATGTATGGATGCCTATTGTAAATGGATATATAGCTCCTACTATAATTCCTACTGATCAAGCTTCAAACAAGGCATATGAGAGCAATGTCAAGGTTAAAAATTATATACTTTATGGATTGTCTAAATTAGAGTTTGTAAAAGTGATGCATTGTCCAAATTCATAAGACATCTAAAACAAGTTGAAAGTCATCTATGAAGGTAATGATAAAGTAAAACAAGGTAAGCTAGAAACATACTGAGGTATGTTTGAAACTCTTAAAATGATTGAATAAGAGAAAATTGTGGACTACCCTCTCAGAGTAGATGAAATAGTCAATTAAATCAGAGGCCTTGGAGAAGAAAAGAAAAAATTAGTCATTGTCAAAAAGGTCCTAAGATCTTTGCCATCAAGTTATGACTCTAAAATCTCTACAATAGAGGAAGCAAGAGATATGGATGAACTCACTGTTAATGAGTTGTATGGAACTTTCATTGCCTATAAGATGAGAATAGGAGATCAAGATACTTACAAGAGAGAATATTTATTCAAAGCATCCAATAAACTAAAAGTAGAATCATCTACATTCAGATCTAAGGAGATTGATGGCGAAGAATCCAACTTTGTCAAAATATTAAAAATAGGGTAGGGAAAGTACAAAGATAAGTTACCCTTTAAATTCTTTAAATTTAGTGAGGTAGGAAATTTTGTTGCAAAATATCATTAAAAAAAAGGGATAACTATGAGAAAGAAGAGGATAGCAAAAATATGAAACCCCACTATTCTAAAAGAGGAACTTCTTCAAAAACAAGAAAGGTTTGTATATAAGAGAAGATAGTGACTCATTGGATGATAGTGATATTTAAGATGATAGTCATGATTGTGCATTTGTGGCTAAGGTAAATGAATCCCTATTCATGGCATTAGGATTAAATTAGGTAGATCTAGAGAAAGAAGATGTTGAAGTCTATGATGAAAAAGAGGAAGGAGAAGTGGACCTAGAGTGTGAACTCATATGTGCTCTAAATGAGATTGACATACTGAGAAAAGAGAACTCAAAGTAGAAGTAGCTTGGACAAAATGAAATTGAAAATATATCCAAAAGTCTTGAAAGATGTAATTAGATGATAATAAGCCTTAAGACACAAGTTGAAGAGGCTACAAGAATAAAATATGTAATCAAAACTGAACTACAATTTAAATCTAATGAATGCATGAAGCTAGAAGTAGAGATAGTGGATTTGAGAAAAGATATTGAAAATACTAAAGAAAAAATAGGCAAAGGTCTAATGTTGAAAGAAGGATTAGACATTTTTGATGAATTTATCAACTCTCAAAATCCATCAAAAGGGAAATTTTGTCTTGGTTATGAAAAAGGAAAAAGTACCATAACTAGTACATCTTCAAAGTTATATGAAAACTTCAAAGCATAAGGAGGATTAGGAGCAAATAAAGAGAAATCTCTAAGGATACAAAGACAGACACAAGAACTACTAATGTGAAGAAGGCTAAAGGTGAAAAGAATCCTAAAGAAAGGAAAAAGACTAATGAGTCCATCTCTACAAACTCATAGAATTTGTACAAGACAAATGTAGCTAATGTCGATGGTTTCCAAAGAGTGAGAGACATGAAGAAGTCAAATTCAAGAATAACTCCCCATCCTACACAAAGAAAAGCTATGACTATGTATTTTTCATTTTTGTATGGATATTATTGTAGCTGAAATCAGTTTAGTCCTAAGTCTAGTAAATGTAGAATTATATCTAAAAGGAGAAAACAAATTGTGAGCAAGAATTAATTTTCACCCTTGTTAGATAAAAATGTGATATGATATAATTGCAATAATTTTGGTCACATAGCTAAACAATGTAAAACAAGCTTTTTAAGACCAAAATTAAAAATAAAGGCATGATTCTCAATGTGAACAAAGGTTCATAAGTCTCTAAAAAAGGGTAAAATATGACATATAAGAAACCTAAGCATGCATGAAAAATGAAAGATCAAGCCATGATGGAGAATGATATAGATGTTGGATAATCTCAAGATCTCTAAATGTCTGCTCATGTTGAAGATGAAAATACCAAGTTCAAGGAGAAGTCCAGGCTAGTGGCCAAGGCTATTTATGAAGTGTCTACAAAATCAAGTGATCATATTGTTGTTGTTGAGCAAGTTACATGCATAGAACATCAATTTTCTATGCCTAGTGATGAGATTCTGAGATGCAGGAAGATTGATCAGATAAAAAAGTATATCATGAATCTATGTTTTTTCCATGTATTATTAATCCAATTATAGAAGAAAAGGAGAACATTTTAATGGACAAACATGTTACTTATCTTAAGCTAAAGAAGAAGAACCATAAAAACAAGATGACCAAGGAGGAAAAGGAATATGTGAAGTTATGGGTAACTCATAGTTTCACATTGTTCTAGGACATTGTGGAGTATAAGGTATCTTTATCTATACTTATTAAGAGACTCCTTTTAGTAGATAAGTAAGTGTCGATGTGTATACAGTGTCTATAGGGATAGAATGAGTGTTTCCATGTGACATAATGATACATCTTATGTATATGGTCAGTTTACAAGTTTAGATGAAGAGTGTGATGGTTGTCTCCTAATGTCAAATAAGTATCAGAGGTTAGCATAAGGGTTCTAATGAAAAAAACCCCTTGATATTATGTATCCTTGGTTATAAAATGAGTTGGGTCACCAAACATGGATAAAATGTGTAGAATGATGATATACATGTGCTAAATGAATTTATGGTGTGTTATAGGTAATCCATTAATGTAAAGATAGAGCATGGATTTAGGGGGAGATAACTAAGGTAACATGAATAGCTTGAGGAACTTTGTAATTGGTTAGGTCCTAGGGTCAGAGGACTGTGTAGTTGAATACAAGAAATAAATTGGGAATGGTAGCTCCTACATCACATCACTAGATATTAATGATAGTGAATGAGTTCATGGGTAGGATCATAAAACCTTTGTTAATCCATAGAACAAGAGAGAAATGTCAACTCATGTATGCATACTTTTACAAATTTTTAATGATTTTATGGTTGAAAATTCTTTTAAAAACTATTTTATTTGATAAAGGGAGAGAAAATTTGGACAAACAATGAGAAAGTTGCAGCCCCTTTACCATTGATTTCAAAGGGAGAGAAAAAGAGTGAATTATCTCTATTGGAGAAAATGTGCAAATGCTGAAGAGATCAGAGCATATATCCATTACCTAAGAGGGTGCAAGTTTAGTCTGAACAACTTTAGTTCATACTCATTAGAAGATAATGTAAGCGATGCTAGAGAAGGAGTAGAATATTAAAATATTAGAGAATTTAGTTTTCCATAAATGAAAAAGGGGGAGATTACTATAAATATGATTGTCATTGATGTCAAAAGGGATATTATGAGCATGTCATTGATGTCAAAAGGGAGATCATTAGCATTATGGATGTCATTTATGTTCAGGGTTTAGTATGGTGATTTTAGAATGTGTAAGGGATCCTATCAAAGGACAGTGATGATTAGAATACTTGTGTACATGATATAATTCATCTAGTTCTTCATATTGTTCATCTAGACATTTTAGGTGTATAGAGAAAAAATTGAAATAGATAGATTGTTGATGTCACCATTGCCATGTATGGATGAGTCTGGGTGAGTTGGTCATATGGTCGTGATCATAATAGTCCACAGTTATTATGTGCCAAATTTGAACACATGCGATGACACATGATAGAATATATGTGGGTGGAAATTTGGCTACTTAAACAAAATTCACTAACTTTCAACACTTAACCAAATTTTGAAAAGGGCTAAATAGAGCTAAGTAAGCATGTTGATAAGGTAAAGATTCATACATATGGAGGTGTCAAGAAAAAATGATCATATGGTTTGTTTATTTTTGTGCATAATTTATATACACTAAATATTAGGTCACGTGATGTTGCACAACAAAAGATATGCATGTGAAAATTTGTGCTCTCGAGCATTTTGACAGTGTTTTCCCACATTTGGTCAAATTTGTAGATGGCGAGAAAAACTCTGTAGGCATTTTTATGATGTCATATATTAAATGTATGAAGACTTTAGGAGAAGATGGATATATGGATGGAATCCCTTATGTAAGAGGATCATTTATGCTACATTATAGGTCATGTAATGAAGTGCATCAAAAGCTATGCAAGAATAAAATTGGTATTCCAGGCAGTTCTATGTATAGTTAGCTCCATGGCTAAATAATATGAGTGAGAAGATGAGTGGTATTATATCTTAAAAATTTTAAGGATTCAATAATAAATGAGTAAATGGGTTTTTTCATTATCATGCATAGTTTATATGGTCCAAATTTTAGAACAGGTAGATGAGCAAAGCAAAAGACATGAAGGTGCAAAGTTGGCCTTCTAGGAATTTTGAGATGGTCCCCATACTAAGTCAAATACACAAAAATTAAATCTTGATCTTGTTATAATATATAACGATGATCACTTAATCATACATGGAAGATCCAATGATGAGTAATGAAGTCAATAAGTCAAAGGCACCTGCTAGTAAACGTGTTAGTGACAAGTTTCACAATCATGAAGCTTGAATAATTAATATATGGTGTGGTTTAAAGTAAAATACTCAATGATCAATGTAAGGATACTAAGTATCTTAATATAAATAACTATAAGGAATGTGTATAAGGAAAACTCTAATGCCAAGTGTCATATGCGCAAGATCTTGTCGACGATAAAGTTTGAGCTTGTCAAAAGATCAAAATATGAGCATATAATCATGCAATAATGATCCAATAGAGTGAGTGGAATAAAATGGGATAAAGATATATATGCTTGATAATATAGAGGAAATTTAAAAACCAAGATAATTTGATGAGATTGACAAAGCATATTCATTCTAAAGGCTTAGGAAGTAATAAGATTAGACTAAGTGATCGATGTTTAATGTTAGATAAAGGTAAAGTTTGTGCATCTTTGAAAATATAATGAAACATAGAAACCTAGATTATAAAGATCAATATATGGATTTTAAAGGTTGGAACATTAAATTTTGAAAGTGTACAAAAATTTAACGGAGCACGTAAACCTGTTAGAGCTTTATCAAATGGACACAGTTGAAAGTTAACCAATTTGAATGAGAATTGTCAGATCATGGCATGTAAAATAAGATAAAAGGTCAATATTTAAATATCTATTCATCCCAATGGTTAGGTGAATAAACATGTAGGAAATATTCATTACATAAAATAAATAATGATATAGATCATTGTGATTGATCAAAGTTTTGTAATAAGGCATGTGCATCAAGACTAGAGCTAGATAAGTGCTAAATATAGTAAAATATAGAGAAACATGGCAATGGTGTGTGATTCTAAGACATGGGGAACTTGTATATTGAGTAAAGTCCAAGATTGATCCCGATGTGTTACAGTCCAAGTGTGAACACATAAAAGAAATCAAAACCTAGATCAAATGATTATATATATGACATCTAGGATACAGTACAAAATTTTGTCATTACTATAATTGTGTCAAATAGATAATATAGAGACACAAATATAGAGGAGAAGAGAGGATACAGAGATTGATGAAGTGTGTTAAATAGAAATTATACATAAACAAAGAGAGAGGGGAAGAGAGGAGGAAAGGCACAAAAATAATTTATAATGCATGAGTAGTTAGAGACTAGATCTATAATATAAAATTAAAATTTGATCCATTTATGAATCAACATTATCATTTGGAGTTTTAGCTCCATAGATATGATTTTTTAGTTCCATAAATTAAGCTTGTTGGTGCTCAGTTAGGGGATTGGTGTCTCCTTAGGGTTAGTACCTTTAAACATTATAACCAATGAGGTTAAGCGGATTTGGTGCTCAGCTAGGGAGTGGGTGCTCTTAAACTATGGGATTGGTGTCTCTTTAGGGTTGGTACCATTAAATGTGTAGCTTGTGAGGTTTTTACTATGAGGATAGATTATAATAGTAGATATAGTAGATATTCTCATCATGGTTTTTCCCTTTGGGTTTTTCTTGAATAAATATTGTGTCATGTGTATTTTTATGTGTGTGATCTATGCATATTTGATTTAATCTACATATGTTTTTTAATCTATTTTAAAAAGTATTTAAAATACTGATTTTAGTTGATATACTAATTCACTTCCCCCTCTCCCAGTAGATAGTTTTGTTCCAACAAGCCTACACTAACAATATTCCTGAGATTACTCCCAATTTTAGGGTTGGAGATCATAAAAATGTAATTATAACTAAGCACCTTAGGTGATGAATATGAATTGATGCATGACATGAAATATATATACATAGAGATTTTATACTTTAATATTTTCATTTTTTATGTAACATTTGTGAAAAATATGCTACATGTCCTTACAAAATAGATATGTTACATGTCAACATAAATATCCATTATAAAATGATTATGAGCACTATAGTTTTTATAAAATATTATGTAATTATTATAATAATATTATTATCTTAAATAATATCATAAGCACTTAATTAAATAAAATTAAAAGATAAAGAGAAATCCCTCCTGGTGTTTCATTCACCATTGTGGCAATTGTTAGTTTAAGTTTGGTCTTAATGTAATCAATTTTGCTATCAACAGTCTATATAGACTTAGGTAAAATTTTTAAATCTATATAGTTTAAAGTCTTTAGTAATTTCATTTTTCATTTTTTTCTTCTTGTGATAAAAAATTCAGGGGTGTAGTGTGCCTCCTTAGGATAAATTTTGTCTAAATTTACAAAAGGTCATCTAATAAAAATTTAGAATCCATGTCTAAATGAAATATTATAAGGCACACATTCTTATGTAAAACCAAAATTATATTTAAATTTAAGTTTTTAGGGAGACATAACGGAGAAATTAGGTTTTGTCAAAAAATGAGGGAAAATAATTTAGCACTTGGGAAGTAAGAACACATTTATTGTTAATTAACAAATATATATGAGAAACGTTTGATGGAATATTACTATGATTGATAGATGTAGATGAATTAATCAAGTGGGAATCCATGTATTGAAAATTTATCAAAATCATTGACTTGGGCTATCTTATGCTTCTTTGCATCATATAGAATTTGTACTAACCTAAACGTGGTCACAAATACTTGATCATGACTATTTTACTCATTTTTTTCCATAATTAACTTGTATATTTTATCAGTACCTATATTGTTATTTTACCATGTCCTAAGCCTAATAACGGACCTATTATATCTTATAACTATCATTTGTCACAAACCTAAATGTGTAGACACTATTTCTAAAGAGGGAACATACATAGGATAACTGTTATTTTACTTTTGAAGAGGGAGAAGTGTAGGGTAGAACCTTGAATGCTATTTTTTAACTATACATGACTAGTTTAACATATAAATATATAATTTGGTATCTTCACTCACCTCAAAAAAGGATCATACATAGTGTCTTATCTTAAAGATTAAGTTAAAAAAATAAATTACATATATAAGAAAAGATAGTGTTTATTTAGCCAATCATAGTTCATACTTATTTTATACTCAAAAAGTAGTTTCAAACAATAGTGTTCCATCTAAATAATAGTGTATACCATAGTTTTTAGGAGTAGCATGTTGTCATTCTAGCATTTAGAAACATTATTTTCTATAATTCTTTGAATTATACGTAGTTTTTAGAATGTCTTTCAATATCTACTCATTAATAGTTTTAAGATTTATGCATAGGTTATCACAAATTATAATAATAATTGTGGACATTGTGTTCATCATGTTTTTAATAATATTACACATTTTTACTTATATATTCAATTAATTTAATTCAATTATCAAAATTAGTTTACTTAAATATAAGAACGGTTGCATGTGCGCAACACAAGATCATTTTCTTGATAAATTTTGCATCAAATTTTGCAAAAGAAATACTAATTCATGTAATTATCTATGATACATATACTATACTCATATCATGCTATTTTTGAACCAATTTTTTCACTATAAATGAATCTTATACTATCTGCAGTGGTTGATTCATCTTTCTGCACCAATTTTTACACAAGAATGATCTATTGGAATTCAAATGGGGATTTCAAGCTACTTTACTACCTTGAATATCCAATGATATATTCAAGCACATATTTAGTTCTTAATAATATTATCCTTTCAATGAGGATTTAGGCATGCATAGTCTTATCTAGGTGTTTTCAAAGAAAATAAATATTGAAGGGTTTCACACTCTCTAGTCAACAAGTTTTCATAATAAAAAACAATGGTTCATATATCCAAACATATGTATTATTATTATTATTATTATTATTATTATTATTATTATTATTATTATTATTATTATTATTATTATTATTATTATTATTCAATATTTTTATCCTAAGTAGGGGCTAATTTTTACATATTACATTATAAGTTTTCATGAAACATAGTTCAGTGTGTGGCCTATATACAAGGCTATTATTCATTTAGGTAAGTTTAAGTATAAAATTATTTATTTTACTCTGTTACTTTCAACTTGATGCATTTATAAAATAAAATGAAGGGGGGGGGGATGTATACACCAAAATTAACATTTAATACTAAAAAAATGCAATTTTGACCACTTCTTGTACACAATTAATTTATGCTCAATTCCACAATTTTTAACCACTATCCATCAACTTATACGTGAATGACCCTATAACTCAAGGAAACTATCACACATGATATTACTAATCCTTCATACAAACATTCTAGACTCACTATATGACTAATTTCCATGTCCAATTTAGGTTTCTCTTTTACTTAGATGAGGTTACCCCTTCAAGATAATCAAGTTTTCTAGTAGTGCCCAAATTTATTGGTTTCATCCTCCCACAAAATAATGTATAGTTTATCAAATTCAAAGTCACCAGAATGGGAAATTGTATATGTTTTTGAAGTCCTATTTGAAGGAATTCCAAAAATGTTACTATAAAAATATATTTTCTAACCATTTTTTCACTACAAGATCCCATGATTAAAGATCACCATAATATATATCAACACATTGAGAATAAAATATCAACTCATCCTAATTCTAAGTCTTTCCATCCCAAAGAGCCTTGATCTAGGTCTAAATACAGATGAAGGTCGCACCTATTTTTTTAAGAAATTAATCACACTAGTATTGCATGAATATATAAAATTACACTAGTATTTGACACACATCTCCATAGCATGGGAAAATAACATGGAGTATGACCTGTCCTTAGAGTATTGGTCTGTATGTAATGCTCAATACAAGGGGTGTTGAGGTCAAGTAAAAATTTATCTACTAACCCATTTTCCTATTTATTTTAGTTATTTATCACTATGTAATCATCTAGGGTTACAAGTGAATAAGAAGGTACACAATGATTTCCATAACAAATCAAGCAAATTCTAATCACACACAGAAGACCTATAGGGTAAGATGCATTGATTGAAATTTACATATAGTTAAAAAATGGTACCAAACATTAATGCACATTAAATATGATAGCAAATGTTGAACTCATCCAAATAACAAGACCATGTCCTAGGTAGATGTGAATCTATATTTCTTATTCATAGTGACTTCACACATTTCAAGAAAATATTACATTATCCCTATCACAATCTATCATATCTAATTTCTAGGAATGTTATGTATCTTAGTTCTTTCCCATTTTATCATTTGCTATAAATAATAAGTTTCAAATTAGTCTTCTGTGATTTTTTCAAATCTTATACATTTGTATTTTACTCAATCATTTTTTATTGGATCGACACTTTGTTTAAATTTCTAATTTGAATAAAATATATAAAAAAATCTAATTAATGAATTTAAATCTGGTATTATGTAATTGATATAGAGTTTTGACATTTAATAAATAATAATGTGCGATAATGAAACATTCCTCTAAATATGAAATTGAAAACTTGGTCCAAGATGGCTTGGGAACCTCATACAAAAATTTAGACTTGATTATAATAGAGTGTATGAAATGTTGGGATGTTTTTTAGATGTTAGTGCCAAAATTGACATGAAATAATTGAGCCCTTTTTAAGTATAAATATCTAATTTTTAAATCCAAGTTGAATTCAAATCTGATGATCTTAAAACCCTTGTTCGAATTTCCCTAGCTTAGGCCCTTTAGTTTAAATTCAAATTTGGTGGGAACAATTTATGTAGGAACGCTTTAAATATACAATAGACTTAGTTTAATTTTATACAAAGGTTTACTCATGTTTATTAACATGACCAAGAATTAGTCTAAAATTGGTATTTGGTCCCTCTTATCTATTATCATGGACTAGTTAATGCTTGGACCCTTTATTATAAACTTATCTCAATGTCCTATCCTGAAGCTTCTATCATATACAAAAAGCCCTTTGGCTAAGACTTTATATTACGTTCTTTATTCCCCAAAATATGACTTAATTATTTTCATTATTAACTTGGAGCCAATCATAACTAACCTAGTAGATCACAATCGAATGGTGCACATTAACTTAGGGAAAGATGATCTAATGATGCATGATCGAAGATGAAAATTAAAAAATACTCAAGACAAGCATAAAAGTGACAAGTGTTGAGCTCACAGTGCAGGGTTAAAATCTTGAGCATGTTACCATCAATCAATCATACACAGTAAACCATACAAATTTTGATCAATGATAATAAATAGGTCAAGACTTCAACAAATCCCTAGGATGAGCAAGAAGATGACAAGTGTCAACATCATGGTAACCCTATCATATATCTAATGGTAAGCAGATGTCAACAAGTTAAAGATCCTTTGAAGGGATGCAAGAAGGACATGTTTCTTAATCTTAGTGAGCGATGAAGAAAATCAATGGTTTATGGTTGATCATGCATCTAGTATATTGATGACATTAATGATAACAAACCTTTTAAAATATTTGGGTCCAATGTGGTAGTGACATGTGTCATAACTATGATAAACTTGATATAGATCAATGGTCAACATTCAATACTGGGTTTAGAGGATCATTGGTATGAGATGAAGGTGGATATTTTAATGGAGTTCAAAATGAATGTATAGGTAACATGTGTCAAGTCCATAGATCACAATTAAATCTATAGAATATTTAGAAGATCCAATGATGTGAGTAAAGAATTAACAGTTTAATGGGGCTGGAGATATAACAAGAGGCTACCATGTGGCATGATAGCATTCAAGCAATTGATAGTATTCACAAGTTACATAGGGAACATATGCAGGTACCAAGTGGAAGGATCTTGGAGGCCCAAATCAAGATCACTGGCCAATAATAAATTCAAGTCTCTAAGGCCCCATAAAATATCTACAATGCTTATTTGATCTAGATTCAAGATTACACAACAAGGTGACACGTATCTAAGGGTGAAAAATAATAAAATTTTAAAAAACTACTAAACAACCTAATATGGTGATGCCCCATAGAGATACATGTCATGTTTAAGAATCTTGTGCAAGGTATTTAATAGATATTTCCCACTAATAGCATGTTGACTAGTCAAATTGAAAATCGAGTATGGTAACTCCACAATAATATTGAGGATTTGAAAGCAATTTCAAATTGAATGGATGGTTATAGGTCATGTGGGTAGAATTAGAGAAAAGAATGGGTTTCCAAAAATATTAAATGTTAATTCTAAAAGTGTGAGCCTAGTGAATATATGATACATAAAACCCATTGGTCATTATAGAACATATATATAACATGTTTGCATCATGAATAGAGAATGGGGGGTATTATGATTCATTGGTTTATTGAGGTATATTTAAAGTTTAAATCTCATGGATGAAACATACTTCTTGACAATAAATATTATAGATAGATACCTTTCAAGAAAATGGAATAATGAGAAAGCACTTGTAACCTATTGGTGTTACTTTTATGCTTTTGGGATGCCAATATGAAGGGGTTTATGTTCATGTAGTTGATGATTATGTGTAGAACTTAGATAAATCCTACATACAAGATAATGTTTTAAAAATGGAAAAGTCAATTATCAATGCATTACAATTCAATATGGCCTTATTAATCCCTTATGTTCTCATTAGAAGATTTCCTTAAGGGAACTTCCTAGGGGAACTACAAGTGCCAATTGCAACTTGGTAATTTATAAATTACAAATTTACGAGAGCGGCCATCACTTATGCAAATAGGTCAAATCTTTAAAATGATGCATTTATGCATTAAATATATATATATATATATATATATATATATATATATATATATATATATATATATATATATATATATATGAAGGAAACCTTAAAAGGGCAAATATGTGAAAAGGGAAAATTTTCAAAATGCAAAACATGAGGAAACAAGTTAGAATCAAAAGGCAAAAAGGTAATATAACCAAATTTTGCATTTTTAATTTACTTTGATTGTCTGAGGTCCTCCATGGGGGAGATATTGTAGGTTTTCAAGATCAAGGTGGGCCACTCCAAATAAGGTCTATCAAGCACAATGGATCTAGAATATTCCCAAACCATCATTACAAGTGTAGGTTGTTTCATGACATGCATAAAGGGAAGGGAAATTGTCTAGAAGTTTCCAGTCATCCAAGTAAGTGATCAAGGGGATCCTAAAGTATTTACACATAAAGAGAAAGTTTGTTTGGCCTCCACCATGAATATTCTCCTTATAGCTCATGTTAAATTCATCTCTAGCCAGGAAATCAAACGATTTTATCTAAATCTTTACCATTTCTTATTAAGGTAGTTGTAACAATGATTTTCATTGTAACTACATGAAGATTCCAAGAGTGGAAAAATATTTTTTCCATCTAGGAGTATCTTGGTAGGACTTCAGAAATTTCAAGTTGAAACCCTCACTCTCAAATATGAAATGGGTAAAGTATTATAAATAGAGGGCTTCTCCTCTATTCTAAAGGTTGGTTATTTTCAATTTTTTTCATTTCTCTCTCTATGTCTAGTCTCTTGAAAATTTTGGGATCCATTATTATGTGTAAATCTTGTCTCTCTTACTAAGGTGTTTGTAGTTGTACAACCATTAGCAAGCTTTGAGAGCATATTTATGTCTCCCTTGTCAAAAGAGTAAACTCACCATGCTTGTCCCCTTGGAAACATTTTGAAAAACTAATGTATGTAGGATTTATTTTGAATTTAATGAAAATACTTGTGACCCTTTTATATTTCCTATTAATGAAGTGTAGTGATATGTTTTACAAGTTATTTTTATTAGATATTTGGGTTTGTGTTCACTACTAGTTGTCATTTTGAGCATAGATCTGGGTTATAAATCCTGTTTGTAGTTTAACTTGGAAGTATGTTATTGAATGAACTTTTAAGACACCCTAGGTCTATGTATTTGATAAGGAAAAATGTTTGAAATTTTAGTTGTAGTGTATGCTCTAGGGTTTCATGGATCATTTGGTAGTTCCCATTATCTTACATTTAAGTCTTTTCTAAATCTTTCTTAATGATAATGTCATGAGTATTACAAGATACCTTATTGTTTGAAAAATATCCAACACATCACCCCATTTGTATTATTATCTAACCTATCCTACCTTGTCCTACCCTACAAATAATTCATCCTTTTCATATGTTAAATTTTATTTGCCTTATGAATGCATAAAACCTTCATTATATAACATGTGTTTGCAATTTATGCTTTAAAGACATAACACTATAATTTTTTTTTTAGCCCATGTTATTTAAAATTATTTAGAATGAGGATTGTAGTCACTATACCCATCTATATTTAGTATCTTATATGTGACCTAGTGCATTTGTGCATTCCATGTGACAATCCTTCCTAGGTGGAGTGTGTCAATTTGGTTGTGACCTGGTCATATTTGTGTCTCTTTATGGTAATAATTCCCATGAAATTTGAATTAAAAAATCACTATATGTGAGCAATCTACCCCATAAGTCCTCTCACCTTCATTTAGATAGAGCCAGAAGTAGAAAGGAGATGACCATACCCTTTTTTCCATGCCTCTTAGTCATTTTCTCCATCTAGTCGATTCTTGATGCCAAACCCTCCCCCAACTATAATGACATATTAGCAAGTTTTTCATCTTTGTTTTCCATTTTATTTAAGTGTATAAGTCTGAGAGAGAGGTGTAAAAATAAGAACCAAAACTCATCTATTGTCGTTGCTAGATATTATAATTAAGTCCTAGTTACTTGTGTTACCAAGGACATTTGTAAAGAGTTAATGCCATTTTTCAAGTTCTCTACCTATTTCTACATTGTTCTGACTATGTTTGGTCTATCAACATAACCCTGATCCGGCATCATTGCTAGGGACTAAACTAAAGTCTAGGTCACTTGTGTTACTGGGGACTCTTGCAAAATGATAGAGCTATTGATTATATTCAAGAATTATTGATATTACATGTTAAAAGGTGTCTTTCACTTTCAAACATAATTTTGGATATTTCAATCTCCTTACTTTCTATCTCATTAAGCTTTATCAAGTTTAATTTCAACATGCATCACAATAGTTTGTTAAGTATTACTTTCTAGAAGTTTGATTCTAGTGGTGATTCCAATCTTATCATTCAGTTTCAAGGAAGATTAATGCATGGTTTGAATATATTTGTTGACCTTCATCTTTGATTATTTTGTTATTTGCAAAGATGGAAGGATTGAGATCATCCTTCAAAGGTGACTCATCCAAACAACTTGTCCCACCCCTAAGTTTTCATCAAATATGAATGAGACAAGTTTAGAGGTCTATTAAAGGGTAAGGTTTAGCTACTAAATAGTTTTCAGACTACCAAGATTCTAATAATATTGAAATTTTTATTGATCTTAACATTGTTGAGGAATTTCATAACTCTCTTAGTAACTATGAAACTTATAGTCCAATCTATTATCCATGTCCTTCTCAACCAACTAAATCCCCTCCCAGCTTTGAACCATAAAGCCCCCATCATTCACCCCTTCACATCCCTTTGTTAGTTATTCTTAAACCTCTAATTGAACTAATCATGAGGCATAAGGACCAAGATGAGAATGAATGTCCTGTATTTACATTCTCAGACTGAGATATATCAATTTTGAGGGCATGGAAGGGTATAAAAATGATGTCATGAATAATTTAAGGAACCACCATCCAAAGTTTCAAGGGAATATTGTAGTGAGTGGTGATTAACACTTGAGGGATTTTAACAATATCATTGAATATTATGAGGTTGAGTATGAGGATGTCTGCATTAAGTTTTTTATGTATATGTTAAAAGAAGATGCTCGTGAGTGGTTAAATTCTCTTCCTCATGACTGCATTAATTCATGGGAATAAATGAAGAATGTTTTTGCAATTCATTATGGTGATAGAATTGATCCAAGGTTCCTTTTGGTTGAATTTGAAAACATAAAGAAGAACCCTAATGAGTATTTGTATGAGTTCAATACATGGTTCAACAAAGATATGATGTGACTACCCAAAAACATCAAGCCTAGAGATAAAATGCATTTGATAAAGTATTGTTATGTTTTTGACAAGAAAGATGTGTACTTAAGGCATATAGTTCCCATGAACCTTTGACATTCAAAATGGCCATCCAAATTGAAAAAAAACATAAAGGTTATGGGAAATCCCATGAACAAGTGGGTTGATGTAAAATTGGTCAACCTAGAAAATACAATCCATAAACTTATCCAACCTTGAGGAAACTATTACAAATTTGGTCTCTGTTGTCAAAAAAATGTAATACAAGGTGGCTAGAGCTGAAAAGGGTATCCCTCATGTGTCTACCAATCAAGAGAGGGATCCCAATATAAATCAAGCACAAGGAAGGCCTACTTTCCACCATCAAGATAATTTTAAATGGAAGAGGCTTACACGTGATGAAAGAACATAAAGAGATTAAAATAGAGGGGCTAGGAAAGAAGTGCCTAATATATTAAATGCTAAGGTGAATGTGATAGGTTTTGACATTGATATTGATATGTGTGACAAGTTCTTCCTTCCACATCTTCCATGTGATACAACTAAAGAAATTAACAAAGATATGAATGAACATGAGTTTATGTCATCTGATGATGGCATTATGATGTTGAATTGTCACAGTACCCAAAGTAATATGTTTGCCTCCATAGAATTATTGAGTGATAGTACTGTTGATCAGTTTTAGATTACAATACAAAAGGCGTGCATCTTAACTTATGAATTTGCTTGTGATGTTAATATGGTATAAGTGTATAAATTTCCAATTTATGATTTTGATTTTTAAAGATCAATGATGATTAAGAAATATGATGGGGGAATTCCATTATATGAGGATAGGAAAATTCTTATTAATGTATGAATTTCTTAAGAGAAAGAATATTACTTGAGAAGCAGGCAACCTACTACTACCCCTAAAGTCACTACCCTTGCAATTCCAAAGGTAGGGGATGTAAGTAAGGAATTGAAGAAAACTATGGTAGTCCTAAATGCTTCTAAATTAACACCTATTTCCCAAGTTATTAAGCCTAGGGATGCTCTTGCTAAAAATAATGTACCCTTACTATTTATTATTACTAACAGTGTAAATGATGCTAGCTAAAGACCACCCTTGAAGGCTAATATAAGAAATACAAATCCATCCCATCCTACCCCATTTCATACTTTAAATGATTGTATCGTAGCTGAAGGTATTGTTACCCTTCCACCAAATAATCCTCTTCCTTAGTATAACATGTGTGATATGGCACAAGTGTTGAGCCAACTAAAAATCACTGTGCCACTTATTGAATTACTAAAAATATCTAAACATAGGAAGAGAGCATTTAAATACTTGGAATTTGGTGATAAATTAGCTATAAATTAAATTTATTTACCCCAAACACCCTCAAAGGAAAATGAATAATCAAAAGAGGTTTTTGAATCAACTCTGAAAGTGTATTTGGGGACTATCTTGGTAGAAAGTCAGCTGAATATGAACTCATTTTATACAACTCTCTTGATCAAAGGTCTAATTGTTTATAACTATATGTTTGATTCTAGTACTTCGTACAATGTGATTCCCTTGAGTGTCCTAAATGAGCTTAAGGTAAAGATTATATTAGCCTTTGGCAAGTGTTATGCCATGGAATTAAGAGAAGTTCTAGTTGTTAGACAAGTCAAAGGGTTGATATTATAGTTGGCAATGCATCCAATTAAGTATTCAAATATGGATGTGGTATTTTTAGACTTTATGCCTATGTGGGGGATGTTACTGTCACAAACATGGGCTACTAGCATGGGTAGAAGTGTACAAATAGACTTATCTTATGCCACCATTCCATTACAGGGTAAGATGGTAAAAATGTGTAGAGAGTTGAAGATGATACATATAATTAAAGATTGAAAACATGCTAAAAGTGGTGTATTATACATAAATGTTTATTTGGAAAACTTTATTCAGAATATTGACATTCTTAAATAGCCTATTGCTCTTGATATTAAACATGATAGCAAAGGAGGAGTTTAGAGGATGTGATTTGATGGGGCTCGATCCAATGTTGGAAATGGAGTAGGGGTTGTATTATATGTCCCTAATGGTAAGTGTTTCATTTTTTATTTTTAGATATCCTTTGAGTGTATTAATAATACTACTGAGTATGAGGCACTCTTGCTTGATTTACAGATTACCTATGAACATGGAATAAAAATCTTGATTGCCAAGGGTGATTCTAAGTTAGTGGTAAAGTAGGTTTGCAATACTTACACCACTAAAAATAAAAGATTAAAATAATATAAAAATGTTATCTAGGATTTGATTGAATTTTTTGATGCATTAAATATTTGTCTTCATGATAGAAGTTTCAAAAAAAAAGTTGACAAACTTTTAGGGTTAGGTATTCAATTTGATATTGCAAATACAATCCCTCATTATTAGTATCAGGTGGAGGTGCTTGTTATACCTTCAGTTCTACACAATTCTCATCACTGGTAGGTGTTTGATGAAGATGATCTGATCAGAGGGTTTTTAAATTGTGAAGATGAGTTCCGTAATCAACTCATAGAATTAGAAACCATAATTCAGAATTTTAATAAAAAAGAAACTTTATTTGGGAAGGACCTTGTTTATTTAAATACAAACACTCTCCCAAGAGGATTGGTAATTTTAGAAGCATATTTTTATGGATTGGATAGAATAAATACTCAAGAATCATTTATTTCAAAGGATGTGACTAAGTGTAATTTGGGTTCTCATGAGAATCCAAGGAAGGTTTGACTAGGTACTCATCTAAGTACAAAAAAGAAGCAAGTTTACATGCATCTACTAATAAAATACAAGGATTATTTAGCATGGTATTATTTTGAGTTGAAAGTGTATACAAAAGACTTGTTCCAACATGTCATCCCATTGCATCCTGATAACAAGCATTTCAGGTAGAAATAAAGACCTATAAACCCCATCTTAGCCACTAATATGTGGGATGAGTTAAATAAGATAAGGGATGGTGGTATCATTCAACCCATTAGGTATTCATCATGGTTTACAAATTTAGTCACTGTGAGAAATAAAAATGGTGACATCTACTTTTGTGTGGATTTTTAGAATTTGAACAAAGATTATGTAAAAGATAATTATCCCCTATCTAATATGGATAACCTACTACAAATTTTTACTAGATCAATGATGTTGTCCATGTTAGAGGGTTTCTCAATATATAACTAGTTTATGGTGAAGGAATATAAGACACCCAAGATTGCATTTATGACACCTTAGAAACGTATGTATATATGAGGATGGATTTTGGATTAATTAATGTTGATGCAATGTTTTAGTGGGATATAGATGTTGCCTTTGTAGGTATGATTAATATGTTTATAACTATGTATCAAGATGATATCACTATGTACTCTAAGACTAGATAAGAACATGTGGAGCATCTAAATAAAGTGTTGATTAGATGCATGGAGTTCAACATTTTGCTTAATCCAAATAAATGTCACTTTGGAGTATAAAAGGACAAGTTGTTGGGACATGTAGTGTCTAAAGATGGTCTCATGGTTAAACATGAGAGGGTATAATACATTGACAGAGTTCCTATCCCTAAGTCCAAGAAGTTTATTCAGTCCTTCTTTGGACAAATTAACTTTAGAAAGAGGCTTTTGTCTAATTTTTTATAGATTACTCTACCTATTACTTCCGTGTTGAATAAGGACCAAACCATCAAGTGGGAGAAACAAGTAGTGCAAGCATTCAATGACATCAAAGGAAATTTAATTTTTGCACCTATTTTGTTTATCCCTAATTAAAAAAGGGGTCTTTAGATATTCACTTTTACATCATATAATACTATTACTATTATCCTATTACAAAAGAATGAAGATAGTCACAAGTGTCTCATACATTTCTTTAACAAAGCTATGTAATTTGTTTAAATAAATTATATCATTATGGAAAAATAATCTTCTGATTTAATGAATTCTATTAAAATGTTTAGGCCTTATATTTTGAGTTCAAAGATTGTTGTTTATGTTCTACACACCATGGTGAAGGACATTTTAACTCAGAATGAAGTATCCAACAAGGGATACAGATGGGTCAAAATGTTACAAGAGTATGACATAGATATTCAGACAACCAATTTAGTCTAAGGGATGAGTCTATACAAGTAAGCGATTGAGGTAAACATTATTATTTTTACTATTGATGATTCTTTGAGTCAATTTAACATGTCTCTGTAGTATAAGGATATTGTTTACTAATTGCAAAATATGAGTTATCCAATGACTCAGGTAAGAATTAAATAAGGACTCTTAAGCTTGTCTCCCAAAAATATCTTTTGACTGAGAATGGACTTGCATGAAATAATCCATATGGGGTTCTCCTAAGATGCATGGTAGAGGAACAAACTATTGACCTGATTAAATACTTATCTAATGGAGTATGTGGTGGCTATTTTGTAGCTAAAGTTACATCTCATAAAATTTTAAGAGTTAGTTATTGGTGGTCATCACTAACCAAAGATGTTGCTAATAAATTCAAAAAATGAGGGAAATGCAAACACTTTACTAGGAGGATGAAATCTTCATGTTATCCTCCCTTATAGACTGCAATGATGGAAGGCCCATTTAGATAACGGGGGAGAAATTGTTGATTCATGAAGTGTTGAACATAGTTGGATACTAGTTGTAATTGTCTAATTTAAAAATTAGACTGAAGTGATCCCTAAAAAGAAGGAAACACGCTGAGTAGTTATGGACTTTTTATTGAATTAGATTATTTGTACATTTGGTGTGTCTACTAAAGTAATTTGTGATAATGCCATGATCCTCAAAGCTAAGCCTTTAGTGGCATTATGCAAATAATATAGGATGAAAATGACCTATGTTTCTAATTATAATGCTTAGGGTAATGGGAAAGCTGAATCCAATAATAAAATTTGTTTAAAATCAATAGACGAACATTGCATATGAACAAGAAGAAGTGTTGTGAAAAACTGAAGTTTTCCTTATGGGATGATAGGATTACACCTAAGATAGCTATACATAGAAGCTATGTTGAACTTGTTTATGAAGCTCAAGTAGTTTTACCTATGGACTTGCAGTTGCCAACTTATCAGCTCATTTAGTAACTAGAAGTTGATGAGCAAATCAACCAATGTAAAATCAAGATGAACCGGATTATTGAGATTGATAAAATTCAAAGATAATCTCGTGAAAGATACATAAATCTAAGTGAAAAGATGAACAAGATATTTGATAGGAAGGTCACCCTAATAAGCTTGCAAGTAGATGACCTGGTTTTACTTTGAGATAATAGGCATGAGGAGAAAGGAAAGCATGGCAAATTTGATATCTTGTGGATGGGTCCCTATTCCATCGACTATCGAATTATAAAATACATTTTTTTCCAGAGAGACCTCAATGGTATGATACTGAAGCTACCAATCAATGGTAGACATATATAACACTTACATTATTGTGTTTGTAACTATGTACATAATTATATAGTGTATAGTATTTTTTTTTTGTTTCTTTATCACCCCTTTGCTTTGGGCCTTGCTTGTATAGTTTCTTTTTGTGTTTTTTGTCATGTGTACATTTTCAAATCCTAAAATATCTATTTTTGTCAGTCTGCCTTGTTATGTTGATTCTTCATGGGTCTCTATTGATATAAATTGACTAAGTGTTGACTTTGTGACCCAATGGATTGACATCTTGTCTTATTATTTAGGATTTTTTGCACACCTACAGGAGGTGTACATCCCCTAGTGAGAGCTAGTGTTAGATCCCAAAATTTTATTGAAGCAATTCAGCCCTTTTTCTATATAAATACCTAATTTATAAATATAATTTGAATTCATGTTTGAGCATATAAAAACCCTTCTTACAATTCCCCTAGTTTATGCCCTTTGATTTAAATTCAAATTTGGTGGGAACAATTTATGTGGGAACACTTTAAATATGCCATGGACTTATTTTAATTTTTTACTAAGGTTTAGTCATGTTTACTAACATGACCAAACCCTAGTTTAAAATTCATATTTGGTCCCTTTTATATCTTATGGCCCTTGGTTCCTTTTATCTATTATCGAGGTCTACCTAATGATTTGTCCCTTTGTTATAAACTTGTCTTAAAGTCCTATACTAAACCTTCTATCATATAAAATAAAACCTTAGGCTAAGACTTTATATTAAGTTCTTTATTCCTTTAACTCTGACTTAATTATTTTCATTTTTAACTTGGAGACAATCACAACTGAACTAGTAGATTGCAATAAAATGGTATGCGTTAACTCAAGGAAAGATGATCCAACAGTGTGTGATCAAAGCTAAAAGTCAAAATGACTTAGGACATGTGTAGAAGTGAATAGTGTCAAGCTCACAGTGTATTTTTAAAATCTTAAGCATGTTCCCATCAATCTATGGTACATAGAAAACCATACATATCTTGGTCAATGGTGAAAAATAGGTCAATAATTCAACAAAAGCCTAGGACAAGTGACAATGTGATAAGTGTCACTATCGTGAGAACCTTGTCAAGGATCTAATAGCGAGTGGAGGTCAACAAGTCAAAGATCCTCTAAAGAGACATACGAAGGACATGTATCTTAATCTTGGTAAGTGACCAAGTAAATCAATGGTTCATGGTAAATCATGCATCCAAAAAATTGACAATGCACATGAGAGTAGACCTTTCAAAGGGTCTAGGTTGAATGTGGTAGTAACATGTGTCATAGCCATGATGAAATAGATATAGATCAATGGTCAACATTTGATTATAGGTTTAAAGAATCAATAGTACACACTTGATCTAAGCAAATGAGATCAATGGTATGAGTTGAAGGTAGAAATTTTATCATATCTCAAAATGAATGTGGAAGGGATAGGTGTCAAACCCATAACTCATAATTAAAGATCAATCATATTTCAAAGATACTATGATGCCAGTGAAGAGTTGATAGTTCAAAGGGGCCATATCTAATGAGAGGATTCGACATGGCATGATAGCATTCAAGTAATCAATATTATTTGAAATTAACATAGGGAATCCATGGAACTGTCAAGTGGTAGGATCTCAGAGGCCCAAATCAAGATCAATGGTCCATAATGAATTAAAGGCTTGGAGACTAAAAAAAATATCTATGTTGTGTATTTAATCTAGCTTTGAGATTTTAGGAGAAGGTGACATGTATCCAAGGGTGACAAATGATCACATTTTCAAAAACTAATGAACAACATGATATGGTGATGCTACATAGACATACACACCATGTTTAAGGATATTGTGTAAGGTAGTTAACAAAGATTTCACCACTAAGACCAAGTTAACCAGGGCAATTATAAATGAGACATGGTAGCTCCACATAAAACCTAAGGATTTTAAAGTAATAGCAAATTGATTAGATGGTTCTAGGTCCCATGGGTAGAATTAGAGAAAGGAATGGATTTCTAAATTTATCAAATGCAAGCTCTAAAAGTGGGGCCCTAGTGACTGGATGATGCATAAAACCCATTGGCCATTGTATAACATATATATAACACGTTTGCATCATGAATAGATAATGGGGGATGTTGTGATTTATTGGTTTCTTTAGGTACATTTGAAGTTTGAAGCTCTTCGTGAAACATACTCCTTGACAGTCAACATTAGGCATAAACACCTTTCAAGGAAAATGGAGTAGAGATAAATCACTTGAAACCTATTGGTATTACTGCTATGTTTTTGGCATGCCAATATCAAGGGGTTTATGTTCATGTAATTTATGATTTTGTGTAGAACTAGGATAAAACCTATATAGGAGAGGATTTTTTTAAAATGGAAAATTCAATGCTCAATGAATTACAATTCAATATGGCTTTATTAACCCCTTATCTGCTCATTAGAATATTTCCCTAAGGGAACTTCCCAGGGGAACTACAAGTGCCAATTATAACATGGAAATTTGAAGATAGAAAATTTATGAGAGGGGCAAATATTTACTCAAATAGGTTAAAGGTTGAAAATGATGCATTTATACATTAAAAAAAATAAATGTGGAGGAAACCCTCAAAGGGGAAATATGTGAAAAGGGCAAAAGTGTAAAATTCAAAATGTGAGGAAACAAGTTGGAACCAAAAGGTAAAAAGGTAATATAAACTAAGTTTTATATTTTTCATTTACTTTGCTTGTTCGAGCTCCTCCATAGGGGAGATATTGTAGGTTATCAAGATCAAGGTGGGCCACTCCGTAATATTCCCAAGCCATCATTGTAAGAGCATGTTTATCCATAATGTACATAAAAGGAATAACAGTTGTCTAGAAGTTTCTAGTCATCCAAGCAAGTGATCAAGGGGATCCTCAGGTAGTTACACATAAAGACAAAGTTTTTTTGGCCTCCACCATGAATATTCTCCTTCTAGCTCATGTGAAAGGCATCTCTAACTAGGAAATCAAAGGATTTGATCCAACTCTTCATCATTTCATGTAAAGGTAGTTGTAACAATGATTTTTCGTGTAACCACATGAAGATTCTAGGCATCGTAAAATACTTTTTGTAGCTAGGAGCATATTGGTAGGACTTTTTCAATTGCAAGTTATAACCCTCACTCCTAGATTTGAAATGGGTAAAAAATGTATAAATAGAAAGCTTCTCCTCTATTCTAGAGGTTGGTTGTTGTTTTTAATTTATCTCTCTAAGTCCAAGCTCTTTAGAATTTTAAGACCCATTACTATGTGTAGATATTTTCTCTCTTGCTAAGGTGGTTTCATATATACAACCATTAACAAGCTTTGAGATCATGTTTATGTCTCCATTGCCAAAAGAGTAAACTTTCCATGCTTGTCCCCTTGACATCATTTTGAAAAATTTATGTATGCAATATTTTTTTAAGTTAATGAAAATGCTTGTAATATTTTTCTATTTCCTGTTGATGAAGTGCAATAATATGTTTTGCAAGTTTTGCTAATTAGATATTTGGGTTTATGTTCACTACTAGTTGTCATTTTGAGCATAGATCTAGGTTATAAATCCCTTTCTATAGTTTAGCTTGGAATTATGTTGTTAAATGTCCTTTTAGGGCACTCTAGGACAATGGATTTGATAAGGAAAAGTGTTTTAAATTTTAGTTGCAGTGTATGTTCTAGGGTTTTAGGGATCTTTTGGTAGTTCCAATTAGCTTGCATTTAAGTCTTTTTTACATCTTGGCAAAGGATAATTTCATGAATATTTCAAGATACCTTATTGTTTGAACAATCTCCAGCACACCAACCCTTTTCTATTATTATCTAACCTACCTTACCTTGTCCTTCCCTAAACATAATACACCCTTTGCATATGTTAAGTATTATTTGCCCTGGAAATGCATAAGACTTTATCAGCGAATGGGGATAGGATCCTGGTCGTGGAAGGGGGTTCTTCTCCAATCACGGATACAGAAAATGGTTCCCCTATTTTTGGGTCTGTCCCTGGGTCTAAGGGAAAAACTTATGCAGACGTGGCTGCTTTTGAAGCTGAAATTCATGATGTGAAACTCCATGCTTCTGCTGGGAGACTAAGCGAATCACCTATAAGTGCTTTAAAACCTATCAGGGTTAATCTTGATCCTGATACTGTTAAAGAAATCTTTGATCAGGTAGAGTACTTTTCAAAGTCTGCGGCTATTTGTAGATTTCGTGGCTTCTGGCCATCTCATGCCGATTTACATGGCTGGATATCCCAGACATGGCTGCCACTAATTGATGGAAATGTTGAAATTTATCCTTGTGGTAAAGGTTTTTTTATAGCTTTATTTCACATTGCTGAGGATAGGAAGACTATTCTTTCCAACATAAATTTCTTCTGGCAGGGTAAATACCCTCTCTTCGCCAAACGGTGGCATATGGATTTCAATCCTATTACAGAAACTTTCAACAAGATCCCTGTCTGGGTTCAACTCCCTAATTTACCTTTGCATCTATGGCATGAATCGGTGTTTAAAACCATCGAAAATGCTATAGGGGAATTTTTATTTGTGGACGCAGAAACCAAGAGGTATTTCAGATCGACTTGTGCTCACCTTATGGTTGAGGTGGATGTTTCTAAGGTCCTTCCTGAGGTGATTTGTCTGGATTCCCCTAAGGGATCTTGGACGCAAATGTTAGATTTTGAAGGGCTACCTTTTAGATGTAGAAAATGTCACCTGACGGGGCATGTTGCCGCCCAGTGCACTGCAAGGAAAACTAGACCCAGAAGATCTCCTTCTTGGTGGGCTGACGCTGATCACGATCACTATATTGCAGAACAACCTGAGAAAGCTTCGACTAATTTTGAGAATGAGAATGAAAAGAGTATCTTATCTGCTTCGACGGATCAGGAGTCTCAGCTAGAGACTCTTCCTATTGAAGGTTCGGTGGAGATTGGATTATGTAATCTTCCTGAACCAATTTTTGAGGAGGTGGTGGTTCCTCCACCTGTTTTGATGGATTCTCCTAGGAGTCAGTTGTTGGCTGGTTCTCCTAAGGTTCTGGCTGAGGTTTTGTCGCCCATTGGGATTCATGATTCTTGGCATTCTAAGGAATGGGTTGCTGAGGCAGCTAAGGTAGAGGATGGCTGGACTACTGTTAAGAGGAAAAAATCCAAGCCTCTGGTCCCTCCTCTAGATATGAAACTTCGGTCTTGTAAAAAAAAATAATAACTTTCGGTCTTGTAAAAAAAAATAATAACTTTTAGTTATTGTTTGTCTAGCTTTTGTCTACTGTTTTCAGATTACTGGTTAATCTGGTTTTGCTTTTGGAGGTTCTAGGTTATTTCATTTTCTGGGTGTGCTTAAGGTTATATCTTATCTTTTGTAAAGGGTTTCGGGGCCCCTTCAAAACCTGTTTTTACCTTAATCTAAAACATGTGTTTGTAATTTGGGGTTTAAAGACCCAGCACTATAGTTTTATATTCATCCAATGTTGTTGAAAATTCTTTAAAATGAGGATTGCAGTCACTATACCCATCTGTCTTTAGTATCTTTTATGTGACCTGGTGCATTTGTGCATTCTATGTGACAACCCTTGCTGGGTTGAGTGTGCATGTTTGGTTGTGCCCTAGTCATATTTGTGCCTCTTTGTGCTAATAATCCCCATGAAGGATGAATTACATAATAACTCCATGTGAGCAAGCTACCCCATAGGTCCTCTCACTTTGGTTCAGGTAGAGCCAGAAGTCAGTGCCTCTTAGTCATTTTCTCCATCTGGTTCATTCTTGATGCCAAAACCTCCCCCTTCTATAATGACATATTAGCAGGGATTTCATTTTTATTTGCCATTTTATTTGTGTGCAAGGCCGAGCGAAAGAGGTGTATAATTGGGAACCAACATTATGGATGTATAAAACATTTGAATGTTTTAAGTGGTTGACAATTAGGGTCTAAAATAAATTTACTTCTTTATTTTCATGGTCTTACTCCCTGTTCCCTTGCTCTAATCCACGTGTTGTGACATCTATAACTTATATAATTAACTTTTTTGAACTTCTTTTTGCAGAGTGGAAACACTATCTTAGACATGGGTGAAAAATCATCTTTATAGACCTATCTTGACGTTTGGTAAGGTTAAATAGACATCATCAAATGATTAAAAAATGTTTCATATAAAATACTAATTTTAAATAATGAAAAATTATTAAATAATTTTTTTGATCTCTCTAAAATTCTTATAAATACTCAAAAAAGTAATCTAAAAATATAAAATATATTTCTTATTATCAAATTAACTACTATTCTTGTAAATTTATAAACATTTAATTTTAAATTAAAATTCCGATGATACAAAATCGAACATATAAATGGTAAAAAAGTTAAAAAAAAGGATGGGTACACACGACAAAAAAGAAGAGTAAAAAACATGAGGACAATTTTGACAATTGTTTAAAAAATCGGGACATACTACTGCATAAATGGGATAGGAGAGAGAATCAATAGGAGAGAATAGGAGAGAGAACCAGTAGAAGAGAATAAGAGTTGAAGGGTGAAGAAGAAGAATAAGGACTTCTAAAATCCAACATATTTATTAATAATATTTAATTTAAATAATTAAAAAAAGTTGGTAAATACATAACAATCTGTAATCTGAAATTTAACAGGGATCAGATATTATATTGTCTGTACGTTTAAAAATAAAATAGTATATTACTGTCGACTATGATCAAGTTTAACTAAACAATATAAATATTTATATAAACAACTCAATCCCTGACAACCTCAAAATATAAAGATAGTGCCTTATCTGAAACTGAAAACTGTCTTTTAGTTACTACTTACAATACACGATTGAAAAGCACTGCATTGACATCTTCAAGCATTTCAGCGGGAGATGAGAAGACGTCAGTCTTGAGGTAGAATACGTAGAGACTTCTCAAGATAATCCAGTGCATCTGCTTGCAATCACGAGGGAGAACACTGGGCTGCAACACGTTTTTCAATAATTTATGTGCACTTTCATTTATGGTCTTTCTAAACATAGCAATGACATCCTCAACAGATGATGATGGATATTCTTTCATGTACAATGTAACGCAGTTCAGCTTTCCTTCCTTGGCCTCTCTCTGAAAAACGTACCCAATCAACAATTTAGGTCCAGCTTGAAGATGAAATTTGCTGTGTTCAAGAAGTGGCAAGTATTGATTACCTTGTCGCATATAATGTCATTCAAAAGGCGCCCGCACGTACTAAGAAGTTCCAACAGATTGTTATACTCAGGCTCGCAGATAATTTTCTCTGAAAGCTTTGGCCCTACAAAACAGAGTGATGGAAAAAGACATGGCTCTATGGCAATTGATATTTTTCCATTATCTAGGTATTCTTTCATTGATGGTATGTTTCCAGTTTTAGACCACTCAGCCTCCTTCATCATTGATCTCAGTAATCTGTACCACTGTTAAACCAATCACACAGTAATTTTAATCAAGGTACTTTCAAAGCACACGGTAATTTTAAACAAGCACTCAGCCGCCGCCATCATTGAGCGCTTTTTATGGGTTAATGATAATTGGCTAGAATTGTTTCCACCATTTCTGGTTGATTATAATATAAATGTTTTTAGTGACATTGAACACACACACAAATATACAAAATTTATAGGTAAGGATACCCACAATTTTCCTCAAATGAATGCTGACATCTCGACCTTGGAAATTACATGCGTCTTGAGCAATATTGTTGACGGTATTATATAGTGCAGAGAACAAAATTTGCACATTATCTGACAAGGGAAATATCCCAGCAGGATCCCATCTACAAAAAATCAGAAACCAGTTATTGGTGACCCTGTTAGTGATATGTATCTAGTGTCTCTAAGACCTAGATAAAATTAGCACCGTAATTAGACATCTAATGTTTCTTAACAATGGTATTTGCTATGGGAATTGATTTCAAAATGGACTATATAAGAATTAAAATCATCAAAACAGCTATGCAATTGGCCACAAATTTGTAGATTGATGGATGTAATTACCTCCTAACAGCTTCAAGAAAGCATTGTAGTTCTTCAATGGAGCCCCCCACATCATAAAAGTCATCCATTATTGTCGTGAGAACTGCACTCTTACTGCATACCATGCGTGCAGCAGACATTTCCGGGGTAAAAATTGTTGCAGCAACAGAAAAGTAGCAGTATACAACCTTTCGTCGAGCAAATTTAAGGTCACCAAGTTTAGCATCTACAAACCATCTGTTATTCGAGACAGCAAGGGAAACGCTTATCAAATCCACAGTGAGAATATAAGCTTTTCATACCAGTGGTGTTGCTTCTATTGTCATTTCCATGAACTAAAAAATATCTATTCATTTGGGTTTGTGCATACTTTTCCAACTCCTGGAGCTCTTTCTGATGTATTGTTTGGCAGATATTGTAGTCCTTTTTTGCTAAAGTTAAGAACAATTCGTTGCTCGTACAGGGGATCCTGCAATTAGAAGGCCCAATGTTCAGGACTCTCTATGTATTAAATCTAAGTGATTCGAATGGTTATCTGGATTGAAGGTGTCATAACAACGAGCTAAGTCAAAAAGTTACATGTAAGAAGTCTTTCCAATCCAAATATCATCAACACCATATTGATCGATGTATCTTCTATGCTCTATGCGTTCCAAACTAGCCAACCAGGGAACACGCAACGCATACTGAACCTGCAAGGAATGGACAGTCTCCCCAAAGCTTAGTGCCCAAAGATAATTTCAAAGATCGGTCATTTGCACCTAATTTTTTTACCCACCTCTCCTTCAAGGTCTTTGATAACTATATTTTGGTTATTCATTCTACTTTTTTCTTGTCTTTTGGCGAGATATTCTCCGGATAAAGATTTTGTTTCTTCCAAAATGTTTTCCCCTGGGAACATCACCTGAGATGCTTTGTACAAATTCAACATTGCTGTAACTCCTTGACCACTCTTTTCTACAGAAGGGAGGAAGTCTCCGTCTCGCAGGTAATTGAGAAAGAAATCTACATAGTTGTTGGTTTCACTAAAATGCTAGGAAAATGTAGTGAAAGCAGCATCCTTAAAACTTCATGCTATATGTTACCTGAAATGCCCACTAAATCTGTACAAAACTCTAGCGTAGAATAAATGTTTCAATGGGAATATATTATTCATATTTTTCCATCTCTAAGCATTTGACGTGATCCATAAGTGCTACGCATGCCCAACAAGATGAAAATATAAGCCATATTCAACAAGAAAATTTGGGAACAACAGAGAATGGTTTGTTCAGAAGACCTGGAGACACGTCATATCCATTGCACCGTAAAAGCTTGAAACTAATAGAACTGTTAACTATGTCTAATGTTGATGATTTTCCCTCAATTATTTCATTCTGTGTCCAGCACCTGGCCAGACAGAAAATTGATTACATAAATTATGGAAACCAAGCATAGAAAATATAGTATCCAATCACAAGTAATAGATTTAGTTGTCAATTACCTGTAGACATAATCTAGAGCCTGCTTTATCTCACATTTGAAATGTCTTGCTATGCCTAATCGCTTCAGTCTGTCTACCATTGAGAGACCAGTGAACAAATATATGGGGTAAACACTAGGCACTGCACCAACAAATATAAGGCCTGTTAATGTATGAGAATGATACAAACTGGTCGGGTTATTTATAAGAACATTTAAGGACTAACCTCCATTTCCAACATTTTGTATGATTGAATACAAATACTTGAGGCAGCTGAGTTTTCTAGTATGCATTAGAGCACAAGCAGTTGCAGAAGGAGAATGGAAGAGTGAGCCATCTTTGTTCTGATGTATTAAAACTTTGTTCCAGTCAACTATGCTCCGAATTCCCTCGACTGTATACATCAGGGACGAATCGTACTCATTCATGTGGCTTAGTTCTGCGCTGCAAAAGCCAAATAGCAGTAAAGTTACAAGAAATGAAGGAAAATAATTATTGTGTCCCAGATATTTTGAAGAGAGAAACTAATGTCAAAAAATACCTTTTGATGATTCCTTCTCGTTTGGTGAGCATTAGTTTTATATAAGTTGAATCATAAGGGAGCTCAAAGCAGAAGGCTCTTGCGTCATCCATCATTCCAGCAAAGATAATGTCAAATCCAATGGGATTATATTGAGCCTCCTCAGCGATCTTTTCAATGTTTTCTCTTATAAATCTCAGACCTGCGGTTGGAAATGACCTTGAAATATTAGAGCCTTATGTCTTACTATAGGATCACATTTGATTGTACTGTTGAAGTAACATCCAAAATTTCAAAAGCATGGCAACAGAATTCAACCCCAACTCAGTAAATCATAGTCACCAGGTGGCAGAAGAAACAAGAGGATAGAATTTCCATTTTCTTTCTTAGGTGAACCCTTTCTGAGGCAGGGGGCAGCAGGGTTGGTGAATATACTTTTTTAATTTCCAAAAAGTCTTTTGTACATGAGGATAAAATTTCTATTTTCTTTTTTAGGTGAATCTGTTTTTTTAGGCAGGGTTGGTGAATATACTTTTTAAATTCCCAAAAAAGCTCATGACTTTTTGGAAATTCAAAAAATATATTCACCAACCCCTACTAAAAAAATAAAATGGAAATTCTATCCTCATGTGTCTTCTGCCACCTGATGGCTATGATTTACTGAGTTGGAGTTGAATTCTGTTGCCATGCTTTTGAAATTTTTGGCAGGGGTTGGTGAATATATATTTTTAATTCCGAAAAAGTCTCATGACTTTGTGTCCATACAAATATATGTTAATTATATGATCCGATTTTTTCTGTTGGACAAAGCAAACTAGAAGACAAGTTTGCAAGTCGAATTGCAGTGCGTCTTAGCAGTATATAAGAAATCATGAAGCCAAAGTTGTCACGGAAAAAGAAATTAGTCTTACCCATTTCCATATTTTTATTGCCAACATTCCATGTTTTAAGGGCAATAATACACGCCAGAGTATGAAGGAGTCGGTCTTTAACATAAGGCAAGTCTGATAATCCCCAGGATCCATCCTGGAGTTGATTGTCCATTATCCATGAAATGCATTGCGGAAACTGTGGTGATTGAGTGTTTTCCATAGAGGGAACCCTGGCTACCCAAGCTGTATCATAAGCAGAAACAGATGTCTGCCTGTTCTCGATTTCTGAAAATAACCTTCTTATCCGCATGATATCTCCATCTATATATGGAATTTTGATCTTCTCTTGAATAATCTGCCAAGTAATGAGTTACATAGTTAGTGAATCTACTACATACAAGATGCTTTCCAAAGTCAGCTCTAACTGGGCATGCCAACAGTATGTTTAAGCTGCAAAGCAAAACTACGTTGTATTTTCTGGGACATCGAAAAAGAAATCTAGAAAAAGTAGATAAACAATATGTATCTATAAACCTACCTTGGAGGCATCTTCAAGACACGGGTTATTTGCAGCCTTGGGGTCCCTCGATCGTCCTTCCTCATACATCTTCAAATTAGAAGACCCTACGGACAAAAAACAAAAATAATTCATTTTAATTTTGTTGTTTATGTGAAAAAAGAGATTATAAGAGAGGCCAAATTTTCACACAATGTTCCAGATTGTCCACCTCGTAGATTGTAATATTTACTTTGAATGTTATCCATTTAAAGGTAATCATAATTACAGAAGTAAAATAAGCAAGAAGACTAGTCCATGGAACAAAAAATTTAAATGGGTATAACTTATGATGAAACGTGGTTCTTCTGCAGGTAAGTTGTTGGAGACTGGAGTTAATTTCTCCATTTCTCATGCATGCAATCAGTTAGTAAACTGATAGTGGAGTAATCAGTTAGTTTACATTCAGTTAGTTAACAAACAGTTAGTTAAACTGTTAGAAAATTTGTTAGAGAGTTAGTTTGCATGTAAAGACTAAAATTAGTCTTGAGTTTGCTTTTCTAATTATTGTTAGTATTCAATTCTATTTAAAGACCCTAAGGGCGCATGATTATAAGCAAAGAAAATTGAAGATCAATAGAATCTCTTTCTTTCAAGAAATTGCTGTAGCGATTGGATTCTTTCTTATTTATTTGTTTGAGTTCTTGTTTTTTGTATACTCTCTCGATTTTAACAAATTGGTATGAGAGCCTGGTAAGGATTTGTGCAGCAGAAGCACAAGGAGAAGCAGAGATTGCAGAAGTGTGCAGTCAGCAAAAGCGTGCAGCAGCCGCAGTCAGAGAATAAAGGAAGAGCCAGCAGGGAGTGCAGAGACCGACATCGGCAAGAAAACTGACGTCGGCAGTATTAGTGACCGACTGCGGCAGTATAACCAACGTCGGCAGTATTAGTGACTGACCATGGCAGTATAATCAACATCAGCAGTATTAGTGACCGATCGCAGCAGTATAACTGACATCGGCAGTATTATCAACCGACCGCGGCAGTGTAACCATCATCGGCGACTATGTTTCAGAAACAGCAAACCAGAAGGCCATCAAAAATTGTCGAGCCGCCATTGAAGGATGAGCCGATGGCCGAGACCTAAGACGAGACTGCCAACGAGGCCCCTCCTGCACCTGAAGTCGTGCAAACCAAAGAGTCAAAGCCGATCAAGGCAGTCGAAGAAAGTGAAAAAAAAAATAGAGCACCCAAGCTAGAGGCATGTTACACAAAAGATTGCTCCGAAGAGCCTGCTCCGAATGCCAAAAAGAAGGGCGTCGAAAGTTTTTTATTTGTTTATTGTTTATGTTTCTTGTTTGCTGTTTGTATTCAATTTTACAAGGCATATGTTTTCCATGTTATGCAAGCAATGCAATCATTCATTGTTTTCAGATTATAGCATGGATCGCCCCAGTCCCATGTTTGAAAAGATGAGCTCCACAGAGTTTGTGTTAAACAACGAGTGAAGCTGTGAAAGTGTGTTGAACAACGAGTGAAGCTGTCAAAGTGTCTGAAGATCAGGCCGATCGTTGGCAAATCTAGACCAACATAGAAATAATCCATCAGAGTTTTGGGAGGAAACCTGAGCAGTTATGCGTCGGGTGAAAGAAAGGAAAGCAATCAGGAAGCTTGCAGTGTTGGACATAAGCATGTCCGTTGATAGCCTTTCGACAGGCTACTCCTCAGTCTTAAACACTGAGTGAATGCTCATTGAGCAATTGTATTTGTTTTGTATAAAGACAAGGTGGTGTATTCCACATATAAGGCGATGTATTTCGCAAGGCGGTGTATTCTGCATGAAAAGACAAATTTAGGCATTGTAAATGCTAAAGTAGTTTGTGGAAGAAATTAAGGGGGAGTGTTGGAGACTGGAGTTAATTTCTCCACTCCTCATGCATGCAATCAGTTAGTAAACTGACAGTTGAGTAATCAGTTAGTTTACATTCAGTTAGTTAACAAACAGTTAGTTAAACTGTTAGAGAATTTGTTATAGAGTTAGTTTGCATGTAAAGACTAAAATTAGTATTGAGTTTGCTTTTCTAATTATTGTTAGTATTCAATTCTATTTAAAGACCCTAAGGGCACATCATTGTAAGCAAGGAAAATTGAAGATCAATAGAATCTCTTTCTTTCAAGAAATTGCTGTAGCAATTGGATTCTTTCTTATTTATTTGTTTGAGTTCTTGTTTTTCATATGCTCTCTTGATTCTGACATAAGTCAATTGCATAAAATTGTTTATTTCCTATTATTATGCCATCTTCGAATAACAAAAGTGGTAAACAGTCCGTACATGTAAGCTCTACACATTTATATATCTACATTTGCTTTCATTACCTTGTACCTGAAACCAAAATATACAGAATCAAATAATTCTGAGAGAGTTCATTTTAAAAATGTTCACTAGTACCAACAATCATTGGAACAATTAAATATACAAGAAAGGTTTTACAGAACAATTCGCAGAAAGAATAATGTAACTTATCTCGTTAACATGGTGCTTTGGGTTTTACATTCTTGCAATCTACATACCGCATGAAGTAATTCTGACGGATTTAAAGCTTGCATTTCTTGACTGCCGTGCAGAAAATTTTCCAGTTGGGTATGTAGACGGAAGCCTGGTAGTGACACAGGTTGCAGAATTTGAGAGGATGGTAAAGCTATGCACTCCCATATTTGATTTCTCAGTGTATGCTATGAGTACATAGTGCATGGTATTTATTAAGAGAATGGAATGAAAGGGTTTACAGGAGTAAGTTATCCAAGTTATGATAATGCGGTAATAGTGGGTGTGTTCAGTCGCTTTTATTCATTTGAACTACTTGCATGTACAGATATTTATAAAAAGACAAACACGTTGATACTAATATTTTTGTTAATATTTTGTATTATGGCTGTGTTCAGTGTCCCTTTTATCTATTTCAACTATTTTCATGTACAGATATTTATAAAAAAATATAAATATGTTGATACCATATGTTTTTTTTAATATTATATATTAAATTTTAATTGGATCTTTGATTATATTATATATTAATTTTTAATGAAAATTTTTACTTGTATTTATTTTAGTTATTTATTTAAATGATTTTTATGATTAATTATTTATTTAAATGATATTTTTTATTTATACATTTTTATAATAATCATAAGATTAGGGGACCCACTTTAATACACTCTTTATACAAATTTATCTTATAATCGATTCCAGAATTCTTTGTCACTTTTCTTTCAATTTTCATTTGGATTATCCTTATTTATTAAGAAAATTATAATTACTATATTCCTATTCCACATTCTGGATGACCTAAACTCACTTTTAGATTGATCCACACTTTCAAGTTGGTTGTCTCTACTCTCTAGACAAGGACATTCTATTTGGACTTTCTCGCTCCCTGGTTATGTCTAATTTTTCCAGCCATGTCCACCTACCAAATAACAGCTATTTTCTCAAATTCAAAATTATTCAACAAGTTGTCTTCCATATTTCATGACTGCTATGTAAAGGAAATCTAAAATGATCACTATAAAGCCACATTTTCAATCTATTATCCACTAGAGGCTCATATGATTGAAAACAACAAAAATATCTAATTATACATTAGTGCATGGTATTTATTAAGAGAATGGAATGAATGTGTTTACAGGAGTAAGTTATCCAAGATATGATAATGTGGTAATAGTGGGTGTGTTCAGTCGCTTTTATTCATTTGAATTACTTGCATGTACAGATATTTATAAAAAGACAAACACGTTGGTACTAATATTTTTGTTAATATTTTGTATTATGGCTGTGTTCAATGTACCTTTTATCTATTTCAACTATTTTCATGTACAGATATTTATAAAAAAATATAAATATGTTGATACCATATGTTTTTTTTTAATATTATATATTAATTTTTAATGGGATCTTTGATTATATTATATATTAATTTTTAATGAAAATTTTTACTTGTATTTATTTTAGTTATTTATTTAAATTATTTTTATGATTAATTATTTATTTAAATGATATTTTTTATTTATAAATTTTTATAATAATCATAAGATTAGGGGACCCACTTTAATACACTCCTTATACATATTTATCGTATACTCGATTCCACGATTCTTTGTCACTTTTCTTTCAATTTTTATTTGGATTATCCTTATTTATTAAGAAAATTATAATTACTATATTCCTATTACACATTCTAGATGACCTAAACTCACTTTTAGATTGATCCACACTTTCAGGTTGGTTGTCTCTACTCTCTAGACAAGGACATTATATTTGGACTTTCTCGCTCCCTGGTTATGTCTAATTTTTCCAGCCCTGTCCACCTACCAAATAATATCTATTTTCTCAAATTCAAAATTATTCAAGAAGTTGTCTTACATATTTCATGAGTGCTATGTGAAGGAAATCTAAAATGATCACTATAAAGCCACATTTTCAATCTATTATCCACTACAGGCTCATATGATTGAAAACAACAAAAATATCTAATTATACATTAGTGCATCGTATTCATTAAGAGAATGGAATGAATGGGTTTACAGGACTAAGTTATCCAAGTTATGATAATGTAGTAATAGTGGGTGTGTTCAGTCATTTTTATTCATTTGAACTACTTGCATGTACAGATATTTATAAAAAGACAAACACATTGATACTAATATTTTTGTTAATATTTTGTATTATGGCTATGTTCAGTGTCCCTTTTATCTATTTCAACTATTTTCATGTACAAATATTTATAAAAAAATATAAATATGTTGATACCATATGCTTTTTTAAATATTATATATTAATTTTTAATGGGATCTTTGATTATATTATATATTAATTTTTATTGAAAATTTTTACTTGTATTTATTTTAGTTATTTATTTAAAAGATGTTTATGATTAATTATTTATTTAAATGATTTTTATTATTTATACATTTTTATAATAATCATAAGATTAGGGGACCCACTTTAATACACTCTTTATACATATTTATCTTATACTCGATTCCACGATTCTTTGTCACTTTTCTTTCAATTTTTATTTGGATTATCGTTATAAAGAAAATTATAATTACTATATTCCTATTCCACATTCTAGATGACCTAAACTCACTTTTAGATTGATCCACACTTTCAGGTTGGTTGTCTCTACTCTCTAGACAAGGACATTCTATTTGGACATTCTCGCTCCCTGGTTATGTCTAATTTTTCCAGCCATGTCCACCTACCAAATAATAGCTATTTTCTCAATTTCAAAATTATTCAAGAAGTTGTCTTGCATATTTCATGAGTGCTATGTGAAGGAAATCTAAAATGATCACTATAAAGCCACATTTTCAATCTATTATCCACTAGAGGCTCATATGATTGAAAACAACAAAAATATCTAATTATACATAGAGAAAAAAGAACTTATTTTATCCATATAGACTCCACATAGCCCTAGTAGCCCTGAGATAAGTTTTTATACACTTCCAATATTATATGCCAATCTTTGAAGCACATCATCCCACCAAGATTATACCAAAATTTAAAAAATTTCACAAATTCTTCACACACAACACCATAGCATAGGAGGACTGCATAGAGTTTTATCTTTATTTAGAGTATTGGTATGTAGGTAGTGCTCAACATAGGAGGTGTTGAAGTCTAGCACAACTTCATCGCTAACCTCTTATCCCATTTAATTTTTTTTATAATATGTGGTCTATTTAGATAGAGTTACATGTGAATAAGAAAGTAAATAATGTGTTTCGTAATCAATAGAGATCTATCACATAATCAAATAGAATATAAAAGTGAATCAAACCAATCATATAAGTTATAAAGAGCAAACCCTCATTGGACACTAATGCACCCTAAGGACACTAGTGTAAGCCACACTAGGCCAATTCTATTGGCCTTATCCCAAATCTCAGCCAAACATCATTCCTAAAACACAACATCATTATACATTTATACAACCAATTTTATAGCTGCACTTATAGTCCTACAATCATGTTTTCCAATTAGGTTATTTCCTTTTAGCATTTTTCCTTTTTAACAAATATCTTTCCAAATTCAGCATGTTCCAAATTAGTTTATATCATTTATTACATATTTATAGTATTCTTATTTTATGTATAAATTCATCTAATTAGGATTTAATAGCTGTTAATTGTGAAATTTGATAAGATACTATAATTGAACAAATCGAGTAACTAGTTCAATTAACGATTCAATTAAAGCCAAGTGAGTGACAACTCACATTGAATAATAACTAGTTTAGAGATCAGTAAGTTTAAAAATATGAACATGTATCATTTATGTCTTGTGTTATACAGAAACAAAGGCCACTATTCTTTTTGGCTCACCATGACATGTTGTAAAGCATAGGGTTTCCTCGGAGTGGCTTATCATTTGTTAAATTTTTTAATTTTCTCTCTTTAAATATAAATATTTTTTTTACAGGTGTAAACAAGTTTTGAAAATACACACCTAAATAACTCAAACTTGTATATTTTATGTCTTGTGTTCTATAAATACAAAGGCCACTATTTGTTAGGTTCCACTTTGACAAGTATTATAACCTAGTAGCTCCATAAAAGGGGTTTATGATTTATTTCTTAGTAGAGTATAATGAAGTTTTTAAAAAAAATGTAATTAAAAAATAGATGTATGATTTTTTTTTAAAATATATGTTTTATAATAATTTAAGGAAAATTTATAAAATCTTATTTTTAAATAATTTTTCATTTATTTATGAAAATTTTGAAACATGTTATATAAATTTGGTACTAATTAATATAATATTTGACACGGAATTTATTTTAGTTAAATAATATTTATTTATTTTAAATATAAAATATTTCATATGACCAATTATAATAAAAAATTTAAGTGGCATTCACTTACTTGATATTGTGCGTCATGTTACCCTAATTAATTATGAAATTTAAGAAAGGAAAAATATAAACAAATATATTGGTATATATTGTGTATATCCATGTAACATTAAAAATAAAAAATATTTAAATAATTTTTAATTTTACGTAATTTTAATTGGCTAATATATGTATTTATTTATATGCTCATACATTTCAGGTTCCAATTTTTTTAAAAAGTTATTTCTTTCTCTTAGAATAATATTTCAGTGTGGATGGGATGATCAAAATGAAAATTAGGTCACATATACGACTATGAAGAACCTGCATAATAGTATTTTGTTTGAGGGGATACTGTCCATCTAAAATATTTGAATTAACATATATCATACATAATATGTGACATTAGTAAAAAAATATTTTTAATTGGAGATAAAAGTAAAGTTACTTATAATGACTTCTTAACTTAAATGTTTAGTCATGATAGTAAAATCATGTTTAGAAACACCTCAACTTCACCATTATGGACATCCTAACATAATTAGTTAGAGACAATGTTGGGGATAATGTAAAGGAACCACTATAAAGATATGAATGTCACCTACTAATATCAGATATTAAATTTATTTGAGTAAGACCCCATAATATTATTCTTTAATCTCAACTCTCATAGGAGACTTTAACCCCGCTTTAATTTTCCAAATTCAAAATCAAGAACCTAATTCACGTAGAATGATTTTAAATAATAAACATGTTGTAGTGTGTCAACCACTATAGAGGAAATTTTAGAAAAAAAATCTACAATTTATCACTAAAATTTTCCATTCAAAATTTATAAAATAATTAAAAAAATTATATTGGTGATACCAAACACAATTTTGATCTATTGAAGGTATCCATGGCATGTACCATTTATCAAAAATATGGCTCAAATCAATAATAAAAAATATGACCTAAATCATTAATGAAAAATATGGCCTAGATCATTTACCAATAATATCACCTATATTATGAATGAATTTCATAAAATAGAATAGATCTTTTACTCGAGACATGTTGACAAAAGCAACACCGTTAGATTTGATAACTTGATAGAATCACAAGGAGTGAATGTTAATAGACACTTTAGTCGTGAATTTACCCCCTCTCCAAACCATTCAATCTCTATTGGCTCTCAAGGATTTCAAGATAATTTTGGACATAAATGTTCGCATAATTTATTTAGTAATAAAGGTGATAAGAAGGGTATGAAAATGAATCCCATTCCATGTAGCTATAGCAAGAGGGTTGCTTACAAATATGTAATGGATAAGCAATATTTTTAATATATTTACAGAGAATTAGTCTATAAGATTAATAAAAATGCATGAATGAATTATTAAATGTACAATGTGAACTCAAATATTTTGAAGTCAATCAAATTAATTCAATCATTATAAATTGTAAATTTTGATACAAATATATAGAAAAAATAATCTCCTTTTTGAATAACATGATGGCTTATATTAAATAAATTTAAAAAATTGGGGATTGAAAGGGGGTATGGATTACCCTTTTATTATTACTAAATCTTGTCTAGAACAAATTTGGAAAAAAAAATCAATACATGTCATTAAGTAATTTGTGAATGTAGGAATTAGTCTCATATGATTTTTTATGACAGAGTAAATGTGTGTGTGTGTGTGTATATATATATATTTCATTTTGTTTTTTAATTGATTGATTTTGGCACTTACACAATAGATAATTCAAAAATAAAATATGTTAACATGTACTAATATATTTATGTATTTTTCAAAATTAAATTAAAATCAAATTGATATATAAATCGACACTCAATAAATGCGCACATTGACAAATCAAGAATACATGATATTGAAGACCGAAACAAAAAATCACAAACACCCATCTTAAAACCATACATCAAAATTTTGAGAACATGAAAAATAATAAAAAGAAAAATAAAGAAAAATAAAAAAAGAAAAGAAAATCAAAACAGAGAAACATAACACAATACGGTAAAAATACCTGAAAAAGTATACCAATAATAAATATACTCTTAAGAGCCTAATATGAAGCCCTAGTCGACAAACAAAAAAGCAAGCACCCTGGAAGTAATCAAGGTCAAAGCTTTGCACGTAAAGGTCAACCTGCAGACAGAGCACAATATTATATCACAGAAATCTATCACATCACAATATCTAATGCTTATTCTCAAACGCGTCTTTATTACTAGTCAAGACTCTCTGTAAAATTAAATCCCTGATTTTATGGAACAAAATCTCCACAACATCAAGTATTTACAAAGGCTCTAAAATAGGTTTACACGCTCACATATGCGCACCCATTGTTGACGTAATCGTCATTATCACTCGGGGAAAAATTGCAGCATAAACAGGGCTAATAATCTTATAAACAAAAAAAATGTTGCTGGCATCCTATTAACTGTTCAGAACGCTAAGTTGATAGCATGTTCAAAAATTTCATGACGTGGAAAAAATTTATGTTTTATTTAATGAAAACAAAATTATCAATATAGACAACATATATCGTGGACCACAAAACATGTCATGTGATGTAAATGTATAGTCTAGCAATGCGAATGGTGGAAAAATTGTAACTTGTTATGTTACTGTTTTCATCTATATTATTTTAAAATTATGTTGAAATCAATAATGTTTTAATCAGTTTTCTTTTATAAAGATAATAAAATTTAATGTGGTAATAATAATTTATTGAGTATATTGCTTAAAATGGGTAACATTTTAATTTTTGTATGATAGAAAATAATACAGGGAAAATAGGCCTTTATATTGAGGTGTAAAAGAATCTGACTACCAGATATAATTAAGTAAAACACAAGACGTCATTAAGAGAATATAAAGAGATGAGAAATCACTTCTTGGAGTAGTCCAACAGTGCAATAAGGAAGCATCATCATGGAACAACTTAGGAAATACAGGAAAATGACACCCCTAGAAATTAAGGTCACCAACTTCAAGAATGTCTTTCAATCACTAAACCAATATCTCTTTATTTTAAAGATTGATAACATTTGAACCTAAGAATTTTTTTAAAGATTGATAACATTTGAACCTAAGAAAGACTCCAAGGCTTCTCCAAGCACCTCAAAAAAAATTGATCCAACAAACCAAAATAAAAAGGAAGACAAGAGATAACAAACTCTCTAAAAGCCTAAACTTTGATTCCATTGGTGACAATTTGGTGAAATAGAAAGTTGAAAGTGAATAAAGTATTTTCTAATTAATTCTTTGCATTCTTTCCAATGAGGGGCACCTTCATAGTCCCAATCTTTATTATGAAAAAGGTGAAGAACTCCAAAGTTATCAAGGAATTCTACTAAAGAGTTAGTCTCATGAGAGTTGGTCTCATGAGAGTTGTGGAAGAAAGAAATATCCTTAAAAAATAATGTCATAGAGGATATATTGAATGATTGAATTGAAAGGCACATATAATATATTGTTGATTTAACAACATCAATAATCTTTAGAGAGAATCACATTCCTTAAATAATTTCCTATAATTTTATTTAATAGTAGTTCTCAAACCTCTAAGAAGAGTTAGTGCTTTAGCCAAAAATTTTAAAGATCATGTAATGTTGAAGTCAAGAAACATGATATAACTTGTCCCAGATTATTTATAAATATGCCACAACCTATATAGAAATCTGGGTTAATTTTTTATGGACCCATTTTGTAATTGAGCTTGACATAACTGTCACTTAGAGGATCACAAGAATGCATTAACCTATTGTTGATTTAAGAAGGCAAGTTAAAGTCTTTTCTCAATATATTCCATTTTAAGAGAATGTGTCATTACCCTCTTGTGATTTTATTTTTTGGAAGTGGAATTTTAGCATTAAGAACCTCTTGAAGAAGTGCCTTGATTTTAAAAGTATTTACTTAGAGTTATAGGTTCCTAAAGACTCCATTGTTTCATTTTCTCCATAATCTCTAGTTGATCAAAAAAATGAAGCCATAGCTCAAATACTACTATATAGTTAATTAAAAATTCATAGATAGAGCCTATTACAACCCAATGTCTTTTTATTTTATTAAATAAGCAAAACCAACTTTTGTAAGCAAAATTACAATGGACGATGTGGTTTGGGGTTTCAAAATTATTCTTACAGAAGGCACACCAAGAGGATGCTTGAAAACCAACCCTTTGAAGTGTATTTTAAAAAAATAGATATATTTTTTCATGATAAACCATGGATTTAAATTATATTTAGGAATTCCACAAGGTATCCTAAAAATTCTAGAAGACAATGGAGAATTAATATAGGAGATTTAAGTTATTTTAGGCTTCTTTCACTAAATAATTTCTTAAAGTATCTCTATTCCATTTTAAGCCACCAATATCCTATAAACTATTAATATGGTGAGAATTCCATAACAATTCAAATGAAATAGGAATATTAGAGGAATGGTTGGCTTCAAAAAGATTTGGGTTTTTCCATATTTTCTTAGAGACTGGTGCACTATGGGTTTCAACCTAGTAAATACATATTGGGTGTCCTCACAAATTTAAATATTAATATTTTAAAATATTAAAGGAAATATGATTGCATAAAGGACCCACACTACACCAACCGTCTTTCTAAAAGTTAATAATTTTACAATTTTTTTATATTCCAACAAAGGGAGTTAGTGATAAGGTCACTAGATTTACTATATAAATTCTATATATGTGATATATATATCCAAATATTTGTCACAAAAATATGAGTAAGATCATCTACATTATCAAGATACTTTATTTGGAGCATGATTCTCCAAGTGATGTCTTTGTATTGATAGATTTAACAAATAATTTTTACTCCAAAAGCTTCATTCATCATGAACAAATTTATAATTCCAGTCCCTTATTTAAATTTAGGCAAGAAAATATCTTCCAATTTGATTAAAGTGCAAGTTTATTATACTTATAAGTACCCTTCCATAAAATATTAATGTTAGTTAATTTAGATTCAAAACTAGCTAGAGCTTTTGAGACCGACATGGTGTAGATTAATATTTATTGAAAAATAACTTTAATTAATTGTATATTTCCTAAGAAAGAAAGTAAATTTCCTTTATAAGAATCCAAATTATTATTTAAGGTTAACCTCATATGATCCACAAATTAAAATTTTAGTCAACCATCAATGAAGGGGATCCGCATGTTTTTACAAGGAAGAGAAGCTAAATAAAATCCATAAAAATTGCTTAATCTTAGTTCATCCCTAGGGTGAAGGGTGGAAGAGTAAAATATTAGATTTTGAGAGGTTAACCCCTTGCCCAGAAGCATGCTTAAACCTATCCAGATTTTTATTCAAAATTATAGCTTCCTGAATGCTAGTAAAGTTTCCCAAAATTATATTATCCACAAATTGACTATGAAAGAAGTTTACATTCTAAGTAATGTTGAAGCAACTAATGATATTTAGTGATTTTTCATTATAGAATTATGTGCCTAGAACATTATACATGGTAGTGAAGAGATAGGGAGAGATAGGATATACATGATGAATACCTCACAAAGGATCAAAAAATCCATCTTAGACTTTGTTAAAAATTACTTAAAACATTGGGGTAGAGATGAAAGATTTTATCCCATCACACCAAGCCTTTGAGAACTGAAATTTCTTAAGGATTTTGAAAATAAAGTTCCAATTTATCCTATAATAATATTTTATAATATAATATTTGATGAGCATAGTCTCTTCCTTCTTCAATTTAGCTAAGTGAATTAACTTTTCAAAAATGACTACACCATATAATATTATCTAGTTTTTGAAAATCCAACTTGTTAATATGAAATAAGAAGATGAATGAAGATTTAGAGACATATGGCTAAGGATTTGGAAATAATCTTGTATATGGTGTTGAAAATGGATATAGGTTTGAAGCTATCTATGGAATCCGCATTAATTTTCTTATGGATCAAAGCCAAAGAAGTTCATGTAAATGACTTTTTTAAGGCTAAAAGACTATATTAAGCTATTTGATATAGTTGGTTAGAGGGTGATAAGTTATTAGACTATATTATAGTATTCAATGTAGACAAGGGTTCAAACACAAGGCACTATATGAATTTGGTAGACGTAGTTTGCACATATAATTAATTGCATTGGCATTGAATAATGCAGTTACAACACATAACACATAATTTTATCGATGTTGGCTAATGCATTCTTCAATACAACATATAGTTTCAAGTAGCGAAACTACATATATATATACATACATACATATATATATATATATATATATATATATATATATATATATATATATATATATATATATATATATATATATATATATATATATGATAACCAACATTCCAAAAATAAGATCAGGTAGATGTACTAAAAGGCTTTTTTTGATAGTGTAGGCTCTCAAATATATTTACTCATTTGTTGATTAGTGTTTTATCAATATTAAAATAAAGGATTAAAGAGGTTAAATTTTTCATTAAACACACTAAGCTCAATTTCATGAGTTAATTTATTAGTTGATTAGTGTCAGACAAGGCTCTCTATTTAGGCTATCCCTATCCTTGGTTTTGTCCAATTTTACTAACCATGTTCTCCCACAAAATAAAAATTCTTTGGTCAAATTCAAAATTACCTAGCAAGTCATTCTATACTTTTATGAGTCCCATCTGAATGAATTCTAAAAATATCACTATAAAGACACATTTTTGTGTCATTATCTAATAAAGGCTCATATGATTGAAAACCACTAGAATATATAATTGCACGTTGACAAAAAGAACATATTTTTTTTTATATAAAGTCCACATGACCCTAGTAGCCTTGAGTTAAGTATTCAAACACATCTAAGGATACAATTCAATTATTTAAACAATTAATCACATAGGATTGCCCCAAAATTTATCATTTTCCATCATTATTTCACACACACCACCATAACATTGAAGAAATACATGAAGTTTGATTACTCTTTAGAGTATTATTTTGTAAGAAAATTTGAACATAGGGGTATTTAGGGATAGAACAAATTCAATATTTAACCCATTTTTGCATTTTATTTAATTTATCATTCTTTTTATATTGAACTACAATTACAATTGAAGAAGAAGGTATATAGAAGTTTTCATAAAGGATCAAGAGATTCTAGATAATCAAACAAAATATATCGAGGCAAAATGAACTAGTCATATCAGTTATAGATTAAAAAAATCCTCATACAAAACTCGTGTACCCTATGGACACCAATGCAAGCCATCCTTGACCAATTCTAGTTGCCTTGTCCCAAATTTTAGTGACATATTATTCATAATTCATAGCATCATTACCCAATCACACAATCAATTTTATAGTTTCACTTATAGTACTAAATTCCTATTTTACAACTAAGTTGATTCCTTCTAGCATTTTCCCATTTTAACATCTTCCAAATTTAACATGACGCAAATCAGTTTATGTCATTTGTTTCATATCAGTAGCATTATAATTTTATACAAAAATTTATTTAATTAAGATTTAATCTCTTAATACTCAAATTTGATAAAAAATTGTGGTTGAACAAATAGAGTATCTAGTTTAGCTAAAGACTCGATTGGGGCCAAGTGAGACACAATTCACATTGATTACTAGCTATTTTAGACACTAGTAAGTTAAAAAATATGAACTTATGTCATTTATATTTTGTGTTTAAAAAAAATGACACTAATTTTATCACTCACTACGACATGTACTATAATGTAGTGTTTCCTTGGAGGTGGCTTATATATTTATTTTTTTTCAATAATTTTTTTTCTTTAAATATAAATATATGTTTTACAAGTACAAAAAACTTTAGAGACTACTCACCTCAATAGCTTAAACTTCCATGTAGTTTATGTCGTGTGCAAAATATAAATACAAATGTCACTCTTTACTGAAATCCCAATTTTACAAGTATTATAACGTAGTGGTTCCATAGAGAGGGATTATAACTAAGAAGTTTTGGAAAAGAGTTCAAAAGTATGAAATTTTTTTTTTTTTTTTCCAAAAAGAAATATAATGATTTAATAAATAACTCTAAAAAATAATTTGTAAGTAACTTGTTAGGTATTAATGAAAATTATGAATTATACTAAAAAAATTTTACCACTACTCTATAATTTAAAACATTTTCACATGTCACATATTCTAATTAAGATATTATTTCTTATTTAATTTAAGAATAAAATATTTCACATGACCAACCATAAGAAAAAAATTAAGTAACAAGTACTTGATATTAATTTTATGAAAGTAACAACATAAACTAGGATAGTTTTAGAGATTATCCCATTTAACATTAAAAATAAAGTCAAACATTCAATAATTTTAAATTTTACGTAACTTCAATTGGCCAATATGTGCATTTCTCCATTTGCATACATTTTAGCTTTCATTATTTTTAATATTTTCTCTTTATGAAGGAACACTATTTCGTATGGATTAGGTGACCTAAATGAAAATTTAACCATGTATACATTTGTAAAGAACTTACATAATTTTTTTTATTAAGGAGAGATAGTCAATCTAGAATATTTAATTTACATGTATCCTACATAATATGTGATATTAGTAAAAATAATTGTTAGTTGGAGACTAAATTCACAATAGAGTCAAAAATGAAATAACCTATAGTGACATTATAACTTCATTACATAATTATAACAATAAAATCATGTTTAGAAACATCTCAATTTTACCATTATGGATATTCTAATGTAATTACTTAGAGACTATCTAATTTTACTATCAATAAATAATGTAATGGCACCCCTATAAACACTCAAACATCACCTACTAATGTCATATGTTAAATTTACTTGATAGAGACATCATAATATCATTCCCTAATGCCACCTCCAAAAGATTACTTCAAACCCCTCTTTAATTTTTAAAATTAGGAAGAAAAAAAAAGAAAAAAAAAAAAAAAAAAAAAAAGAAAAAGAATAATAAAGAAAAACCTAATTGACTTAAGAAGCAACTTTCAATAATAAAAATGTTGTACCATAGTGTCTCAATCACTAAAAGGGACTTTTAAGAAAATTTTGTATAATTCATCACTAAAAATTATAATTTTAATATTATAAAAAAATTCAAAATTTATATTAGTGAACACAAACTCAATCTTCATTTCATGACTTGGTATCCAAGGCCTATACCATTTATCAAAATATGACCTAAACCATCTATCAAAAATACAGCCTAGACCATCTATCAAAAATATCACTTATAGTATGAATGAATTTTATAAAAAAATTAAACTTTGACTCAAGATACTTTGACAAAGATAACACCTTTAGATTTGATAATTTGTACAATCATAAAGAGTGAATGTTAATAGACATCTTGTTCATGAATTTACCCCTTCTTCATAGCACCCACTATTTGGTGGCTTTTGAGGATTTCATGATAATTTTAGAAGGAAATTTTCTTTTAATTTATATAGTAATAAAGATGATAAGAATAGTATGAAATAAAATCCCATTCCATGTAATTATACCTTAAGGGTCATTTGTAAATATGCAATAGGTAAATGATATTTTTAATATGTTTACAAAAAAAATTGGTCTATAAGATTAATCAAAATGCATCTATTAATTATTAAAAGAATAATATGAATTAAATAATATTTTGAAATTAATTAATATATTTAATTGTTATAAATTATAAAATTTAGCATAAATATTTTACAAAACTAATAGCTTTCTTGAAAACCAGGGTAGTTCATATCAAACAAATAAAATAAATAGGAAATTGAAATTGGGTATGAATTACTTTTATATTATTACCAAACATTGTGTACAATAAATTTGGAAAAAAAAAAAAAAAAAAAAAAAACAATTTATGTCAACAAAAAAATTTTGAATGCAAGAGTTAGTCTTATATAATTTTTTATGATAAAATAAATGTTGCCAAAAAAATACATACATTAAATAGTACATCATTTCTTTTTTTTAAATGATTGATTTTGAATCTTACATTTACTTAATTGATGATTTAAAAATAGAATATATTAATATATGCTAATACATTCATGTATTTATAATCTTCTTAAAATTAAATTACAATTGAATTGATATATAAATCAACACTCAATAAATACACATATTAACAAATCAAAAATATATATTATAAAAGACTCAAATAAAAAGTCACAAAGACCTATCCTAAAACCATACATCATGATTTTAGGAATGCAAAAAAAATAAAAAAAAGAGAAAGAAAGCAGGGAAAAAAAAAAAAACCTAAAATAAACCAATGTCAAAGCTTTGCACGTGAAATAGCAGCTGGGTAGGTCAGAGTATATTATTTAACACATGCAATAAGACGTAAGAATGGAATGCATAGTATAAGTAAAGAGTATATTTTTAACTTCATCGCAGAATCAGTCAATATTGAATACGAAAGACACTAAATGAATCAATGTGTAATTTCCCGAATCGTGGGCAGCTAGTCATTCATGTTTACAGGTTGTTGCTCCATCTGCAGACAGAGCACAAAATTTAATAATAATACAGGTCATCACAATATCTAATGGTTATTGTCAGTTGCGTCTTTGTTAAATTAATATCTGATTTTATAGAACAAATTTTATACAACATTAAGTATTTATAGAGGCTCCAAAATTTATCTAGACGCCCCAATATGAGCATACATGACATTATCGATTGGGATGATAAGGGATTCCTTCAAAACTCAATCGTTATAGTTAGAAAAGTTGTGATTTATACCGTGTAAGTTTAGGACAATATTCTGATCCAGTGCATGGTCATGAAATTTAAATTAGGAAACGAAAAATCCATATCTAAACCTTAAAAGCCTTTCAAAGTACCAGCAGGATGGTAAAATTATGCTTCTAACAACCTGCACACCTACCTCTAACATGATGATTTTGTTGAAGATTGAAGCTTAAAAGGAAAATCGCTTAATCATATTATGGAATAAAATATTCTTAACAGTAGGTTAATTAAATAAATTTATATTTATAATATTTTAATAAATATATTGAATTTAAGAATATTAAATATCAAAATATATTTTGAAAATGATATTGTGAAGGAGAAATAAATATTTAACTTATTGAATCATACAGAGAAGATGTATATTATGGTATATATGTAGGAGAATATATGTTGATGCATGGCGTGCTCTCATACTGCTTACATTTTTTTGTGAATTATTTTTGTATTTCTATTTAGTTTATATATGGATATATTTCATCAAAAATGATATGTTGATACTTCACTATGATTTGTTAGAATTTGAAAATCAGGTATTTATCAGCATGAATGCTACCGTCAAGATATGGACACTGACGTTGGTGTTAATAATTCTATCAAGAACTAAGTACAAATATTTCTTTAAAATAAAAATAAATCATGATTTTAAGAACATGGAAAATAGTAAAAAAAGAAAGAAAAAAAGAGAGAAAGCAAAACAGGGAGAAAATGACATGACACAACATAAATACCCAAAAAAAGGTACTAACAGAAGCCTAATATGAAGCCCTAATCAACAAACAGAAAATCTTTACATGTGAAAGAGCAGCTGGCTAGGGTAGAGTATATTATTTAACACATGCAAGGAGACAGAATAGAATCAGTAAATTTTCAACTTAATCGTCGAACCAGTAAATATTGAATACGAAAGACACTAAATGAGTCCATATGTAATTTCCTCAAATCATGGTCAGCTAGTCATTCGCGTTCACAGGTTGCTGCTTTATCTGCAACCAGAGCACAATATTATATCATTGAAATCTATCACATCCAATATCTAATGGTTATTCTCAATAGGATCTTTATTACATCCCTGATTTTATGGAACAAAATCTCCACAACATTAAGAATTTACAAAGGCCCCAAAATAGATTTACACGCTCGCATATGCGCACCCATCGTTGACATGATCGTCATTATCACTTGGGAAAAAAATTGAAGCATAATACGAAAATAAATTATATTAACCAGGGCTAATAATTTTATAAACACTATAGTTGACTGAGATTTTGAACAAAATAATGGTGCAGGTATCCTATGAACTTTTCAGATCGCTATCTTGATAGCATGTTCAAGATTTTCATGAGGTGGAAAGATTTTATCTTTATTTTACGGAAATCAAAATTTTCAATATAGACAACATATGTTTTTGACCACAAAACATGTCATGTGATGTAAATGTATAGTCTAGCAATTCGAATTGTAGTTAAATGGTATAAGTTACATTGTTTTCATCTATATTATTTGACTGATATATTATTTCAATTGAACTAGGTTTATATATTTTTATTTAAAATTAATAATGTTTTAATTAGTTTTGTTTTCCGAAGACAATATAGCTTATTATGTAAATAAGAAATTATTGTGCACATTGTTTAATATAGCTTACATTTTTTGTTTGATATAAAATAATAAAGGAAAATTTGTCATTATTTTAAGGTAGAAAAGAATTTAACTAACAGATATAATTAAGAAAGATGAAAGAAGTCTCCAATAGAATATAAGGAGATGACAAGAAATCCAAAAGGCTAAGTAACCACAAATTTAATAAGTTAGTTACAAGAGAGAAGACCAAAGAATAGAATTCAAGAAGCTTCACTAAGAAAACTACAAGCCAATAAAAAAAAATTACTTCTTAGAGCACTCCAATAGTACATGAAGGAAGCATCACCATGGAACAACTCAAGAAAAATAGGAAAATGACACTCCAAGAAATCAAGGTCACCAACTTATAGATTGTCTTTCAACCACTAAACCAACATATCTATTCAAAAATCTTTGACGACATTTGAACCCAAGAAAGAATCCAAGGCTTTTTCAAGCACCTAAAGAAAAATCGATCCAAGAAATCGAAACAAGAAGGAAGACACGAGACTAAAAAAAACTCTCTGAAATCCAAAACATCAATTCCATTAGTGACAGTTTAATCAAATGAAAATTTGAAAGTGGACTAGGTCTTTTCTAATTAACTCTTTGCATTATTCTCAATGAAGGGGACCTTCACAATCCCAATGTTCATTATGAAAAATATGAAGACCTTTGAAGTTATCTAGGAAATCCTCTAGAGAGTAGTCTCATGAGAGTTGTGGGAGAAATTAATATCCTAAATGAAACAATGTCACATAGGATATCATTAATGATTGAATTAAAATGTTACATATAATATCTTATCGATTTAACAAGATAGTTAGTCAAGAGAGAATCACATTCCATAAGTATTTTCGTAAATTAGATTTAATAGTAGTTTCCTTAATTAGATTTAATAGTAGTTCTCAAACTTATGAGAAGAACTAGTGCTTCAATCAAATTATTTGAATACCAAGTAATGTTGAAGGCATAATGTGATATAACTTGTCTAGGATTATTTCTAAAGATGGCTGCACATACAAAGAGATATGAATTAATTTTTGATGCCCCATCAAATTTTTTCTTAACATAATTGTCACTTGGTGGCTCTCAAGAAGCCATTAACCTATTCTTGATTTAAGGAGGGAGGTTGAAGTTGTTTTTCAATAGATTCAATTTTAAGAGAATGTATCATGCCTCTTTAGTGATTTTATTTTTTGGAGGTGAAACTTTAGCATTAAAAACCTCTTGAAGAAGTGCCCTAATTTTGAGAGTAAGAATTTATATAGAGAGGTATAGTTTTCTAAAGACACTATTATTTTTTTCTTTCCAAAAGCTCCAGATGATTAAAAAAATGGATCCATAACCAAAATACTTCTATCTAGTTAAACAAAAGTCCCTGAATAGATCCTATTACAACCCAAAGTCTTTTTATTTTCTTAAATAACTAAAATTAAATTCTCTAGTGAAAATTGTAATCAAAGAGGATGTAGCTTAGGGTTTTAAAATTATTATTATAGAGTACACACCAAGAGGGCCCTTGAAAACCAATCCTTTGAAGTCTATCTCAAAAAATATATTTATTTTTCATGCTAAACCATTGATTTACATTAGCTTTAGGAAGTCCTTGAGGGATCGTAAAAAATTCCACAACCCATATTAGAGAATTAATATGAGAGATTAACTTATTTTAGCCTTATTTCATTGAATAATTTCTAGAAGTATCTCCATTCCATTTTAAACCACGAATATCCTATGAGCTATTTATATAGTGAGAGTTCCATAAGAAGTTGAAAATAATTAGAATATTAGAGGAATGTTTGCTTGCAGAAAGACTTAGGTTTTTCCATCTTCTCTGAGGGTCCCATGCACTTTATATTTTAACCCAATAAATAAAAATAATGTGTCCTCATAGATTTTAAAATTAATCTTCTAAAATACTAAAAGAAAGATGATCACATAGAAGACCCACACTATAATAACCATCCTTCCAGGAGTTAATAGTTTTATAAATATTAAAATCCCAACAAAGGGAGTTAGACATAAGGTCCCTACTTTTCCTATGGAAATTCCATTTATGAGATCCATACATCAAAATATTTGTCACATAAATACAAGTAGGATCATCTGCATTATCAAGATACTTTATTTGGAGGAATATGATCCTAGTGATGTCTTTATATAAATAGATTCAACAAACAAATATTACTCTCAAAGATTCAATCATCATGAATAAATTTTTAATTCCATCCCCACCTTTATATTTAGGAAAGAAAACATCTTATCATTTCATTAAACCATATTTCTTAGATATAGAAGTATCATTTCAAAAAAAAAAATTCATAATGTTAGTTAAATTGGATTCAAATATAGCTTGTGCTTTTGAGACTGATACCCAAGATAGGCATTTTCCTTTCCAAGAACCCAATTTATTCTCAAAGGTTAAGTTCATATTATCCACAAATTCATTTTTAGATTGACCATGAAAGAGGGGGATCCCCATATTTTTACGAGGAATATAACCTGAAGGAAATTCATAAAAATTGTTTAGTCTTAGTTTGTCCCTAGGGTGGAGTATGGAAGAAGAAAATATTAAATTTCAATAAGTTAATCTATTATCCTGAAGCATGATTATACCTATATATATATTTATTAAGGATTATAGCTTTTTGAATGCCAGTAGAGTTTACCAAAATTATATTGTCCACAAACTTACTATGAGAGAAGTTTACATTCTGAGTAATGTTGAAGGTACTAATGATACATACCAGGTTTTCCTTTAAGAAGTATATGCCTATAAATTCAGCCATGATGATGAAGAGATAGGGAGAGATAAGATATCCCTGATGAAGACCTCATAAAGGATCATCCATCTTGTATTATGTTAACAAGTACTAAAAATATTGGGGTAGTGATACAGTATTTTATCCAATCACACCAAACCTTTGAGAATTAAAATTTCAAAAGGATTTTGAAAATACAGTTCTAATTTACCCTATCATAAGATTTTATAATATCAAATTTTCTGATGATTGTCTCTTCCTTCTTCAATTTAGCTATGTGAATTAACTTGTGCACAATAGAAATACCATCTAATATTTGTCTATTTGAATGAAACCACCTTATTTTTATGAAATAATAAGAGGAAGGAGGATTCAGAGATAGAAGGCCAAGGATATTAAAATAAACTTTTAGATGGTTTTGAAAATAGCTATAGTATTGAAGCTATCTATCAAATACACATTAGCTTTTTATGGATCAGAGAAAGATAAGTTCAAGTAAATAAGTTTTCTAAGTCTAGTATATTGTATTGAGCAATTTGGTATAGGTGGTAGTAGGGTGATAAGTTATTAGAATATATCAAAGTGTTTGATGTAGTTAGGGGTTCACACACACACCATTGTATGTAGTTGGTCATTACAGTTCACACACATAATTAATTGTATTGGCACTAACTAATGTAGTTATAATAGACAACACAACTATATCAACATTGGCTAATATAGTCTGTAATATAACATATAGGTTCAAGAAAAAGAATTAAATCTAACTATATTTGAAAACAAATTTTTTGAAAACAAGATTAAGTATATATAAAAAAAAGGACCTATTTGATAGTGTGGTTTTTCAAATATAATTACTCATTTATTGATTAGTGTTGGTCCAATATTTTAGAGCAATATCTAAAAATATCAAATTATTCCTATGGCTCAATAACCCCATTTTTGAGGGTATGTTGATTATTTTATTAGCGTCAAACAAGGCACCCTATTTGGACTATCTCATTCCTTAGTTTTTTCCAATTTTACTAGCACTGTCCTCCTATAATATAAGGGCTTTTTTCTAAAATTCCAAACTACTTAGTAGGTCATCCTATAATTTCATGAGTCCCACTTCAAGGAATTCTAAAAATATCATTATAAGTACACATTTTCAATTAGTTATCCACTAAAGTCTCATATGATTCAACAATACTATAATAACTATGTGCACAGTGAAAATAAATAATCTATTATTTACAATACAAAGTCAACACAACCCTATTAGCCTTGAGCTAATTTTGCCTACACCTCAAAAGATACAAGTCAATCATTGAAGCATTTAATCACACCATGATTGCACCTTTTATAAATTTTCATCATTATTTAACTCACATGAATGTAGCATGGGATAACTACATGGACTTTGATCCCTCTTCTGATTATTGGTATGTAGGTAGTGATGAACACAAGGGCTATTGAGATCTAGCATAACTTCAACATCTAACCCCTTTTTTATTCTATTTAGTTCATCATTCTTGGTCTATTGAGCCAAGGTTACAAGTGAAGTATAAGGCACATAGTGATTTTTTAAAAGGATAAAGAGCTCTTGCATTGTTAAAACATATCTAGGTGAAGAGAACAAGTCATATCCATAGTAGATAGCAAAACCTCATTGGACAAAGGTACACCCTAAGGACACTATTGTAGGCCACACCTAACCAATTCTAATGTTCTTGTCTTATATATAATTAAAATATTTTTCCTAATTCATAGCATCATTACAGTCACACAATCGATTCTATAGTTTCAATCACAATCCTAAATCCTTATTTTGCACCCAAGTTGTTTACTTCTAGAATTTTCCCATTTCAACATATATCCGAATTTAACATGTTCCAAATTAGTTTGTGTCATTTACTTCATATCTGTATCATTATGATTTTACATAAAATTTTGTCTAATTAGGATTTAATGTCTCTTAATTCTCAAATTTGATAAAACATTGAGATAGAACAAATCGAGTAATTAGTTCAACTAAGGACTCAATTGCAGCCAAGTGAGCCACAATTCACATTGAATACTAACTAGTTTAGAGACCATGAAACAAAAGAAACATGAACTTATGTCATTTATGTCTCATGTTACACAAATAAAAATGCCACTAATTTTTATGGCTCACTATGTCATGTACTATAATGTAGTGTTTCTTTGGAGTTGGTTTATCATTTTATTTTATTTTTCAATAATTTTTTAAAGTATAAAAAGGATTAGAGAATACTCATCTCAATAAATTTCACTCGTATATTTTATGCCATATGTTCTATAATACAAAGGCCACTATTTTTAGGTCCCACTTTGACAAGTACTATAGCCTAGTGGTTCCATACAAGGGGATTATAATTTATTTATTAATGGATTATAATGAAGAATTTTTAGATTAATTTTCTCAGAAAAAATTATAATTTTTTAATAATGATTTAACAAATAATTATAAAAAATAATTTGTAAGTAATTTGACAACTATTAATAGAAATTTTGAAATGTGCTACAAAAATTTAGAATTAGTTTATATAACCTTTTCACATGTAACATATTCTAATCAAGTTTTTATTTTTTCTTTAATTTAATTACGAAATGTTTCACATGACCAACCATAGCGCAAAAAAAAAAAAGTGACTAGTGTTTACTTGATATTATGTGACACGTTACCCTAATTAT